>ML798153.1:0-30797 GCA_009831015.1 Picea engelmannii
TGTATATTGTAGTGGTTGAGTTTATATAATCCAAGTATATTTAGGGGGTTTTCAAGGTATTGAATTTATATTGTGTAATTTTGGTAAAGATTAGTATATTGAAGGAAGTTTGAAAGCAAAAGTATTAATAAATTGGATAAAAACATATTTTGATTATCAGAATATATAATGTTTAAATATGATAAGGTTTTTAGTTACTAAGTTAAAATATCATATTACTATTTGGTGGGATTTTATGTACTAAGAGTGTGTTTGTCATAATAAGGAAATGGTAAGAATTTTGAATAAGACGTGTACACTGAATTAGTTGGGTTTAGCTCAGGTTATTGGAAGGAATTTGTTATCATTTCTACCCAAGTTCAATTCTAGAATTTGTTATCATTCCCACCTAAGTTCAATTTTCTCAAGTGATATGTTGAGTTCCTAGTGGGTATATTGTTGTAATCCTTGAGCCTTATGTTGACAAATCTTCAAGTCTATGTAAAATACCATGGTACCATATTCAAAATGAGGAGAAGTTCCCCCACTCCAAATATGTATTTCATGGAAAAAAAAAAGATGTGTTAGGATGTGTAATTTTTCCTTGTGATAAATTATGTAACTTAATATGTATTTCATGGAAGAAAAGAAGAACATGTGTTAGGATGCATAATTTTTCCTAGTGGTAACTTATGTAACTTTTGATGTAAGTTACATAAGTTACCACTAGGAAAAATTATGCATCCTAACACGTCTTCTTCTTTTCTTCCATGAAATACATATTAAGTTCAGAATGTATGGAATGATCCACATTTTCTTCATTTTATTGGAGCACAAAAGAGACTTGTAGGAAAACTCTCTCTTTTAAATGTTCGGGTTAAATCGTGGTCTAAGGAGAAGCGCCTTCAGGATCAGTTAGAATTGGTTAAGATTGAAGAGGCATTCGTAATTTGTTATACTCAAAAGTCACAGGGTGTAATTTCTAATATCCTTGATCAGTCTTTGTATACTCTTAAGGAAGAGAGGAAGAAATTATTGTTGGCAGAGGAAGAAAGGTGGTGTCAAAAGAGTAGGGTGATTTGGATTAAAAGTGGTGGTAATAATACCAAGTTCTTCCACCGCTTTGCTAGCTATAGGTGGAATAAAAAATACATTTGGGAGATAAAGGATGATACTGGGGGAACCCATACAGGTCAACAAGCCATAAAGGAAGAATCAATTAAATACTTCAAGTCTTTCTTTAGAGACACATGACATAACAACTTAGAAGATCATCTCAACTCTCTCAGGTTGTTCCCAAACTTTGTGAGTGAGGAAGAAGTACATTCTCTAGAAAAGGTCGTTACGAAGGATGAAATATCGGAGGTTCTTAGGGGCTTTGCAAAGGACAAAATTCCTGGTCCGGATGGATGGACTGTAGAATTGTTCTTAAACTTCTTCGAGTTGGTTGGACAGGATTTGTTAGATATGGTTGAAGAAACAAAAAGTAGAGGGGAGGTTATTAGATCGATCAATTCAACTTTTATGGCATTGATTCCCAAAGTTAATAGCCCCTCTTCCTTCAATGATTTTCGTCCTATTGCACTCTACAACTTATGTTACAAGATCATTGCTAAAGTTATTGCAAAGAGAATCAGGCCAATTTTGTCTAGATCACTTTCAGAAGAGCAGCTGGGTTTTCTTAAAGGAAGACAAATAATAGATGCAATCGGTACTGCATAGGAATGTTTATACATCATTAAAAATAAAAAACTACAAGCCATAATATTGAAGCTTGATTTAAAAAAGGACTATGACTGTACCAATTGGGATTTCCTAGAAGGTTAATTCTGCTACAATGTGGCTTTGGGATACCAACGACCAATTGGATTATGGCTTGCGTAACCTCTACAACTTATGCAATCTTGATAAATGGAGAGGCTTCCAACTTCTTCCAGAGCAGTAGAGGACATAGACATGGTTGTGTGTTGTCGCCCCTTATTTTTATCCTGATTATGGAAGGTCTAAGTCTTTCTTTAAAGAAAGTGCAAGCTGATGGTACTCTATCGGGGATAAAGGTTTCCAGATAGATAAAGGTTCTTCATCTACTGTTTGTCGATGGAAGTCTTATAATTTCAAGATATTCTATTGTAGAATGGGAGAAAATCCAAAATATTCTCCTTGTTTTCTATCGTGCTTCGGGCCTGGTGATAAATGTTCAGAAGTCAGTTTTCTTACACTCAAGAGTCTCTCCGGAAACCCTCTTGTCTTTAAAATACTTACTCCATTTTTCCTGCAAAGAGCTTACTGTAGGTTTTAAATACCTGGGGTATTTGTTGAAGCCATATAGTTATAAAGTGGAGGATTGACAATGGATTTTTGATAAGTTCAAGACCATGATTAATCACTGTTGTAATAGGTGGCTCTCCCTGGGGGTGCACTTTGTGTTAATAAAAGTGGTTTTAGAGAGCCAACCAGTCTATTAGATGGCTCTTGATCATATATCGATTTCGGTTCTACACGAGATTCAAAAGATGAGTATTTCTTTTCTCTATGCTATAGCTTTGTAATATACATGCGAGGTCCAAGAGTAGTACTCGACCCAACATCTCAGGGAACTAAGTAAGGAGGCTAGACCGTTCCCTTAGTCGTACTACCCAACTACCCATGTAATAGAGAGTATCTTCCTGAGTGTTGTTCTCAGTGGCACTATAGTAGTCAGGAGCCCAATCGGTTTATCTACAGAGGGCTTCAAGAGATCTAGGATGATTTATATATAGGTGTTGTCTGATGTGATACCACTCGAAGGGGTACCAACAAGGGTTACAAGGGTGGCCAATAATGTGCGCTTGAGTACCACTTGTAGTTCCTGTGTGTATGCTTCCACGACCACGGATTTATGCACTGAATAACAAATATATGTATCTTTAAGACATTGGAATACGTCTCTACCCTGAAAAAAAAATAACCCACAATTTTTTGCCAAGGAAAGTGCTTTGATACCACTTGTAAGGTGCTAGATCTAATAAAATAGTTGAAACAAAAATATTGCAGAGAATAACATTGAAACAACACAATAGATGAAACCACGACACCAAAAATTATACCTTTATTGATAGGAAACAATGTTCACTTTCCTCTTTGAGGGGGAAACCTCCAACAAAGCAGAGCTCTACTACAATAATTCTCAAGACAAAACTTCTCATACCCTCTACTCCTTTTTATACTAAATCTATCTATCCAAGAAAACAATATAGAGGAAGATCCTTCTAGAAGCAAAAGATTCTATTAGGTCTTCTTACATTTGACTTATTCTTCCTTATTTCCAGGCCTTATTAATATTGGCCTTTATTACATGGAATTATATTATTCCACCTACGTGAGGGGTTAGGGATGTTAGGTCCCTAACATAGATTTACACCCAAAGCTGCTATAGAAACCTCTTCCTAATTTTTGGTATACAAAAAAGACTCCATATTACCTCCTAACATTTTCTTACCCTCCCTCCAACTTACCTAATCTACTAGGGGGAAGAACTCCCCATTTATGCAAAGACAAATTAATCTCTTAATAAACCTTGAAGAAGAAAGGGAGAAAACCAAGAAAATGTTTGTTGTTCATCAGTAAATGGTGAAAATATGGTTTGAAAAATATTCGACATGCAAAATATTTGAGGTAGGATACCTTGTTTTGAAGTGGAATAAAGTAAACAAGCTTGAACGAAAGTACACAAAGTTTCAACACTTGTGGCCTAATTCATTTCAAGTGGTTGAAAAGCTTGGCCTTGGTACTTATAAACTGTAGAGCATGGATGGGGAGGTAGAACTTCTCCCTATCAATGGCCAAATTTTGAAGAGATATTTTTTTATCTACCCCGAGGTGGTCAACATGTACATAGTAATTTTCATTTCACTAGTATTGTTTTTTGATTCTATACCAACTTGAGCTTCAAGTCTTTAGAACAATTTTTATTATTTTGTTTTATTCTGAGTTGTGTTTAATATATTTATTTTTTCTTTGAAATTTTTAATTTTCATCTCTTTATTTTTGGCAATACCATTTCTCCATGTGACTTATATGTTCAAAAAATAGGGTATTTCCACATAGGACGAACGCCTTAAGAAACCGCTCATACAACCAGATCAAACATTAGTACACTCGTTTATTACGTGGTTAAAAATATCTAATAGGGAAATAGTGCATGACCCCAACTAACATGGCCAATTGAGAAAATATATTAATGCAAAAGAAAAATATTTTACAAGAGAGTTTCCCATAATCGATCTTCAACAAATAATCCTCCATACTCTTTAAATAGAGATCATGGACTAATCAAGTGTTAAATCATAGATAAATATATAAGTTAGTAATGAATAACATATCATCCATTGGATCACTTTATGTCTAGAATATATCATGACTATCGGATTACATAATTACATATGCATACTAAAGAAACACACTTTTACCTAAAGACACATTAAACCAAATTGATCTTAACTAACTCCTAAGTTTTTAAGTATCCTAACATCCCCCCTTGAGAACAACTTGGGATAGGATTGAAGGATTTAAAAAGGTGACACAATAGGACAAGGAAGGAGGAATTAGATCCTATTTCTCTTTAATGGTAACTTCCTAAACTCCTAACATAGATCTAAGTTTGAACAACTTCACTTTTGTAAGAGATTTTGGGAAAATCTTTGCAATTTGATCATTTGTAGGGAAAAAGAGCACTTCAATAATGCAATCATGAATGAGCTTCTTGATAAAGAGCATTTGTAGTTCAATTTGTTTCCTACATTGATGTTGAACTGGCTCTTTTTCAAGCTTGATGGCACTATGAGTGTCACATCAGAGGGCAGTCAGACATTGTTGTTGGAATCCAAACTCTAAAAGGATCTATTGAAGCCACATGGATCCTTGACTTGTTGTAACCACTACTCAGTACTCTACTTCTATTGAAGAAAGAGAAATAGTTAGTTGTTTCTTACAAGTCCAAGTGATAGGTTCGAAACCAAGACTGAAAACATAATCTGCAGTAGAAATTTTATCATCACAGTCACCAATCCAATTAGAATCGGTGAAACCAACTGACAAAGGAGGCCCTTCTTAACTATAATGTATCCCAAACTGAATTATACCTTGGATATATCAAAGTATCATTTTTGTTTCTTTCCATTGGCTCTTATGGGGTGTTTACATATACCAACAACAAGACTGGCAACAAAGGAAATATTAGGATGGGTATGAGTCAAATACAAAAGGATACCAACAAACAAAGGATACAAAGTGACATCTAGTTCAGGTGTAGTATAGGTGGTAGTAGGTTTGACTCCAGAATAGAAGGGAGAAGGGTTTGGTTTACAATCTTCCATGTGAAAGTAATGAATAAGGTCACATGAATACTTAGATCGGGAAAGAGAAATTCCTTCTGTGGTTTGCAATACTTGGAGACCAATGAAATAATGTTAAAAGCCTAAGTCCATCATTTTAAATTTCAAATTTATTCTTAAGAATGGATTTCACATGGGTTAAAAATTTAGGGTCACTACCAATGAGACTAAGTTCATCAACATAAAGAACAATTATTATGAGAGGGATTCCTACTTTCTTTGTATAGACATTAGGTTAGAATGACATCTAGAAAAGCCAATGTCAAGAACAAATCTATCCATTTTAGCATACCAATCTCAAGGAGATTTATTAATACCATAGATAGATTTCATCGAGTAGAATACAAGGCTAGAGTCATTCTAAACATATCTAGGAGGTTTTTCCATGTAGATTTCATTTTGAAAATAGCCATGCAAGAAGATAAATTTGACATCCATTTGATGAACCTCCCATCTTTGTGAGGAAAAAAATGATAGAACAAGGTGGATGGAATTCATTATGGAGATGGGGGAAAAGGTTTCATTGTAGTCAATTCCTTCATCTTGAGATAATCCCTTTGGAAACTAATTGAACCTTGTGTATTTCAACACTTACAACTGATGCATACTTAGTTCTATATACCCATTTACATTTGACAAATTTTCTTCCTTTCAAAAGAGGTACAAGATCCCAAGTATCGTTCGCCATTAAGGAATGATATTCTTCATTCATTTTCATTCCCCAATCTATATGGCCAGAAGCTTATACAAATGTTTATGGATCACGAGTCTCTAAAACTTGAGTAAAAAAAGATGAGGCTTGTTGGAACTATGAATGTTGTTGACACCCAAAAAGCGCAACATGGAACCCTTGCCTGCAAATGGGTTGCAATATCTTATTACTTATATATATTTGATAATATACTAAATAGGTGGGACCCCATTATGTAATGATGATAAAATATGATTTTATTGATTGCGCTCACGACTACCTTGCAAAATTTATTCTACAGTTTGGGAATAAACCCAAAAATTTGAAACCGCTTTCTAGGTGAACGATGGTTGTATTGGAAATTTAATTTAAAAAGGAAAGGGTAAAAATATTGTTTTAATAATCATATTGGTTTATTCTTTCTACACATATTTTTTTATTTTTTGATTCAAACTCCAAGCATGGGCCATATATAGTTATGGAATATTGCACTTATGGTATACTTGTTATTATCATGGACAATTGTTAATTTTTTTAAGGTGGCAATCCTTCACTAGCAAAGAATGTGGGACATGACATGCTTTGGTGTTAAGTGTCGAGTATACATATAAAACTTATGATCTTAATGTATGAAGGAAAATTCAGTTTTTTTTATTTGAATTTTTATGTGGCAAACATAGTGGACTATGTGTTGGAAGTGTTGGGTGTGCTCGTACTTGGATCTAGTTGATGGAAATTAATGTGAGAAGTGACGTGTAATTACTGCACGTTTCTCTACCCCTACCTCGAGGTCGCCACCCTCACTTGGTTCACATTTGTGTTGGTTTCTTTGGCTGGTGTTGCCTCTATTTTTCTTGTCCTTTTTAAGAATAGTTGTTCTTGTTGGTTTTCTGGAATTCTCCATACATGTATGTTGGCTCTTACCTATCCATTCATGAATTGTAGCTCCGCTCCGAATAAAATCATGATGTTGGCTCTTAGATTTTCTTACAGACTGTGTTTTCTTTCCAAATTTTATAATGGATGTATGTGGTTATCACAGCTGTGCAAATTCAATTTATATGGAGTTTCCTCCCTGTTGGCATTTAAATGTTTCAAGATGATAATAGTGTTCGAAATTCCCTTCTATTTGGATTATGTGATTATGTTGCACCCAAGATGAATGTTTCTTTTGTTACTGTGACTGTTGGAAAATAATCATGGCAAATATTTTTCGGTTTCACTCATCTCTGATGATTAAATTTCAAGTGTTTTATTTTTGAGAAACAAAAGAACAGTTTGTATTTTTCTAGCATACTGACATACCCTTTACCTAGTCTTTGGAAGACTTGCATCTCCTTCAAAGTATCTTTCAACTATTTATGAATAGATAGGCATATTTTCCTTGCGGCCACCATATGAGGTCTATGGAAAGTATTTTTTGGAATTAAATGGTTAAATGGTTTTTTTTCAAATCCCTTATGAATGTTACTCCTTCTCATGCCCAGACCTCAGTTCTTTTATCTAGTGTATGGAAATTTATAGATTCAAACTCTAGTCATGATGTATTTTATAGTGATTAACTCGACAATGGGAAAGACGTGTTATATGAATGAAGTCTTGGCTCATTTTTTTTTTATCCATGGGGGTTTGGTCAATTTTGAAGTTATATTATGTTAAAACACTGAGCACAAGTTTCTTATGAGGTTTCGAACCTAGACTGCTTACGCAACAAGTATTTAAGGTTATGATACAAACATTGTATAGTTAAAGGTCGATGGCTTTATGTTGTGTTCTCATCCTCCCATATGTGCTTGATGTAGTATGGTTTTAATTGTTTTAAATGACTCTGTTAATAGTATGTTATAAAAGCTCTTCTAATAAAAGAAAAGGGAGGGGAAATTAAAGTTGTAAAGTTGGTCAATCCCAAGATTTTCTTGGGGTTTTATATTGGGTACTATAAAAAATATTGTGTCATGGATTTGAATTATTAACAAAGAAAAGTTTTGGCAATTGATGGTAATGACGATTTTCAATAGATACTATTGCATATAATAGAACAATAATCATCTTTTTCTCTTTCATTATCCCACTTTTCGCTCATTATATTCCCACCGCCTTCCCAAATACATTTAAAACATTCCCTGTTCTATTATTATGAATTTCACTTTTCTTGAAAAGAGAAAGAATTAATAACAAAAGAAAAGGCTAGCTGATGAATGGTGTTGGAATTTTGGATATGGATACATTTTCTGTTACTTCTGCATTTTCTTGAAAAATATGCATTGGTCGCTTCCCATCCTTGCTACCACTTTTCGCTCATTATAACCCCCTCATCTTCCCAATAGCCCTACCACTCCCTGTTCAAATGGCAATTGATTGTTGAGTTTTAAGGTGTTGATGGATGGATTTCATGTGCTTCTGTGTTGAATGATAGAGCCAAATTTTTTATTTTATTTAGGTAGAGTAGTGACGCATGGATTGTTAATAGTTTTTAATAACATTTTTGGAATGTTGCTTCAGGATGAGTTTATTTAGTAGAGGTAGTAATGGAAGAGGTGGTAATAGAGGTTCTAATAGAGGCAAAGGAAATTGACAAAGAGACCATAGAAGGCCATGATTTTCGATACATGTTGACGTTGATCCGCAAGAACTGAATCATCTTTTCCAAGCTAGTTTTTTTAATATAGTTTTCCAAGGAATTTTGCATGCCATACCTGAAAGGCCTCCTTAGTAACCACATTAGAATGTCTCTGGTATCCAAGTCCCCCCTCATGTGTCTATGCATCCAGAATCACCTGTCATTGATGGTTGGAAAGAGATTGTTCATCATCCTGTAGCTCATGTCATTACCATTACCCCCTCCTCCATCGCCAAAAAATCCAAATGCCCAAGCTGATCATTTTGTCTCACCTGTAAATTATTCTCATGTAAGTAAAAGGCTAAAAACTGATGTTCCCAAGCAAGAGCTAGATAAAGGTAAAGGAGTGGCCACTCCCTCCAAGTCATCTAAAGATTCCTATGGACCTGTGTCCTCCCGTCTCCATCTCAAAGATGATTGTTCACACATCATCAGTGCAGCCTACCCGTAAGGTTCCCATCAATTGAAGGGTATCGCACAGGATAAATCATAAATGGGATCTAAAGAGGGAAGCAATGAAAAGAGGAAAAATGCCTCTCATAGAAAATATGGATTTTAATGTCGATTAATGTTATTTTCTATTGAGGATAGTCTTTTTATTTTGACAATGTTTTGGACAGCTAACACATATTTAGACAGTGTTTTGGACAACATGGATATAATGTCATTTTTAATATAGTCGTGTTATATTTTGTTGATATTAAAATATTCAATCATTTATATGAGAATGGGAGTTACAAGGAGGATGTTTGAATCAAATGTTTGGTGTTGTATACTTCATGTTTTGATGATTATTAAAAGAAACTTAAGATGGGAGTCACAAGGGGTCCCACCTATTTAGTTATTATTTAATTAGAACCCTATTTATATAGATTATTATTTATTTGTCTCAACTAATTAGTGAAGCTGATTAATATTAACTAAATAAAGGTAGTTGAACTACCATAACTTATTGAGAAAGAATAAAATCTCAATCAAGTGAAGAGACAAGGGAAAGAGATAATAGAGGGAGAAATTCAGCCATAAGGTTTTCTCTATACTTGTGAGATACTTTAATTTTTCATTCATTTTGAGTTTACTAGAAGGCCTTACCATCTTGGTGACAGTAGGGTCTTATTGAAGGAAGCAAGATTCAAAACTGAATCATATATTTAGCAACTTGTTTTTAAAGGTGTATGATTTATCTTTGGCAGTCTGTGTGTTCTTGTCTTTTTATGAATTAAATTTCATGACTGATAAAGAATATTTTGCAGAGTCAAGTGACAACATTTTCTAGCAAGTTGATCCATATCTTTAGCTTCAGTTTTCTTTGGTTGTCAAATTTTTTTTGTATGGTGCCCATCGGAGGCTTCTAAATCTAACTTTGGTCCCTACCCTCGTAGGGGTTTGTAAAGAGAATTCAGCTATGTATCTCAGAATGAAATCAAATAAAAAACCATACTTCTGAATTCAGTCTCACATATGTATTTTGATGATTTGGTTCATATTTTGTTTTTATCTCCATGTACATACTCACGTGGTTGATTGTATCACAATTGTATTTTATTTTTCTGTTTTATTGAATTACTCTTTTGCTTAGTTTATTTCTTTGCACAGTTACATATAATACATAAAAAAAAACCAGCCTTGGTCCCTTGTACTTAATACATGTGGATTAAGTGATTGTACTAGAAGGCCTAACCATATTGATGACAACAGGGTCTTATTGAAGGAAGCAGGATTAAAAAATGAATCATATATTTTAGCATCTTGTTTTTAAAGGTGTATGATTTATGTTTGGCAGTCTATGTGTTCTTGTCTTTTTATGAATTAAATTTCATGTCTGATAAAGAATATTTTGCAGAGTCAAGTGACAACATTTTTTGGCAAGTTGATCCATATCTTTAGCTTCAGTTTTCTTTGGTTGTCAAATTTTTTTTGTATGGTTCCCATCGGAGGCCTCTAAATCTGACTTTGGTCCCTACCCTCGCAGGGGTTTGTAAAGAGAATTTAGCTTTGTATCTCAAAATGAAATCAAATAAAAAACCATACTTCTGAATTCAGTCTCACATATGTATTTTGATGATTTGGTTCATATTTTTCTTTTATCTCCATGAACATACTCATGTATTGATTGTATCACAATTGTATTTTATTTTTATGTTTTATTGGATTACTCTTTTTCTCAGTTTATTTATTTGCACAGTTACATATAATACATAAAAAAAAAACCGGCCTTGGTCCCTTGTACTTAATACTTGTGGATTAAGTGATTGTTTTGTTTATTTTAAGGCTATAAACCCCAGGTAACATTCTCAACTATCTTGCCTTAGCCTAGAAATATATGAAAACTGCTTGAGTAAGGTTTTTCATACCTTTTCCTTAACTTTTATTTGGCAACCATACTGGGGATATCTGCCATATCTCTCTGGTTGATTATATCACAATTGTATTTTTTTTTTTTGTTTTATCGGATTACTCTTTGACTGATTTTTCCATGACAATACCTATTACAAGACAACCCAATATTGGAAACGGTCTTGATCACCAAACCAACATTGCATTGACTTTATTCAACACTATTTTAGAAACTGCTAGTACTAATGTTGAACTTGAACGCTCTTGGGAAGTAATTGAAAGGGACATAAATATTCGTGAACGTTGGGAAGCCAGGTAAAGGAAGCCCATAAATCAATAATAACCTCCCTTTTCCTACTTCTTTGGTCTTTCTTTTCATGTCCTCTAATCCTCACATCTCTCAAAGGAGAAGAGGGTTGTCCCCTGAAGCTACTCCTATTTTTGAAATAGGAAGGAAAAAAGTTGTCTTATAAACACAAGAAAGTGCTCTTAGGTGAAATTTATCTGATTTTTCCAGTTCACCTTTATCACCCATACCTATCACCTTCAACATGACATTTGCGGGTAGTGGTAGTGGCACCGGAGGTGCCTCCTCCTTGCAACCTTCTGCTTCATCAGTAATTGGTAGTATCTACAACCATCAAATCCCTATTCAATCCACTACCAATCATGCTAAAGTAATAAAGAAATATGGAATTTTACAATTTAAGGAAGTTGTTACGACCACCCCGTGGCACGTATCTTCTCCCTTGAATCTTGCACCATCCACTCACCCATTACCAAAATTCAAAGACCATTTTCCTACGTTTTTTGGAAATGACATCATTACTACAAATGAACACCTAGTATCATTTTTGAATGCTTATCATAACATAGGGGATAATGGTAATGACATTTGCATGTGTTTATTTGTCAACTCTCTCAAAGGGAAAGATGCAACAGATTTTTTTTACCTCCTTCCCAAAATCCTTTCCACTTGGGAAGAATTGGTTTATTGGTTCAAGTCCACTTATGGACAGTGCAAGAGTCCAACTGAGTAGTTAAGGAAATACAATAATATTTCTTATAAGGATGGTGAAACCATTAAATCTTTTAACCTTCGCTTCACCAAATTATATAATCAAATTCCTAAACTAAACCGTCCTCAAAATTAGGCTTCTTTCATGCATTATTATAATGCATTACCTTCTCCTTATCATCATAGAATTGAAGAGAAGGCTATTTACATTATTGGTTCTCCTCTTCATACTTTCCTAGAATATGAGGAGCAACTTGAAATAACAGGTCTCCCTAAAGGAGACTTGGTCAAGAAAATAGACATGTCTACCCTCCTGCAACCCGTGCAAGATATGAATAATAATATGATAACCTATAAGTGAAAAGGAAATGCCTCTTCCTCTGCCCATGGGGAATATTATTCTTCCTTAACGCCTTTTAGGAATACTAATGAAAACACTTTTCAGCCAAAGGCCATAATGGCTCGCAATTGGTGTAACTTCTGTGAAAAAAATCATGAAGAAAGTACTTGTGAAGTTAATAAAAATGCTAGAGATAATATCTTTGGAAAAAGGCCTGATACCACAACCGTTGTTTTATATTGGGTTGAACCAAAATATGTTATGGTAATCAATACCAGGAATAAATCTTACACTTCCAAGGCAAAATATGACCTTCCCCGCACTTCATCCACTCCAAGCTAATCTTCTCAAAGTGTTGATACACAAGCTGTCAAAATTTCAGATAATCAAGGAGTGTCTTCTCCTCTCCCCTATTCTAAGTATAATATCCCTAATCAATTGACTAATATCAAAGCCCATGCTACTCTTTTGGACATGGTTTTTGTCCTAGAACAACAAAAGAATCTCAAAAACTTTATGGAAGATAAAATTTCTACCATAGCCAATCTATTTGAAGAGTCAAAGGAAGAGGACTCAATTGTAAATAAGATAGGTATAAATAATTTTAGGAACCTTGTAAAAAATTCCCCTTACTATATCTCTATAAAAATCATGGATAAAATAGCTCATTATTTCCTAATTGATGGCGGGTCTGGTCCAAGTGTAATGTCTAAAATTATCATGGAAGAGTTTGGCTTATCTTGCACTAATGAAAATTATAGAAGCATTATATCTTATAATAGTTTGTAGCAATCAACTATAGGTGAAATCAAAGATGTAACCTTAGCTCTGTGCGCACATCCTGAGATAAGAACAACCCTCAACATCCAAATAATTGGTATGCTGGTGAGTAACTATTCAATTATTTTAGGAAGAGATTGGAAAGCCTTAACTGGTGGATACCTTTCACTTGATGGAACACATTTGTCCGTCTCTCAGAATGGTAAGAGAATTATAGTCCTTAGGGAAGGAATAATTTCACCATATATAGAGAGAGCGTTCCCCAACCTATTGTAAATTATCTCAAAGAATATTTTGGAGTGTACTCTATTTTTGCTGATGAGGGTGACATTACGCTTGAACCATTTGATTTTGATGATGGCATGTGGCACATGCATTTTGATGGCTCATGTTCAAACAAAGGTAATGGATCTGAAATCATTCTATATTCTTCTTTAGGTAAAATCCACAAATTTTCTTATAGGTTGGAATTTTCTTGTACAAACAATTTCACCGAGTTTGAGGCCTTATTGTTGGGCATTGAAAATGCATATAACCTTGGTTATGACCACCTTACATTTTTTGGTGATTATGAACTTGTTGTGAATATTGTACGTAATATTTATTCACCAAGCAACAAGTTACTTAAAAGTTATACTCAAGTTGTTTGGATGCTCATTTCAAATATGTTATCATTTAACATCAATCATGTTAAGAGAGAACTTAATTCAATGGCTGATAGGCTAACTGTTTTTGCAACATCCCCTACCCGACAACTTTTACCTCAAAGACTTGATTGTACGTTTCAATATCTATATCTTCCTCACATCCCTGATAATGTAGAATCATGGCAGGTTTTCCCAAGTGATGAAGGCATTTGCGGTTTCATACAAAATGAATCGTCTAAGCCCAAAGAAATCATATCTATTGAATACGGAAATTTTCCTCTAGGATGACTCCTCTCGAAAGTTCATTTTTGTCAACTGATGTAGGAAAAAAAGAAACACATAAGGAAGAGGAGTCGAAAAGGAAAGTTGGTGATACCATTTCCTTGAATATTGGGACATTTGAATCTTCCAAGATCATTAAATTAGGTGCCCAATGTTCTGATGAAGAAAAAGAGAAATTCACAGAAATGCTCTGTGAATTTCAAGATGTTTTTGCATGGTCATATGAGGATCTTCGTGGTTTTGATCCTTCTCTCATACAACATGCCATTCCTATCAAGGAACGGGTAAAACCAGTTAGGAAAAAAAAAATACCTATTAACCATGTGCTCGAAGCCACTATTAGAAAAGAATTGGAATTTTTTTTGAAAGCTAATATAATCTTTCCAGTTAAGTATTCTGAGTGGGTTTCAAACCTAGTTCCTATTCGGAAAACTACTAGCCAGATCATATTATGTATCTATTTTAGTCCATTGAATAGAGAAAGTGTTAAACACCATTTTTTGCTTCCTAATATGGAAATGATTTTACAACAGGTTGCAGGGTCACAAATGATGTCCTTACTTGATGGTTTTTCTGGGTATAATCAAATCAAGGTAAAAATGACTGATAGGTATAAAACCACATTTACCACACGTTGGGGCACATTTTCTTATGAATGCATGCCTTTTGGCTTGTCTAATGCAGGTGCCACTTTTCAAAGAGCTATGCAGATAGATTTTGAAGATCTAATCGGTAAGATTATCCAAGTTTATATTGATGATTTGATTGTTTAATCTAAGAACCGGTTGGATCATTTTGGTCATGTTAGAAAAGTTCTCATGCGTTGTAGAAAATTTGGCATTTCTTTAAATCCTTCCAAATCTATTTTCGGTGTAATGAAGGGTTAACTCCTCTATCATATTGTTTCTGATTCAGGGATAAGCATATATCCCGAGAGGATTACGACCATTCTAAACCTTCCTGCCCCCACCTCCAAGAAAGAAGTTCAAGATTTCATGGGCATTATTAATTTTGTCCATAGGTTTGTTCATGTTTTTGTTTTCATGGTTAAACCAATCCATAATCTTATGAAGCAAGATCGTTCTTTTTCTTGGACATATGACGTCGATAATTATTTCCTTAAGATTAATAAAGCAATCATTTTTGCACCGGTTCTGGTGAAACCATATTTTGAGAAAGATTTTATCATATATACCAATGCCACCGAGGAGGAAATTTCTGCTATCCTCTTACAATGTGATGACCAAAACAATGAAAAGCCTATATCTTACATGATGATGCAGGAGAATCACCTTCAAGGTCAACAACGCACACGTGGAGGAAATCAGAGGACATCTCAACAATATCATAATTTCAAATCCGACATTAATTCAAAATTTAATTGGGTTGTTGAGATATTTTGTTGAGCAATTTGAATATTGTAACTTGTTTGAAAACTCTCTAAGGACTGTAAGAAATCACATACATGGAGTGTTGATTCTGTCTAATAGTAATTAGCAGTTATTGTAATGGGACAGAGTAGGTAACAATTTTAAGTTTGAAATGATAGATTTCAGAACAGGACGAGAGAGCTCACGGAGCCAATCCTTAGATATTATGATTTTCAATTTGTAATGGAGATATACAAAATAGAGTATGAAAGGATTGTAGTAGAACCAGAGTAGAATAGAGCAGAGGAACACCATGTGTATTTTTCATTTTTATGAATGAATAGAACAAACGAAAGTTGTCCCAAACTGGATTGTGTTCATTTGAATGTGATTGCATGGATATTTCATTATGTATGTGGTATTTGTTTCATTCTCATTCCCGTATGAGAGTTCGAGGAGAGGATTTTATGAACCTGTAACGAAAGTGGATCAGTTCCAATAGTTTCTCTTTTGAACCGTGTATGCAAGGTGTGCATTCACAAATGCAAGGTGTGCATTGACTGAGTCTTAGAATGACTCAGAGAGAAGGGTTCAAAGAGAGAACAAACAGAACTTGAGGATCCAAGTGCAAGGAATGCATAGAGGCTAGAAGCGACCAAGTTTCAAAGGAATAACCTAAGAGAACGCCAGGTGGGCGTAAGGTATTTTCTTTTCAAGAAAATTCCTTGAATCTGAGTTATTCGAGATCTTCGAACCCAAGGTGTGTGTAAGAGGTCGAATATTCAAAGAGGACGAAGCTCAAGAAGGATAGTACTTTTGAATACAGATCTTCAGCAAGGAATAATTGAAGGTTGAGGTCTTTGACACTTAGGAAACCTTCTAAGTCTGAGACAAGGAAAAGATCAGGAGGAGGAGAATTGCAGATCGATAGATCTAGTACATAGGATCGATAGCCATCGGATCTGGAGGAAGGCACATGAGGTTAACCTTATGTATGCAAAGTGGAATGGACTCATCAGAGTCCCAAAAGCATCAAAACTATCTGTTGTTATAATACATGTGGTGAAGATCCAAAAACCATCGGAGTTTCGGAACTTAGGTGCATAAGGGTGGTGAGAAACAAGGATTTGTGATCGTCGAACTCCTGAAATCATTCTGACCATTGGATCGGGAGCGACGCATGGAGAAGATCCAAAAGCCACCGAGGATTTGTTTGTTGGGAGATGAGAGTGAAGACTCTCCCAAATTGTCGAAAGGAAGAATGTTGGGATTTGATCATGACCATTGATCATTTTGAAAAGATCACGACCATTGATTGTGATTAAGAGTTACAACCATCCATCAGAGGGGATACGTGGTTGTTGGTTGGTGTTTCAACACCAGGGAAATGAAGGAGAAGACTGGGCCAAAATCACGAAAGGTTCAGAACCATCCATTTTGGAGGACATGTGGCAGAGATTCAGAAGTCACCGGGAGTTTGGTCACTGGGAGTTGGGAGGTGAAGACTCCGCAAAAATCCCGAAAAGGAGATCGACGGGATTTAATCTGGGCCATTGATCAAGTGACAGATCTGGATCGTAGATCCGAGAGGTATTAGGTCTCCGGGTTTCGGGAATTTGAAAGGGAAAGGAGGAGCACTGCATTGCGATTCCAATAATTGTGAAATCCGAAGCACTCAGAGGAGTAGCCCTAGGCCATAGGATAGGGTTGTGTGGAGAAGTCTTAAAGGAGGAGCCGTTAGGCCCTTTTCGGGTTTCGACATTTCGAAAGACAGGGAGCCGGGGAGAGCCCGCATGTAGGAATCCAAAACTTCTGAAACACGAAAGGTGTGTAGTCTATAGCCTTGGGTCACAATCGAGGTCACGAGAGAGAAAGGGAGTCAACACAGAGGTATATGTTGGCTCGGAAAGGAGAAGGGCGCCAAAATGGTGGCATGCACGAAGGGCTTCTCAAAGCCTGCGTCAGGGACAAAGGGAGCTGTGGATCTGTTCGAAGGGTTCCAGCAGGAACTAGAGAGCTATTTCAGCTCAGCAGGAAGGAACGATCCAGTGACCGAGAGGTCGCGGACCCTACCGAAGGGTGAGGTAGGGGGTTTTCATCACATGAGTCAAAGTTTATCAAATGATGAGGTCAAATATTCTTATATTGAGAAACATGTTTTTTCTCTTGTCAAGGCTATAGAAAAATTTTGCCATTTTATTTTGGGAAAACATGCGCAGGTAAAATTCCCTTTTCTTATTGTCAAGTTTCTACTTTCACAAACTTATCTTTTAGGAAAACTTGCACACTAGCTTGCCAAAATTCAAGAGCATGATTTGACGATCATGACTTCGAAAACAATCAAGGGATGAGACTTATCACTTCACTTAGCTTAGCACCCTGAACCAAGTGAAGAACTTGATGATCAATATAATCCTCTTTCAGCTATGTTTTATATTGAAAATCAAAATCTTTCTATATTTGAACATCCTTGGTATAAAAATCTGGTGTATTATTTGCAGTATCAAAAGTGTCTAGATGAGTTGGATCCTCACCAGAGAAGGAGACTCTGCCTTGAAGCTTCCAAGTATATAATTTTAGGAGACCTTTTTTTTAGGAGTTTTTTTTATGGTTTGTTACTTCGATGTGTAAATGATGAAGAAGCACAAAAAGTTTTACACGAAATCCATGGATCACCAGCTTCTGTCATTCACATCGGTGGCCATTTTTCTTCTTAGGCTATTTCTTTTAAGATCATAACAAATGGTTACTACTGGCCTTTGATATTCCTCGATTCATATAAATTTGCAAGATCTTGTGATAAATGCCAAAAATTCGTTGGAAAAGAATGCCTCTGTGCCATGCCCTTACAACCTATCCTTTCATATTTCCCTTTTTCTAAATGGGGCCTAGACTTTATTGGTCCTATCGATCCTTCATCTTCTGTAGGGCATATCTTTATTTTGACAACCACTGATTACTTTATTAAGTGGATCGAGGTTGTCCCTCTTAGACACGTACAAGATGAACATGTAATTTCTTTCCTAGAATTTAACATATTTTTCATATTCGACATCTCATTAGAGATCATTGCGGACAATGGCCCAACCTTTATTTCTGCAAAAAAATTGGCTAAATTAGGTGTCAAACATTTTACTTCATCTTCTTATTAACCTCAGGGAAATGGGAAAGCAGAGTCCACTAACAAGAATATGGTTAGGATCATAAAGAGAATCATAGAAGACAAACCTTGGCAGTGGCACATGCTTCTCATTTATGCTCTCTGGGAAGACTGTACAACCACCAAAGCAAGTACAAGATTTACTCCCTTTCAGCTCGTATATGGACAAGAGACTATTATTCCTACTGCGCTAGAGCTTTCCTCCTTATGGATGATGTTACAGACTAAAGAACTAAATTTTTATAATGTTCCCCAAAGGATAAATGCATTGTTAGCCCAGGAGGAACACATTTTTTTTGCCTTGGAGAGCCTAAAAAGAAGGAAGCAAACTGTGAAAAAGTATTTTAACAAACGAGCAAAGGTTGTTTAATTCAAGATTGATGACAAAGTACTACTATGGGATTCAACCCATGCTGAAAGAGGGAGACATTCTCAATTCCAAAAATTATGGCTAGGTCCTTTCAAAATCACTTTTATCCTGGGCACAAACTCATACCTTCTAAAAGATTTGGAGGAGAAATTGTTCTCTTACAATACTAATGGTTCCCACTTGAAACATTATGTGGAACCATCTTGATCATTAACGATTTGTGTAAACATGACCACTATATATAGTCTTTTGTCTTATTGTTTTCCTTTAACTTTGGTTTGTTGAGTTTTTAATTTATGTTGTTTGTTTCTTGTAATCATCAGAAATAAAGTTCGGATCAGTTTTTCCATAACAATGTCATTCTGTAAGCATTGTTGATTGATGAAAAATAAGATACACACAATTGTCACGATGTCTTCCTTACAGACATCGATGAAATAGCTTTTTTATTTCAATACTGTTGTAGGATAGTTGATTTTATCTTGTTCCTTGTTCCTACTATCCCTTTCTTCCCTCCATCCTGAGATTCAAGAGCATATCAGAAGCATTCTCCTTGAAAGTCTAAAAATCATTATTTTTTATGTCTTATTCGATTTTTATGCATACAGGACCAACTCCCCTCATACATATCACTTTCCATAAATTATTCCTCAAAGTCTTGTCTCATTATTTCCCTTAAACCATATTATTTTTTCCTGTTGCATAACTATTCTTTTCAACAGTTTTTTATTACTTCTTTTGGTCTACGAAACCAAACATTCAGATTTCTAAACCTGTTGACAACAGATTTCCTTGTGATTCATCAGTTTGTTGATGCCCAAAAATCACAACATGGAACCCTTGCCTGCAAATGGGTTGCAATGCCTTATATATAAAATAATAATAATAATAATAATAATATACTAAATAGGTGGGACCCAGTTATGGAATGATGATAAAATACACTTTTATTGATTGCGCCCATGACTACCTTGCAAAATTGATTATACAGTTTGGGAATAAACCCGGAAATTTGAAACCGCTTTCTGGGTGAACGATGGGTGTATTGGCAATTTAATTTAAAAAGGAAATGGGGGAAATGTTGTTTTAATAAGCATCTTGGTTTATTCTTGCAACACATATATTTTGACTTGTTGATTCAATCTCCAAGCATGGGACACATATATTTATGGCATATTGCACTTATGGTATACTTGTTATTATCATGGACAATTGTTAATTTTTATAGGGTGGCAATCCTTCACTAGCAAAGACTGTGGGACATGAAATTTTTTGGTGCTAAGTGTCGAGTATACATATAAAACTTACGAACTTAATGTATGAAGGAAAATTCAATTTTTTTTATTTGAATTTTTATGTGGAAAACATAGTGAACTATGTGTTGGAAGTGTTGGGTGCACTCGTACTTGGCTCTAGTTGATGGAAATTAATGTGAGAAACGACGTGCAATTACTGCACGTCGCTCCAACCCTACCTCGAGGTCTCCACCCTCACTTGGATTGCATTTGTGTTGGTTTCTTTGGTTGGTGTTGCCTCTGTTTTTCTCAGCCTTGGAAAGAATACCGGTGCTTGTTGGTTTTTTGGAATTCTCCATACAAGTATGTTGGCTCTTACCTCTCCATTCATGAACTATAGCTCCGCTCCGAATAAAATCATGATGTTGGCTCTTATATTTTCTTATAGATTTTGTTTTCTTTCCAAAGTTTATAATGGATGTATGTGGTTATAACAGATGTGCAAATTTCATTTATATGGAGTTTCCTCCCTGTTGGCATTTAAATGTTTCAAGCCGAGAATAATGTTCGAAATTCCTTTATGTTTGGATTATGTGATTGCGTTGCACCCAGGATGAATGTTTCTTTTGTTACTGTGACTGTTGGAAAATAATTATGGCAAATATTTTTTGGTTTCACTCATCTTTGGTGATTAAGGTTCAAGGGTTTTATTTATGAGAAACAAAAGAACAATTTGTCTTTTTCTAGCATAGCGACATACCCTTTACCTAGTCTTTGGAAGACTTGCAGCTCCTTCAAAGTATCTTTCAATTGTTTATGAATAGATAAGTGTATTTTCCTTGATGCCACCATATGAGGCATGTGCTAAGTCTGTTTCGGAATTAAATGGTTAAATGGTTTTTTTGCAAATCCCTTATGAATGTTTGACCTTCTCGTGCCCAAACCTCAGTTCTTTTATCTGGTGTATGGAAATTTATAGATTCCAATTCAGGTCCTGATGTATGTTATAGTGATTATCCCGATAGTGTGAAAGACGAGTTATATGCATGAAGTCTTGGCTCATGTTTTTTTATCCATGGGGGTTATATACATTTTTTGTTACTTCTGCATTTTCTTGAACATTATTCGTCAGTCGTCTCCCATCCATGCTACCACTTTTTTCTCATTATAACCCCTTCATCTTCCCAATAGCCCTACCACTCCCTATTCAAATGGAAATTGATTGTTGAGTTTTAAGGTGTTGATGGATGGATTGCATGTGCTTTTGTGGTGAATGATAGAGACAACCTTTTGATTTTATTTAGGTAGAGTAGTTATGCATGGATTGTTAATATTTTTTCATAACATGTTTGGAATATTTCTTCAGGATGATTTTCTTTAGCTGAGGAAGTAATGGCATATGTGGTAATAGAGGTGCTAATAGAGGCAGAGGAAATTGGAAAAGAGGCCATAGAAGGCCATGGTTTTCGATACATTTTGACGTTGATCCGCAAGAACTGAATCAACTTTTATAAGTTGGGTTTTTTAATCTAGTTGGCCAAGGAATTATTCTTTTCCTCTTTACCAACCACGTCAGAATGTGTTTGGTATCCATGTTCCCCCTCATGTGTCTATGCAACCAAAACCACTTGTCAATGATGGTTGGAAAGAGATTGTTCATCAGCATGTAGCTCATCACCATGGTTGGTCTACTGTGTCATTTCCACTGCCAAAAAATCCAAATTCTCAAGATGATCATGTTGTGTCACCCGTACAATCTTCTCATGCAAGTAAAAGGATAAAAATTGATGTTCCCAAGCTGGAGCTAGATAAAGGGAAAGGAGTGGCCACTCCCTCCAAGTCATCTAAATATTCCTCTAGATCTATTTCCTCCCATCTCCATCTCAAAGATGATTTTTCACACGTCATCAGTGTAGTCCACCCACAAGGTTCCCATTAATTGAAGGTTATCGCAAAGGATAAATCAGAAATGGGATCTAAAGAGGGCAGCAATGAAAAGAGGAAAAATGTCTCTCATAGAAAATATGGTTTTTAATGTTGATTAATGTTATTTTATATTGAGGACAATATTTTTATTTTGACAATGTTTTGGACATCAAATACATATTTAGACAGTGTTTTGGACAGCATGGATATAATGCCATTTTTTAATATAGTCATGTTGTATTTTTTTGATATTAAAATATTCGATCATTTATATGAGAATGTGAGTTACAAGGAGGATGTTTGATTCAAATGTTTGGGGTTTTATACTTCATGTTTTGATGATTATTAAAAGAAACCGAAGATGGGAGTCACAAGGGATCCCACATATTTAGTTATTATTTAATTAGACCCTTATTTATATATATTATTATTTATTTGTCTCAACTAATTAGTTAAGTTGATTAAGCTTAACTAAAGAAAGGTAGTTGAACTACCATAACTTATTGAGAAAGAATAAAATCACAATCAAATGAAGAGACAAGGGCAAGAGATAATAGAGGGAGAACTTCAGCCACAAGGTTTTCTCTATACTTGTGAGATACTTTCATTTTTCATTCATTTTGAGTTTACTAGAAGGCTTAACCATCTTGATGACAGTAGGTTCTTAATGAAGGCAACAGGATTCAAAACAGAGTCATATATTTCAACAACTTGTTTTTAGAGGTGTATGATTTATATTTGGCAGTCTGTGTGTTCTTGTCTATTTATGAATTGAATTTCATGACTGATAAAGAATATTTTGCAGATTCAAGTGACAACATTTTGTGGCGAGTTGATCCATATCTTTGGCTTTTGTTTTCTTTTGTTGTCAGAGTCTTTTTGTATGGTGCCCAATGGAGGCTTCTAAATATGACTTTGGTCCCTACCCTTGCAAGGGTTTGTAAACAGAATTCAACTTTGTATCTCATAATGAAATCAAATAAAAAATCATTGTTTTGATTTCAGTCTCACATATGTATTTTGATGATTTGGTTCATATTTTTCTTTTATCTCCATGTACATACTCATGTAATTTCTTCTTAGTTTATTTCTTTGCACAGTTACATATAATACATAAAAAACCATCCTTGGTCCCTTGTACTTAATACCTCTGGATTAAGTGATTGTTTCTTTTATTGTAAGGCTATAAACCTCGGGTAACATTCCCAACTATCTTGCCTTAGCCCAACAAGATCTGAAAATGCTTGAGTAAGGTTCTTCATACCTTTTCCTCAACAAACATGTACATTGTTGATTTGTAGTATCGTCAACAAGATTGCTAGATGCTACTTATCTTGAACAAACCCATCTAGGAAGTTGTGGTGCTTGTTAATATATTTATACACTTAGGAGTTAGTTAAGATCAACTTGGTCTAATTTTTTGTTAGGTTAAATTGTGTTTCCTTAGTATGCATTTATAATCTGACAGTCACGATATGTTTTAGAGATAGAATGATCTGATGGCTCATAGTATCCTCGATCTTAATGGCCACATCGATCCATGGATTAGCACCTGATTGGTCCATGATCTCTATTTAAAGAGAATGGAAGGCCATTTGTTGATGATATATTATGAGAAACTCTCTTTTAAAATATTTTTCTTTTTTCATTAATAAATTCCCTCAAGTGGCCATGTTGGTTGGGCCCATGGATGTTTTCCCACATTGGGGTTTTACCACGTAAAAAAACCAGTCTGTTGATCTTTGATCTGGTTGTTTGAGTGATTATTGAAGGTGTTATTCCTCTATTTCAATACCTTGTGTTGTCAAACATGGTATCAGAGCATGTTTCAAGACTTTATCCCCTTATAGATCGAGATCTTGAAGTCGTGTTGCCACATCTTTGGTTTCTGCTATTTCCATACATTTTTGGGATGAGAGAGATATGCCATTGCATATGGAGCACTTCTTTCTGTTAGAAAAAATCTTCATTTCACTCGAAAATGTTTTTGTTTTCCCAATATATGACCATTTCAATCAAATCTAGAGGTATAAAGCTTGAATGCGCCATTTTTAATTTTTTTTTACAAAGATAATATTTCAGTTTTTTGTTTTTATTTCCTGGTTGCTACCCTTTCTAGTCTACATATTCTATTTTCCCTGTGCTCTGTTCAATCTTGAAAAATCAGAAACAAACCAGAAAGTATTTTCTTGTCTACATATGCTCTTTGTTGTGTGCTCTGTGTGATCTCGGCAAATCATAAATAGTGAGAAATCTTACATTTTCTGGGTAAGATAACCGAGATCTAGCCCCTTTTTGTTGATTAGAAAAAATAAATTGTTTGTGAACACACAAAAATAATTTTTTTTAAGAACACACTTTGAGGCAGAGCTCCAACAACAATCCCCACCCTCATCCTTCAAATTACAATGTGTTTTGCACTAGCTCACTTAGTTGAAAGTTGTTTTGTTTGGTAAGACATCTTGATTTCAAGTCTCCTTTTTGTTATTTTTTGACAAATTCATGCATTCATTGTGAAAAAGTTCATGTATTCATTATAAAGTGCATTTCACTTAAATTATAAAAATGAATCACTATAAAGTAGCTTTAATATTTCCTTTTTAGTTACTTTTTGCATGCAACTTTAATTTAAAAAGTAACTTCATTGTAAAAATGATTCTCATTTATTCTATAAAGTGATTCACTTCATAAATAACTTATTTGTAAAAGTGAGCTTATAGGAAAATTTAGAAAAGGAGCATCACCATGTGGACCAATTTCTACTTGCCACATGGCTCTTTGGTTACTATTTATGTATTTTTCCAAAAGGACATAACTTTCACATCAGAAGTCTGTTTTCAGTGCCATTTTTTTAAACAACCTATTTTTTCAATATATTTTCATCTGGGCCATCCATTTAATCTTTTAAATCCATATTATTTGCATATTTTAATATGTCTTCTCCAAGTGATCTTTTTCTTTCCATTACCAACTACTTCTCATGGAAATCCCATATGGAAAATGTACTCAGAAGTGAAGGATTGTACTGGATTACCTTGGGAAAATAACAAGGCCCCTATGATGATGAAAATAAATCCAAATTAGATAATAATAATGATGAAGAATGTGGACTAATTGGAATGTCCATCTCTCATTACTTACGTTTTCACCTTCATGGCATTAATGGCCCAGATAAAGCTTAGGAAAATCTTGAAGTTTTGTTTGGTAAATACAATGTGATTCAAGCCCATCAGATTGAAAATCAGTTCATGACTTTAAGTCCTAATGATTTTAATTGCATTGAATATTATTTATCTAAGTTAAAAACACTTAGACTTTTATGCATAGAATCTAACCTAGATTTGAAGGATGATCGATGCATCTATGTTATTCTTGCTACGTTTGGTAATGTATATTCTATATTTGCATCTAACTTTTATGCCACAGGAGAATCTCTAGGGAAAGATTACCAAGAACCCACCCTTGAGTAGTTTTTTGATTCTCTGAGTAGAGAGCAAGATAAAATTTTGCAACTTGGAGTGATCAATACGGTAGGTACATATAAAAAATCCTTAATGGCTGCAGTAGAAAGATAAATCCAAGAATCCCAAGAAGAAACATCCTCACAATAACAACGAGAAAAACAAGGGTCCCAAAACCTCTCATCCAACTTATACTCCCAATGGTGACAAAGGAGCAAAATCCAAAAGTAAGAAGACTAACATGCATTGCAATTTTTGTAGGTGATATGGTCATCTAGAGTCTAAATATTTTAAAAATATGGATGCCTTAGAAGTAGCAATGAATAAGCACAACATCAATATTGATTCTTCGTCTTCTAACTCTTCTTCTTATAGACCTGCACTTTTTTCTTCTATTTTCTCCTTCAATGCAACATCTAGTTCTCCTGATGAGTGGCTTATTAATTCTAGAGCATCTTATCATATGGCCAAGGGAAAAGCCATTTTTTTGTTCTTAATGAATGTAACACTTAAAAAACATTTGTTGGTGATGATATATCTCTTAGTACTATAGGGTTTGGAACAATTCAAGTAGATAATGGTCATTTCAATGATGTATTATGTGTTCCAAGTCTTTCTGCAACCTTTTATCAGTGTATCAAATCACTCATTCAATTGAAGGAAAAACCGTAGAGTTTTCACCTCACAAAGTTGTAATCAAGGATTTAAAAGATCATAAGCATGTCCTAGTAACTGGAATTGTTGATGATATTACCATGCTGTACAAGTTTGACAACTTTGGGTCATCATCTTTTCCATTATTTTTTATTTCTCATAGCAATGACTTGAGAAAAATTTGGCATGAGTGGTTTAGTCATATAAACTATCGCTCATTACATAAACTATGTAATCAACATATAGTGATTGGTCTTCCTCTCTTTTCTTGTAGATATGGTGTTTCTTTCGGTTGTGTTCTTGGAAAACATCCTCGAGAAATTTTTGACAAACATGCCTCGACCCTTTTACATAGTGTTCATGGTGATTTGTGTGGTCTTGTTTCTTTTCCTTCTTTCTTTAGGTGCAATTACTTCTTAAATTTCATTCATGACTTCTCCAAATGCACTTGGATTTAATGACTAGCTATGTCTAGAATGACTCCAGCCTTGTTTTTCACCTTAAGAAATATCTTTATAGTATTAAGCAAGCTCCTTGATCTTGGTATGCCAAAATGGACAACTTTATTCTTGACACTAGCTTTTCTAAATGTCATTGTGACCCTAATTTATATACCAAGATATTAGGAATCCATCTCATAATACTTCTTTGTTATGTTGATAACCTTATCCTCATTGGTAGTGACCCTAAAATTTTAACCCATGTGAAATCCAGCCTTAAAAAGAATTTTGAAATGATAGAATTAGGCTATTTGCATTATTTCCTTGGCCTCCAAGTATTGAAAACCAAGTAAGGAATTCTTCTTTCCCAATCTAAACATGATTGTGACCTTCTTCACCACTTTCACATGGATGATTGTAAACCAACCCCTTCTCTCTTCCAGTCTGGAGTGAAACATGTTGCCATGTGTACTACTCCCAAAGTTGATGCCACTTTATACAATCAATTAGTTGGTAGCCTCTTATATTTGACTCATACTTGTCCTGATATTTCCTTTCTTGTTGGTCTTGTTGCCTGGTATATGAAAACACACCATGAAATCCATTGGATATTAGCTAAAAGGATACTTTTCTATGTTCGAGGTATAGTTCAGTTTGTAATACATTACAATTCAAGGGGAACTCTTTAGTTGGTTGGTTTCACTGATTCATATTGAGTCGATGACCTTGATGATCAAAATTATACTGCAAGTAATGTATTCATCCTTGGTTCTATAACTATCACTTGGGATTGTAAGATAAAACAAGATATATATATTTCTTCAACAGAGATAGAGTATCAAGAAACAATTATTGCAATTCAAAATGCCTTGTGGCTTTGACAGATCCTTTCAGGGCTTGGATTACAGTAGTAGCATCCGACCACCATATGGTGCGATAATCAGAGTTCCATCAAGCTCTTCAAAGATCCATTTCAACATCAACGTAGAAAACACATTGAGATATATGTGCACTTCATCAGAAAGCTCATTCATGATCA
Organism: Picea engelmannii; assembly: GCA_009831015.1. NCBI lineage: Eukaryota > Viridiplantae > Streptophyta > Pinopsida > Pinales > Pinaceae > Picea > Picea engelmannii. The sequence goes on from ML798153.1 coordinate 27,722, forward strand.
AGTTATTGAAGTGCTATTTTTCCCTACAGAAGATCAAGTTGCAGACATTTTTACAAAGTCTCTTACATAAGTGAAGTTTTATAAACTTCGATATATGTTAGAAGTTTAAGAAGTTTTCATTAAGGGGGAATATGATCTAATTCTTCCTTCCTTACCATATTGTGTCACCATTGTAAACCCTTAAATCATATCCCAATTTGTTCTTAAGGGATCATATATGGATATTTAGACACTTAGGAGTTAGTTAAGATCAACTTGGTCTAATGTGTCATTAGGTTAAAGTGTGTTTCTTTAGTATGCATTTATAATACGATGGTCATGATATGTTCTAGAAATAGAGTGATCCATGTTAGGATATTTAGACACTTAGGAGTTAGTTAAGATAATATTGGTCTAATGTGTTGTTAGGTTAAAGTGTGTTTCTTAGTGTATTTATTTAGTGTGCATTAGTATGCATTTGTAGTTATGAAATCTGGCGGACACGATATGTTTCTGACATAGAGTGATTTAACTGCTCATATTCTCTTCAATCTTAATGGCTACATTGATTTGTGTATTAACACATGACTGGTCCATGATATTTATTTAAATAGCATGGAGGATCATTTTTTGATGATTGATTGTGAGAGACTCTCTTGTAAATATCTATGTAATGTTTTCTTTTGCATTAATAAATTGCTCCAAATGGTCACATTGGTTGGGGTCGTGGATGTTTCCCCACATGTATGTTGATATTTGATTTGTTTGTGTGATTGGTTACTGAAGTTGTTCATCCTCTGATGGAATACCTATGTTGTCAAAAATGGTATTAGAGCGCATTTGAAGACCCTCTCCCATTGTAGATAAATATCATGAAGTTGTGTTGTTGCATCTCTAGTTTTTTTCCATTTATATACAATTATAGGCTGAGAGGATTGTTCTATTGCATCCAGATCACTCATTTCAGTTAGAAATACCTTTTGTTTCACTCGAAAAGGTTTTCATTTTCCCAATATACAATATTACATACTTCTTCAACCTCATTCTAAAGAAATTATCATTAGAAGAGATGTTAAATTTAATGAAAATATCTTGTCCCGTGAGCCTAATTTGGAATTTATGCCTTCTTCACCCTATGAGCCATCTTTGTTGTTTGTTCCATATTCTATTCTTATTTTTTTCTCTTCTTATTTGGATGATGATAGTGAGGATGAAAATCACTCTCCACCAGCTCACTTTTGTAACGTCTCCCCACCATCAACCCCATGGTCGGGCCAACATTACTACGCGGTAAAACACTACTGTAACATATTATGCATTCTTATGAAATACAATTGCTTGATTGTAGTTAAACACAACATAAGCACATTAATACCATTAGCATACATAATCCACGACATTAACAATAATTCAAGAATACAGCAGAATACATGTAAACATTGCTAGAATCACAAACATGCATATTTAATTGAAATTATATGCATGTATATACTTATCTTTTAGACTGGATGTAATTCACCAACTATGTGTAGACCTCCCACGAACCTCCTAGCCTTAGACTATGCTACTCATCACTCTCAACAGTAGGTTACCCCCGAGCTGGGACTAAGCTCCACCGGGTAGGGATTCCTAGGCTAGGCAGGGAATACAAAAAGACACACAGTAAGAGGAGAAGGATTATCTCCCAGGAGCCACTTATGCCCACTGCCCATAGACTCTCATTCCCCGCATGTCTGTCCCACCCCAGGAGTATACACCTTCACTATCAACAAGACAATCCATCAACTGCTAAACTCCCTTCCCTTGGGCTTCAGCAACAGACCGGACCAGAAGTCTCTAAGCTATGTGGTAGCTACAGGACTCCTTCCAGGAGTTCTCACTTCCTTCACGCACTCTCTCACCTGGAGAGAGTTGCTCACAGACTGGGTAACCTGCCTCTTCAACAAAAATCACCTCCCTTACACTGGCCAGCAAGCCACACGTAGTCTAGCACTGCGTGGCCACAACAGTCAATTGGGAAAATGGGTATGGACACCCAAAATGGAAACGATCAGCGCTAAAGCATATCACAACTCTCTCTGGTTTCATAGATGCGTAAGGTTTATAGAGGTTCAATCATAGAGGCCAAACGCGTACAGATGGAGGATGGAGGAATTGGAAGGTCGAACCCCGGATTCAGGTGATGGTTGGAGAAATGCCCACCCCCCTCCTACGCAACAGTCGATGGAATGGAAAGAGAACCCCCAACACGGCTCATTTCTTGGGTTAAATCATATGCACCTGGGTCGACACTTGTCACCCATGAAGCTGCATGCGTCCCTCCCCAGGAACTTAGGACAAAACATAGATTTCACATGGCTTTTGGGATAATATTAAAATATTATTCCCAAGGACTTAAGCCCCTAGGCTCCACACTTAGCCTCTCTTTCCAACCTTCCAGCCCCCAATCCCTTACCCAGGTTTTGTGGAAGCTTAGTCTCCCATCACTCATTCATCGTGGTCAATCCACACACAGAGATGTTTTGTATTAATACTGTGCATAATTACATGTACAAAAATTAGGCTCCTGACCTTCAACACCTAAGCTCCCTGGCCTAATAACACATAATCCCACTAGCTTATATAACTTGGCTCACCAACCTTATAAACTTGAATTATAGTTCATAAACAAGATTTATACTTCATAGACATGATTTACAACAGGTCTCGGCCTCGGGGACATTACAATTCCCCTCCCCTTATTTTTGCACTGTCCTTAGTGCAACTTTACATTGCATCTGCAAGCTTTTCAAAATTTTCAAAAAGATGTGGGTACTCTGCCCGCATAACATCTTCATGCTCCCATGTCGCATCCTTAGGACTGTACCAGGTCCACTGGACCTTTACAAGCCCTATGGCTCGATTCTGAAGCTGTTTGTTTTTTCCGATCCAATATGCTCATTGGATGCACTTGCAGGACACCTTCTTGCTCCACCTGGATCACATTCCAATCAATTACATGATTAGCATCATGCATATACTTTTTAAGAAATGAAACATGAAACACATTATGTACAGTCATGGATGCAGGTAATGCAAGCATATATGCAACTGGCCC
>ML798153.1:30847-62133 GCA_009831015.1 Picea engelmannii
ATCACATTCCAATCAATTACATGATTAGCATCATGCATATACTTTTTAAGAAATGAAACATGAAACACATTATGTACAGTCATGGATGCAGGTAATGCAAGCATATATGCAACTGGCCCAATCCTTTCCAGGATTTCAAATGGTCCACAAAATCTGGCTGCCAACTTGGCGCAACTTCCCAACTTCAGGGAACTCCTGTTAGCTTTCACTTTCAGGAAAACACGATCACCCACTTTGAACTCTCTGTGGGTTCTGTTCTTATCATCATAAATTTTCTGTCTGTCCCAGGTAGCTTTCAAATTCTGCTTAATTTTTATCATTTGGTCCTCCATCTCCTTGAGCAACTCTGGCCCAACTACTGTTCTATCAGTTGGATTATCCCAGCTCATTGGAGTATTGCACTTTCTTCCATAAAATGCTTCAAATGGGCTCATCTTCAATGATGAATGATACCCATTGTTGTAGGTGAATTCTACCAAGTGTAGGTAGTCTTCCCATCTTGATGGTTTGTCCATCACATACATTCTCAGTATGTCTTCTATTACTCTGTTCACCCTCTCTGTCTGTCCATCAGACTCAGGATGATAAGCTGTACTAAATTTCAGATTTGTTCTGAATCCTTTGAACAATCCTTTCTAGAAATTCGAGGTGAATTTCAGATCTCTGTTGGACACAATCGTTTTAGGAATTTTGTGCAATCGTGCCACTTCCTTTATGAAAATATCAGCAACATCTGCTGCCTTGTGAGTAGTTTTCAGTGGAATAAAATGGGCAACTTTTGTAAGCTTGTCCACCACCACCAGGATCGAATCATGAAGCTTTCCTATTCGAGGAAATCCTATAATAAAATCCATCGTTACTACTTCCCACTTCCACTCAGGAATGGGTAAAGGTTGCAGCAACCCTGTTGGGTGCCTATGCTAATCTTTAACTTTCCGACACTCCATACATCTAGCGATGTATTCAACGATCTCTCTCTTCATACCCAGCCAAAAGTAATGGCTCTTGACCGCTGCTACTGTTTTCTGATATCCAGGGTGCCCTGCATAAGGCACATTATGCATCTCCTGCAAAATCATCTGTTTCAAGCACTGGACATTGGGTACAAAAATTATGTTCTTGTACAACAGTATTCAATCTGTTTCCAATTTATAAATTTCCATCTTCTGTGGCATCTTACCTTGCTGTAGCTTGGATACCAATTCTCTATACTGTAGATTTGCATTTCTAGCCTCCATAATTATGATTTTAATATCAGTCTGATACATGTTAATGGTTGTAGCATGTAATTCATGCACCCTCCTGCTGAATGCATCAGCCACTTTATTCTCCTTTCCTTTGATATGCTTGATCTCAAAATCGTACTCACACAGAAATTCTAGCCACCTACTTTGTCTGGCATTTAAGGTTGGTTGATCAAACAAATATTTCAGACCGTTATGGTCTGTTCTGAGTTCAAACTTCCTTCCCATGAGGTAATGCACATTTCTTTAGAGCATGAACTATGGCTTCCAACTCCAAGTCATAGGTTGCATAGTTCTTCTCGTGCTCTTTTAATTTCCTGGACTCATAACAGATTACGAATCCGTTCTGACTGAGGACCCCTCCCAGTCCTTCTTTGCATGCATCAATGCATACTATGAAATCTGCATTTGGATCTGCAATCCTTAGGATTGGATCACTGGTTAACATCTACTTCAATCGCTGGAAACTTTCCTCACATCCCTCTATCCAGTGAAATTGCTTCCCCTTTCTTTGCAAGGAAGTGATAGGGTGAGCTATCTTGGAAAACCCTGCGATGAACCTTCTGTAATAACCAGCCAATCCCATGAAGGATATAACTCTTGTTACGTTCCTTGGTGCTGACCATTCTCTAATGGCTTCAATCTTCTAAGGGTCTACCGCTCTCCCATCCTTCAAGATAATATGTCCCAAGTAATAGATCTGCTCCTGATAAAACGAGCACTTTCTCAGCTTGGCATACAGTTGGTGTTCTCTTAGCACCTGCAACACCATCCTTAGATGTTGTTCGTATTCTTCTTCGGTCCTGGAATACACCAGAATGTCATCGAGGAAGACGATGACAAACTTGTCTAGATAGTCCCTGAATACTCCATTCATCAAGCTCATAAAAACAATGGGTGCATTTGATAGTACAAATGGAACCACTATGAACTCATAATGACCATACCTTGTTCTAAAGGCCGTCTTGTTGATGTCTTCATCTTTTATTCTTACTTGGTGATATCCCGATCTTAGATCTATTTTTGAAAATATCTTTGCATCCTTCAACTGATCGAAGAGATCATCAATCCTCGACAGAGGATACTTGTTCTTCACCATTACTTTGTTCAAATAAGCACTTCGCTCTTCTTATCATTTCTTCCATAGTATTTGGGTCACCATACTGAATCTTATCCCCAATAGGAGGCGATAATCCACTCAGGTATCTCTGAATCTTGACAGACTCATCTTTGATGAACGAAACATACTTCAGTAATTCGAAAAACTTTCATTCATACTCATCAATGGTCTGGTTGTCCAGCTTCAGTTCAAAGAACTCTTTCATCTTTCTGTCATAATATCTTTTAGTTAAGTATTTCCTCTCGAAATACCTCTTGAATTCTTTCCATGTGATGTCCCTTTCCATGATGTGTTGCACCTGCACAAGTTCATCCCACCACATGGATGCCTTTCCCTTCAATTGATACATGGAAATCCTGCCCTCTGCATGAGAGGAATAATTATGCAGTTGAAAGTATTTCCTCATACCAAGCAACCAAGTTTCGACATCTTCCTCCTTCTTATGTCCTCCATTGAACGTTGGAGGCTTGATCTTGTTCAATTCCCGTTTCAATTCATCCATCCCAGATCTCTTGTGCTTTCTGGTAGAAGATGGGCTTGAACTACTGTGTGCTTCCCTACTAGAATGCTTTGGGGAGCGACGATGATGTCTACTAACACTCCTTGATCTTCTTTTCCTCTCAGGGGTCCCGCGACTCTCCGTCTTGCTTGAGTCACTCTCCTTTTCCAATTTCTTTTCTATTCTTTCTAGACTCTTCAACATCCTTAAGTTGAATTCACCCTGCTTATCCCTGACTTTCATGAGCGTTCGACTATCAACTTGACGATCCTGGGCATCTTTTTGCAATCTTTCAATGATTTTCATCATATGTCCTTCCTTATCCATCTCTTTTCCTTGCCCATTAGAGTTTGATCCTTCGAATCCCAAGTTGACATTCCTTCCTTCTCTTTCGTTCTATGAATTGGAGGCAATCCACACCTCTTCCATTCTCTACTCTCAACGACAACCCTATTCAGTTCTGACACTTGCTAAGCTTCTGCAAACACAAGTGTAGACAACAGGGATTTTTCAGGTCATCATTCTTAGCAAATTCCGCACATTCAAAAACATTTTGATTTAAGAAAACGCTTCGACTTCACAAATTTTCTGAGTTCTGCTCAGCTCTGTAATTTTCGGGTGATAGCTCCCTGTTTCTTAGCCCCTACCCTCATAACCAAAGGTCGTGACCAAATGCTAGACTACTAGGTGCTACTCGAGCTTTCGACCTTCGAAGAGTTTAAGGTACACACATCTATCTCCCGGAGTTTTGATTTACCAAATTTACGCAAATCGGGTGGATCACGGTCCACATTTATCCAACATCCAACAGTTAAAATTCCGCTATGGTTCTTCCGTCTTCGAAGATTTCAGGACTTTGGGACTTCAGGTTTCGGGGTTTCAGTAACCGGGAGTTCAAAATGCAGCGACCCAAACCACTGGTCACTCCATTCCCCGAACTTCGATACACGAGTTCTTGTATGAGATCCAACGATCCTTGATGATTTGGATCCAATGGTCCAGATCTTTTCGGAGTTTCATGAACCAGGAGTTCACGATGCAACGACTCTAAATCTCTTGTCACTTCAATCCCCGAATTTCGATATGGGAATTCATGTATGAGATCAATGGCTATGAGCCTCCCTTGATCCGATGGTCCAGATCTCTCCTAAGCTTACACCTATCAAATATTTTCATCCCTAACTTCCTCCTAGTTGGCTGGATCCAATGGCTCACGGGATTTCGACACTTCTTTCTGGAAGCGCTCCACCGCCCGATTCTACCCTTGTTAATCTCTTTCGCAATTCAAGATTTTGAATGACCAAGAATTTGGCCTTCACTCCAAGTTCACGATCCCTAAATTCATGAAATGATCCAACAGATCAAACCAACCATGATCAATGACCCACATTTATTCTGGATCCTAGGGTGGCGAGTTTCTCCATCCACTAACCACCTTTCAACTTCTAGCTATCTTACGGTCCTCGCGATTTTGCGAGTTCTCCACAGAGAATTCTGACTGTCCAACTCTGCTTCTCAAGGACTTCTGGCCAATGACTTGGTACCCTCCTTCTGAGCTTTCATCTACTTGATCCAACGGTCTTGATTCCCCATGATCTGACGACTTAGATCTCATCAACATTTTTCTTATTGGGATTTCATGTGTCATGAGGTCGAAAGATTTTCCACCTTCGTCGTCCCTATTCCCAAAATGTCGATTTCTTCCTGGACAATTAATGGTCCATATCTCTCTTAGATCGACGGTTGTGATCCAATCGTGAATTCTCATGAACTCACCCTTATACCATTTAAAGTCATGAGTCGGCAAAAGGATGATCACTCTCCACACATCCTTTCTGATGGACGGTCCTGACGAATTCAGGATTTCACGTATCGTGATTTCCACACTCCTGTGCAACTCCAAAGGGTTTTAAACCTTGTGCACGTTCTCCATATTTGATGGTTGTGAGGGTTATCCTTTCCTCCAGAACAAATTCTATGGCTCCAACACTTCTGGTGTGGAGTTCTCTCTCTCCCTGTGGCCATATACCACACCGACTACAGTTTTATAATACCGCTACACCTCCTGAGCTTTGTAACATGGTCAAGTAGTTCGTTGACACTCAGAAACATTATGAGGTCTGAAATTAGTCCTCCAGACACAATTTCTTCTCAAAACCTTGGTCCAAAGACCACTTATCCGGCCCATCTAGGCTCAACATTGAAACTTGGCTCTGATACCATACTGTAACGTCCCCCCACCATCAACCCCATGGTCGGGCCAACATTACTACGCAGAAAAACACTATTGTAACATATTATGCATTCTTATGAAATACAATTGCTTAATTGCAGTTAAACACAGCATAAGCACATTAATACCATTAGCATACATAATCCACAACATTAACAATAATTCATGAATACAACGGAATACATGTAAACATTGCTAGAATCACAGACATGCATATTTAATTGAAATTATACACATGTTTTTACTTATCTTTTAGACTGGATGTAATTCACCAACTGTGTGTAGACCTCCCACGAACCTCCCAGCCTTAGACCACGCTGCTCATCACTCTCAGAAGTAGGTCACCCCCAAGCTGGGACTAAGCTCCACTGGGTAGGGATTCCTAGGCTAGGCAGGGAATACAGGAAGACACACAGTCACAGGAGAAGGATTCTCTCCCAGGAGCCACTTATGCCCACTACCCATAGACTCTCATTCCCCACATGTCTGTCCCACCCCAGGAGTATACACCTTCATTGTCACCAAGAAAGTCCATCGGTTGCTAACCTCCCTTCCCTTGGGCTTCAACAACAGACCAGACCGGAAGTCTCTGAGCTCTGTGGAAGGTACAGGACTCCTTCCAGGAGTTTTTACTTCCTCCTCACACTCTCTCACCTAGAGAGAGTCGCTCACGAATTGGGTAACTTTCCTCTTCAACAACAATCACCTCCCTCACTCTGGCCAGCAAGCCACACGCAGTCCAACACTGAGTGGCCACAACAGTCGATTGGGAAAATGGGTATGGACACCCAAAATGGAAACGATCAATGCTAAAGCATAGCGTGACTCTCTATTGTTTCAAAGATGTGTAAGGTGTACAGAGGTTCAATCACAGAGGCCAAACGCGTACAGATGGAGGATGGAGAAACTGGAAGGTTGAACCTCGAATTCAGGTGGTGGTTGGAGAAATGCCCACCCCCCTCCTACGCAACAGTCGACGGAATGGAAAGAGAACCCCCAACAGGACTCATTTCCTGGGTTAAATCACATGTGCCTGGGTCGAAACATGTCTCCCATGAAGCTGCATGCGTCCTTCCCCAGTAACTTAGGACAAAACATAGATTTTACATGGCTTTTGGGATAATATTAAAATATTATTCCCAAGGACTTAATCCCCTAGGCTCCACACTTAGCCTCTCTTTCCAACCTTCCATCCCCTAACCCCTTACACAGGTTTTGTGGAAGCTTAGCCCCCCATCACTCATTCATCGTGGTCATTCCACACGCAAATATGTTTTGTATTAATACTGTGCATAATTACATGTACAAAAATTAGGCTCCTGGCCTTCAACACCTAGGCTCCCTGGCCTAATAACACATAAGCCCACTAGCTTATATAACTTGGCTCACCAGCCTTATAAACTTGAATTACAGTTCATAAACAAGCTTTATACTCCATAGACATGATTTACAGCAGGGCTCGGCCTTGGGGACATTACAACTTTCCTCCATATGAGTCCATTGAACATGAACTTGGACTAGCACCACAACTTCCTCGATGGGTCTTTTCAAAACAAGAAGCAGTTGGTGATCCTTCAGATCAGTTTTGAACACATTCATAGTTACAATGATCCTCTTCTCTTTTGGCTCAAGTTTCATAGAATCGTGATCAAAATACATTTACATAAGCTTTAGTTCATCCAGATTGGGATATAGCAATGTATGAAGAGTATCTCTCTTTGATGGAAAACAATAATTGGGATCTTGTACCTCTTTGAAAAGGAAGAAAACTTGTCATATGTAAATGGGTCTACAAAACTAAGTATGCATCAGATGGAAGTGTTGAAAGGCACAAGGCTTGGTTAGTTTCCAAAGGATTCTCCCAAGTTTAAGGCATTGACTATAATGAAAACTTTTCCCTTGTAGCCAAAATGACTTTCATCTACTTTTTTCTAGCCCTTGCAGTCTCACATAAATGGGAGGACCATCAGATAGATGTTAAATCTTCCTTCTTGCATGGGGATTTTCAAGAATAAATCTACATGGAACAACCTCCTGGATATGTCTAGAATGAATCCATTCTTGTTTGTCACCTTAATAAATATATTTATAGTCTCAAGCAAGCTCCTCGAGCTTGGTATGGAAAAATGGACATCTTTCTTCTTGATACCAACTTTTCTAGATGTCATTCTGACCCTAATGTCTATACCGAGAAAGTAGGAAGTAATCTCATAATCCTTGTTGTTAATGTTGATGACCTTATCCTCACTGGTAGTGACCCAAAACTTTTAAACCATGTGAAAACCAATCATAAGAAAAAATTTGAAATGATTGACTTAGGCTATTTGCACTGCCTCCAGGTTTTGCAAACCAAGGAAGGAATTTTTCTTTCCCAATATAAGTATGCTTATGACCTTCTTCATCTGTTTCACATGGAAGATTCAAAACCATCCCATTCTCCCTTCCAGTCTGGAGTCAAACATGATGCCACCTGTACTTCTCCCAAAGTTGATGCCACTTTGTACCATCAATTCGTTGGTATCCTCTTATATTTGACTCATACCCATCATGGTATTTCATTTTTTGTTGGTCTTGTTTCCTGGTATATGAAAACACCCCATGAAAGTAAATTGAAAGAAACTAAAAGGAGATTTTGGTATGTCCATGGTACAATTCAGTTCGGGATACATTACAACTCGGGGGGGACTCCTTTGTCGATTGGTTTCACTAATTCATATTGGGCCGGCAACCCTGATGATCAAAATTCTATTGCAAGTTATGTTTTCAACCTTGGTTCAAGACCTATCACTTGGGTGCATAAGAAACAATAGGCTATTTATTTTTCTTTAGCGAAAGTAGAGAACCAAGCAACAATTAATGCAAGTTAATAATTGTGGCTTCGATAGATCCTTTCAAAGTTTGGATTCCAACAACAACATCTGACCACCCTTTGGTGCAACAATCAAAGTGCCATCAAGATCTCCAAAGATACAGTTTAACATCAGTGCATAAATCACATTGAGCTACACATGCACTTCATAAGAAAACTCATTCATGATTGAGTTATTGAAGTGTTATTTTTCCCTACAAAATATCGAGTTGTAGACATTTTCACAAAGTCTCTTACATAAGCAAAAGTTTCCAAACTTTTATCTATTGTAGGATTTTACGAAGTTGTCATTAAGAGGGGATATGATCTAATGTATCCTTCCTTCTCCTACTGTCTTTCCTTTGTGAATCCTTTAATCCTATCCCAAGTTGTTTTTAAGGCGGGATGTTAGGATATTTAGAAACTTAGGGCTTATTTAAGATAAACTTGATCTAATGTGTCATTAGGTTAAAGTGTGTTTCTTTAGCATGCATGTTTAAAGAGCATGGAGGGTTATTTTCCGATAATCGATTGTGAGAAAATATGTTGTAAATCTCTCTGTAATATTTTCTTTTTCACTAATAAATTTCTCCAAGTGGCCACATTAGCTTAGGCTAGGGTTGTGGATGTTTCCCCACCGGGGTTTTACCACATAAAAACATCAGTGTGTTGATATTTTATATGGTTCTATAAGTGGTTATTGAAGGTGTTCATCCTCTGTTGGAATACATGTGTTGTCGAACAACCCGATGGCTCATATTCTCCTCAATATTAATGGATACATTGATCTATGTCTTAAAACCCAATTTTTCCATGATATATCCTTAAAGAATGGACAGGGTCATTTGTTGATGATCGATTGTGAGAAACTCTCTTGTAAAAAAACATTCTTTTTTCATTGATAAATTACCTCAAGTGGCCACATTGGCTGGGGCCTTGGATTTTTCCCCACATTGGGGTTTTACCATGTAAAAACATCGATTTGTTGATCTTTGTTCTAGTTGTGTGATTGGTTATTGAAGGTGTTCATCCTCTTTTGGAATAACTTGTGTTGTCGAATAGTGCTAGTGTAGGTTATTGTTAAGTGGACTCAAATAGAGGAAGGTGAGCAGGCAAAGGTGAATTTTCATCCTCATTTCCATCATCTAAATAATAAACTATAATATGATCACTAACAAAAACCTTAGGAAGAGAGGATGGAAAAAACATTGAATTAGGCTCATGGGTTAAGAGATTTTCATCAAATTTAACATCTCTCCTAATAATAATTTCATTGGAATGAGGTTGAAAAAGTTTATAGCCTTTGACATCTTCAGAGTATCCAAAAAAAATTCACATCTCACTTTTAGGTGGTAATGTTTTCCTTTTCTCATCAGAAATGTGATCCCATGCTTCACTACCAAATACACGAAAGTGGCTTACATTTTAATTGATTTTAGTCCATCCTTATTCTGGTGTCATATTTTTTAAATCCTTTATGGGGGTGTGATTTACTATGTAATTGGCACAATTGATGGATTTCCTGCAATAATGAAGACTTGAACTCTTATATTAGATCATAAAATTTTCCTTTTCCTTTAATGTGTTATTCTTTCTCTTAGCAACACCATTTCGTTGTGGTGTGTATGGAACAATATATTCATTTGAATGTCATGTGCATTGCAATAAGTTGTGATTTTTTGGTTCACATATTCACCTCCATTATTTGTTCTTAACATCTGTAGTTGGTGTCCATATTATTATTCTACAAGGGCCCTGTAAGCCAAAAACATGTCAAAAATTCACTCTTAAATTTTAACAAATAAACCCAAGTGCATATAGAGAAGTCATCAATGAAAGTTAAGAAGTACTTGCACCTAGAAAAAGAAGTAGAAGAAAGAATACCACACAAATCACTATGAACAAGATGTAAAGGGGTTAAGGTGTGCCAAGAGGCACATTTTTCAAAGATGTCCTGATGATATTTTCTTAGAACACAACCGACACAAACACCATATCTACAAGAAATGAGAGGAAAATCAGTCACCATATTTTGATTCATATTTTCTGCAATGAGCCATAGTTTAGATGACCAAATCGTTCATGCCAAATTGTTCTCAAGTGATCGCTATGAGAAATCAAAATTGATGGAAAATACAATTACCCAAAGTTTTCAACTTTGTACAACCTAGTAATATCATCAACAATTCGGGTTTCTAGAACATGCTTATGATCTTTTAAATCCTTGATTACAACTTTGTGAAATGAAAAGTCTATTGTGTTACAGTCACCTAAATGAGTGATCCGATATCATGATAGAAGGTTGTTGGAGAGACTTGGAACACATAATACATCATTGAAATGACCATCATCTAACTGAATATTTCTAGACCCTACAACACTAAGACATCTATCTTCACCAACAATTATGTGTTTGGTGTTACATTCATTAAGAGAAAAAAAAATGGCTTTATATTTAGCCATATGACAAGATACTCTATAATCAATAAGCCACTCATCAAAAGAAGAAGTAGATGTTTCATTAAAGGAGAAACCATATTCATGTCCATGAGAAGAATAATTAAGATTGATGTTGTGATCCTTAATTGTTTCTTCTAAGGCCTCCATATTTAAAAAAAAAAAAAATAGACTCCAAATGACCATATCACCCACAAAAGTTGCAATGCTTATTAGTATTCTTACTTTTTTATTTTGGTCATTTGTCACCATTGGGAATAGAAGTTGGCTAAGAGGGTTTGGGACCATTATTTTTCTTTTTATTGCAAGGATATTACTGCTCTAGATTATATTGAGAATGAAATGAAATACAAACATAAGTATAGTAAAGAACACATAAATACAATGAAACCCAACTTCTATTAATGAATAAAATAGTAGAATATTGTGGAACACAAATGGGATAGAATGGTAGTATCTTATCTTTGAAGATAAAGAGATGTTGGTTATTCTCATTAACATAAATATGATTACAAGGAGGCCAAAAAGGGCCTTTTATCATGAATCCTAAAAAACAAAGAGAAAAAACCCATAAGCCTAGAATATGAAACACCAAAAGTAATGCAGACCCCAAGGAGGTTAGTTTATATATCAACTTCTCGGTGGCATAACTTTTGCATATGATCTATGTTTGGGGCACATGATATCTCATTAGAAAGAACTATATAAGGATTGAAACTTTTGGCTAGGCTTAGGGAATGCTATGGAAACCCATGGCCCCTCTGAATTTCCAAAAAACATAGTTTATGGCCTCAAAATGGCCCCGAAAGTTTGGGACCCAAAAAAACATAGAAAACAACTGCCAACAAGATAGAGAACCATTAAGTCAGTGGAACAGGTGGGAGACTACCAATATACCCCTTGATCATTCCTCCCCCATTAGGAATAAATGTTTTCCATTGCATCAATTTCTCTCATCAAATGGGGAAACTTATGTTGAATTTGGCTCTTGATGAGCCACTTTCCTTGGTGAAGAAGTTTCCATGCTTTAACGACCTGATAGAGATGTTTGTTATGTTTGTGGGTGCCTCTCATTTATGTATCCATGATTCTATCACTTGTATCCTACTCAAGTTAGCTAGGGTTGAGTTATTTAGGGGAAAAGTGATCAGGTACCTCTGAGGTGTCCAATAGAGGTGGAAAATACGGGTGAAGGAGCTCCACATTAAAGACTAGATACATGCCAAGGAAAGGGGGAATACTTATTTCAAAATAATTCTCACCTAAAACCTTGGTGATGTTGTAAGGCCTATATCTAAGTGGGTGAAGCTTGTGATGGGGTCCTGCATGGAAATTTTTCTAAAAATGTAATAAGAGCTTATCACCAACCTAAAACTTGCATGGAACTCAATGTTGGTCATGTCACTACTTGTACTTGGCATTGGATTTATACAATATTTCATGGACTTGTTGGTGAATGTGATGAATCCTTTCAAAAAATCTATCTTCCTTATAAACCTCAATTTGAATATGGAAATATTATTCCTGTGTGGATGCAATGGGCAGAGCTACATCAATCGGGGCCAATGGTTGGAATCCTAAGCACACCTAAAAAAGGTTTTGGCTAGTAGAGCTATGAAGGGATCGATTGTAGCTATATTGAACATAAGGAATACTCTCATCCCATGTGTAGAGATGCTTGGAGTTATACATTCTCAGGATATGCACAATCATCTTGTTGACTAGCTCCATCTATCCATCGATTTGGAGGTGGAAGGAAATTGATTTGGTGAGCTTGGAGTCCATCAATGGCCACAGACTGGACTAGAATGTACTCAAGAACCTACTATCACAATCTGAAATAATAGTCTGTGGTAGCCTCAGTTGTGATACTCTTCTTTAATGGTGTCAAAACTACCATATTAGAAAATCGATCAATGACCACAAAGACACGATCATTACCATGCTTGGTTGAAGGTAGACTGAACATGTCAGCCTTGGAGATGGACTCCCAAGGCCTATCAAGAGTAGGAAGAGGGGTGTATAGCCCTTGTTTCTTAATGGAGATTTTGGAGATGGTCTAGGCAATACATGATATGATATACTTGATAACACCTTTTCAAAGCTTCGACCAATAAAAAACATTGTGCAGTACTGCCACTTTTTTTTTCCATTATAAAGTGTCATGCCACTTGACTGTAATGATTTTCTAAAATCATCTTTGCACAGTAGCTTGAAGGAACATAGATATAGCTCAGATGGCATAGGAGTCCATCCTAGAGATGAAAGTCTACAACTGGGGTGCTTGAACCTAGTGTTTGATATGAATCAACAGAGTCAAGGTCACTATCATATAATCGGGACCACCCTAGGGTATCATACCCACAAGAGTTGAGAAACATGGTCAACATTGCAACTAGAGGTCAACTGAGGTAGTTAACAGCTCGATTGGTGTTGTCCTTCTTGTACTTAATGTTAAAGTGTAATTTTTTTAGGTATGTGGAACAATTCCGGTGGCAATAATTCTCTAACTTATCTTTTGTCTAGATGAAATACATAGGCTTGTGATCACTGTGGATTATCATTTCCTTTCACATAATGTAATGCTTCCACTATAGCCATGTCTGCATAATAGATTAAATCTCCATGTCATAGGTGGGATACCTATGAACAACATTAGATAATGTTTCACTATGATGAGAAACTAGATGCCCCTAATGAGTGAGGACAACACCGATATCATAGTCTGAGGCATCTATCATGGGCTCAAATAATTGTTGTAGATATGGAAATGTGTGTACAGGTGCAGAACATAGGTCATGTTTCAGATCCTGAACTGTTTTCTGTTGTGATTCATACTAGGTAAACTTAGCTTTGGCTCCTGCCTTTGTCACTTGGCTTCAAGGCCAAGCTATATGAGAGAAACCCAACATGAACCTATGGTAGAATTTTGTGATGCCCATGAAGCTATAGAGCTCTATCAAAGTCGTAAGCTATGGCCAATGCTAAATGAATTGAATCTTGGTTGGGTCCACATGCACCCCACGTTCATCCATGATGTACCCTAAGTATTGGATTCGTTTCATGTCGAATGAGCATTTCTCCAAGTTGGAATATAACTTGTGTTGTTGTAGGGTGCTCAAGACCTGTTGAATGTGTTCTAAGTTCTCTACCCAAGTCCAAATCAAGATGAGTATGTCATCCAAATTGACCACCATGAAATATTTTGTGAACATACACAAGATATCATTCATCATCCTCATGAATGCCACTGGATCATTAGTCAAGACAAAATGCATGACCAACCACTCAAAGAGACCTTATTTAGATTTGAAAGTAGTCTTACATACATCAGTCGATTCTATCATAACCTAGTGATAGCCTGACTTCAAAATGATCTTGCTGAAGAAATTGGCACCCTTGATCTGGTCAAGAAGATCATCAATCTCGGGGATTGGGTATCAATTATTGGCAGTGATTTTATTCAGGGATCCATAATCAATATAGAGTTTCCACGTTCCATCCTTATTTTGCACCAACATAGTTGGGTTCCCACAAGGTGAGGAGATTGGTTGAATGTGTCCCTTGCGGATGAGCTCATGAATTTGACACTTTATTTCCTCATTTTCCAAAAGTGAGCATTTGTATATTTTACCATTGGGAAAGGGAGAATCGGTTATCAAATCAATGGGATGTTTGACCTAACAATGCATAGGAACCCCTACAAGTGAAGTGGAGAGGTCTATGTATTCATGTACAATATTTTCCACCTATTTTTTTTTGTAAAGAGACCTTGTGTTGAAGTTTGGTGGTTGCAATAACCCTTCATTCCCCTTATGACCAAACCATGAAGAAGAAAACATTCGCAGTATGTGAGATTACTTTTCGGCATTGTTTTACCGATATCAATGAAATCACAGTAGTTTAAACTACCTCAAGTACCTAGTAGGGCTGACCCCCCAAAGTGATAATGACACTATGGAGTTGAGACTCATAAAAAACATGTTGTTTCCACATATAAGGGTTTCCTAAAAGATCATCACAAACTTCGAGTGGGACAACATCACATTGTACCTCATGTTTGAAGGGGTTGATATCGTAGGACAAGCAACATTGTTAGCTAACGTGAATATATCATCCCTGACTCAACCAACCAATGATGTATGGTTGGGGGTGTGGAATCATTGATAGCTTCAATCTCTTGATGACCTCAACCAAGATAGGTTTTTTGGCTCTTGTTGTCAACAATGAAATGTAGTGGGGTTCCCTTCACCCACATCTGTGAATGGAAGAGACACTCCCCTTCCTCAAGATCCTCTAACTCATTTTTTTGGATATTTGTTATTGCAATGGTATCACTAGGTTCCACATTGATGATCCAATTTCCCATATCCTACTCTGAATCAGGTTCTAAGGTTTAACTACTTTTCTTTAACATTTTCCAACAATGATTGTTTTGATTGGAATTCATCAGTGTTGTGCCAGGGTATTTTGTAGAACTCACACCACTTTTTGGTGTCCTTCTTCATCTCCCCATTACCCTTATTTTCCTACAGCTTGGAATACATATCTTGAGGTTTTCCTTCCTTGATTTATCCTATGTTTTGTGAATTAGTGCCACATTTTCCACGCTTCTATTTTAAAAAAAAATCAGACCCGAACTCCCACTTATTTCGCTGCTTAAATTTATGCTCGATTTTGACAACATATTGATAAAAATTATCCCAGTGAGGATATGTCCAATAAATCCATCTCTATTTAGATGTACCTATGTATTCCATTGTGGTACTTCAGAACCAAGTGCCACTGAGAGTCTCTAATACTAAACTTTGAGAATAAGGTATGGAAGATGTTAGTGTAATCCATCACAATCTGGTCTCTTTCTTAATGGAAAGTCATCCATCTCATATTATGTTCATCATAGTTTCTGACAGGGTAGAACTCATCCTTGAGGGAATCAACAAAGCCTTCCCAAGTGGTTCCTGTCCCGAATTCCATAGACTTGTATTCATTATGTCTCTCCTAGTAACATTCCCACCAATCTTTGACATGGGGGAGGGATTTAAGGAGAGTGAAGGTGACATTTTCATTGTCAATTTTTTTTTGAATAGAGTAATTCCCTTCTAACATATCCATCCATTTATTCAAAGCATATGCATCTATCTAGCCTTCAAATAAGGGGATATCAAAGTTAACTTGTACCTTGAAGAGTTCCGCAGCACTGAAATGGTTTCTTTTTGAAGGTGTCACACTTGTCATCGACAGTGGTCAAAGGATCTCGGCGAATTTTTCCATCATCTCGTTCCAATATCGCATGAGGGCTTCCTTGAGAAACATTTTGAAATGATATATTGCTCTGTCATATCTATTTTATTCTTCCATGGGAGGTTTCTTGAGCTGACGAGAGCATCTGTCCCCAAGTGAAACTTACTCGAGAACCAACTCTCTATACCATGACCTCGTCAGGGACATGCACTGAGAAATAACAAGGAGAAAACTTCTCTAATACCACTAATCTGTGTTATATTTATAATAAAATGAGATACAAAAAAAATATAGCATAGAACACAGAAATAAAGTGAAACCCAACTTCTATTATTGAATAAAATAGCAGAATATTGTGGAACACAAACTGGCTAGAATGGTGGTAGCTTATCTCTGAAGAGAAAGAGATATCGACCACACTCATTCGGAAAAACATGGTTACAAAGAGGTTGAAAATGGTGTTTTATTATGAAATCTAAAAAACAAAGAGAAAAAAACTCTAACCCTAGAAGATGAAATTCCAAAAGTATTGTGGGCCTCGAGGTGGTTAGTCAATACGTTAACTTCCCTGGAGTGCAACTTTTGCATGCGATCTCCATTTGGGGAGCACAATAACTCGTTAGAAATAACTATACAATGATTACAACTTTCAGTTGGGGATAGGGAATTCCATGGTAACCCCTATCCCCCTCTAATGTCCAAAAAACACATTGTTTAGGGCCTCAAAATGGCTCGGGAATTTTGGGACCCGAAAAAACATAGAAAACAATTGCCAAGATAGAGAACCATTGAGTTGATGGAAGAGGTGGGAGGCCACTGATATCCACCTAGATTAGTTACTTCTTTGGATGCTTGTATTTATATTTATGTTGGACCACTAAGTATTTTTTACATGTACCTTCAATGCTTATCATTCCAAGATGCAAGAGCTCATCTTTCTCTCTAATCAAATAATCACAAAAAGACTCAATAGGGTTCTATATATGAATCTGCTATAGCTTCTCTGGTGGAGTAAAAGGTATATACAAAAACAAAATACGCACTACCAAGAGTAGTAAGAATAACATATATGCATTGATCATCCTTCATATCTATTTTACAATTTTGAAGTAAAAGTCTAAGTGTTTTGAACTTAGATAAATAATCTTCAATGTAAGGGAAATCATTGGGATTTAAATTCATTAATTTATTTTCAAGATGGTGGGCTCAAATCACATTATGTTTACCAAATACATTTTCTAGCTTATCCCAAGATTCATATTGATCATCAATTCCTTCAAGGTGAAACCGTACATCAAGAGAGATGGACATTCCAATTAATCCATGTACTTCATCATTTTTACTATCCCATTTGGATTTATTTTCAGCATCAATGGGGAATTTTTCTTTTCCCAAGGTAATTTGTTACAGTCCTTTACTTCTACAATTATAATATAAGCGAAATGCACTTACAATAAAGTTATGAGATAACTCAAGGTTGAATGAACTTTTCAAAAAAGTAACTTTAAAAAAAGGACTTGAACTCAAGACCTCTTATTAAATAATGTAACTTTAAACCAAGTGAGCTAATATTAAATATATGCCAAATTTTATAAAAGATAAGGTAGGTATTTTTTTTTAACTATTTTTCTCAAAGTGCATGTTTACCCCAAAAACCCTTGTTTTTTCTTACTAAAAAACTTCAACACGACCACACACAAAACAAGCAAATTTTCGAAGAAAATAAAATTTGAAATTTTACAATAATGGGGTTAGATCCCAGTTAGCTTGCGTGGAAAATGAAAGTTTTTTATGTTTTTGATTTTTTGAGCTCACATAAAGCATTGGAGGTTGAGTTAGGAGTTAACCCTAGGGGTTAACTTAACTCAACAGGGAAATAGAAGAAAATTATAAAGAGGAGGTTGGGGCGCACCTATTATTCATTCTGGATTTTGGTATTTTGCTTGTTGATTCTCTTGAGCATACATTTTTTAGGGTTTTGATATTACAAACCCTAGTGAGAAGCTCAGTGGTGAAATATTCCACTCACCTAGCTCCAAGATTGGTCTCGGGGATGAAATACTCCATGCACACCATTCTACAGTGATCATCTATCTAGGAGGACTAGCAGGGCCGTACCATTTGGATCAGCAGGGTCATACTAGCTAGGTTTTCTTACAAGGGCGCACTAGTTGTGGAGGAAGAGTTCGATCCAGAATAAGGAATAAGCTTGAGTGATTTCTAGCATTAGGGTTTTGCTTGCAAGCCCTTGCTCATCAGTTTGAGGGCTTCTTGAAGGAGTTATCATGTCCCTATCATTTACTGCAGGTTGGGACGATTTCAGGAGGAAGGGTACGACTTGAAGATTCAGTATTTCTCAGATCTAGAAGGCTACAAGATAGATCTGACCTTGAGACTTCTCTCAAGTTCTTGTAGGTGCCCGATCTATCATCCGGGAGAGTTTCAGACGATTTGGAGGAAACATGCAGCTAGGCCATACTATTGGCCATATTCAGGGTTTTAGGAGGGCCATACCATCCTAGGGTTTCTGCAGTTTAAGGAGGACGCTTCAGTGTTTGAGATCCATACTTCATAAGGAGGCTTCCATTGCCTTGATCTATCATTGGATATAGTTTGGCATCATCAGGGGGTCTATATCTTCAGAAGGGCAGAACACTTGGTGTCCATTGTCTTCAGTAGGTAATACCAACAGTCATTAGGGCCGTACTAGTTGCTTGGGGGTTAGGTTGAAACCCTCATTTGCAATTGAGTGTTCACCTTCTATTGGCAGCCTTTGGGAGGCTTGATTGTATCTCTTGGAGCATTTTGTGTGCAACTCTAGTATTCCCTTGAATCCATCTATTCAGATCTGCTTCTCTATTGTATCAGGTGCTTTATTTCTTATAATAAAGTTCAACTATTTGCTTGTGGTTCCTATCTTGTGTAGTGTTGATAATCTTCATATGATGACAGTGATGTTTGTATAAATCCATGGCTAAATAACTAAGTAAACCCTAAGGCCGAAATAATCATGGTCAACATGCATACACAACAAATAATAATCAAATCAGTAGTTAGTTAGTGATTCCAAGCAAAAAATTAGCTTGGGATCATTACAGTGGTATCAGAGCTTTGATCCTCCAAACTTGTGGGGGATTAGTGCATGCAGAGGTATAGTGGGATCTTTATGGGCAGAAGGAAGAAACAACCCAGTGAAACATAAGCCAAAATGGAGGGTTCAGAAGATGACCATGAGCCACAGGGATTGGCCTACTTAGCATCTGAATTCCATAAGACCCTAAATCTTACAGAAAGAAACCTGGTTCATCACTTGCAGGAAGGCCAGGAGACAAATCGAAGTGAACATGACGAAATCACTGAGACCTTAAAGAAGGTAGATAGGAATCTGAGGAAGATTGATGAGAACCATATGATGATAACCCAGCTATTGATGTAGATGACTCATCGGGGGAAATACCCTAAGACATATGGAAACAAAGTGGCTGGTGGATCTAGTGGATCCCATGGTGAAATCAGATATAATCCGGAGAAAGCTCCCAGGTCCGAGGGAAGCCATGGAGGAGGCACATCAAATGGAAAAATGGGTAGCAAGGCTAACCCTAGACCATACTTGACCACGTTCAGAGATGAACAGGTGCAGCAGGAGCAGGTGGATGACTTTGTGGAGTAGATGGCACAGTGTACTAAGGAGTACTATGGCTTGGATATGATCATTCAGAGGTAGATGTCCCTGGATCAATATTGCCAACTCAAGTTCAGAAATAAGCCCAGGCCGAACCACAGGAACAATTTTGAGTTTGAACGAAGAGCAAGGAAGATAGAGATCCCCTACTTTGATGGTACGACCAAGATGACAGTATAGGCATGGGTGCAAAAGTTGGATACCTATCTACAACTTAATCTCATGAGGGATATGGAAGCCATCAAATTTTCCACCATGTACTTGGATGGCAAGGCTCATGATTGGTGGTACCATGGACTCACCACACTAGGCCACAATCAGATAGTGTCCTACACAGAATTCACTCAGAGGCTCATTGATAGATTTGATCAAGGGGATCCGGAGCTACACTTCAGGGAGGTCACACAAATTACAAAAATAGGTACAGCTAAGGCATTCATTGAAGAATTTTAGAGGTTGGACGTGATGGTGCAAGATATATCACCAACTAGACTCATGATGCTCTTCACTGAGGGGATGATGAATCCCTTGAAGGGGTGGGTAAAGGATTTTAAGCCTACCAACCTACAGGATGCTATCTGGAGGATGAGGGACCTAGAACCAGCTGCTAGGCCGAAATTTATGCCCAGACCACCTCTTAACACTGGAGGGAGACACCAAATACCTCCAATAAACCAGGGAGGACATGAACCAAGGGGTTTTGACAGGGGCCATGGAAGAATGGACGAGAATACCAGAAGGGAACTGAGGAGGAAGCAACTTTTCTTTACTTGCAAGGAACCATGGAACCCAACACACAAATACATGGGCTATGGTCTAGTGCATTATATAGAAGTCACTTCAGACAACGAGGAAGAGGAGGAGATAGGCTAGATATAGAACATTGAGGCCGAAACCATTGAGACAACAGAGGAGGAGATCACAGGACATGACAGTACGACTGAGGAGAAAGACACCTTGGCATATATCAACAGAGTGCCCAAATATAACACATTTCGGATGAGGGGATTCTTGTAAGGACAGAAGGTATCGGTTCTGATTGATGGGGGAACCTCTCATAACTTCATTGATTCAACATTGCTGAAAAGGAGACATATACCCACAGTAGAGTTTGAAGGGTTCAAGGTGGAGGTAGCAGGTGGAAGCACTATGCCTTGTGACAGGTACATTCCTGGTATGAAGCTTACATTGGGTATGCATGAGTTGGTACAAGACGTCTATGTCATGGACCTCCGAGATACCAACATCATCCTTGGATTTCAGTGGCTTAGTACATTGGGGCCTATCACCACCAACTACAAAACCATGGAGATGTCATTTACAGAGGAGGGTGGATGAAAGGTAGTGCTCCAGGGCATGACAGGGAATGGTGCAAAGGTGTTCACAGACAAGAGGATGGATTCCATATTCCGAAGAGATGAGATAGTATATGCAGTAGAATGAATGATTTCAGCATGTGTGGATGAGCAAGGTAAGGTTCACTACACCCCAGAGATCCAATAGATCCTTGACAAGCACCACACGGTGTTTGGACCGATTCCTCCAGGGGTGCCACCAGACAGGGGGTTTGAGCATATTATTGAGCTAGAGGGAGGAGCTAAACCAGTCATCACCACACCATACAGGCATCCGAAGAAGTACAAAGATGAGATAGAGAAGTCTATCAAAGAAATTTTGGACATGGGGCACATCAGGCCAAGCACTAGCCCTTTTGCTTCTTCAGTAGTGCTAGTTAAGAAGAAGGATGGCACTATGAGAATGTGCATCAACTTCAGGGCCTTGAATAAAAAGAAAATCAAAAACAGGTACCCGATACCAAGGATTGATGAGCTGCTAGACGAACTTCATGGAGCTGTCTACTTCACAAAGATTGACCTTCATTCTGGCTATCATCAAATCAAGATGAGGGAGGAAGACATCTCAAAAACATCTTTCAGGTGTCATTACGACCATTATGAGTTCTTAGTAATTCCCTTCAGGTTAACCAATGCCCATGCCACGTTCCAATCTTGCATTAACCATGTGTTCAACAAGAAACTGAGGAAGCACCTGTTGGTATTTTTTGATGACTTGCTCATTTACAACAAGACGTGGGAGGAACACCTCTGACATGTGGATCAGATTATGTCAATCATGGAGGAACAATCACTATATGCTAAGGAGTCCAAATGTGATTTTGGAATGACATAGGTGCTTTACTTGGGGCACATCATAGGAGAAAAAGGGGTACATGTACATCAGGAGAAAATAAAGGCCATTATGGAGTGGCCTACTCCTAAGACACTCACAGAGTTAAGAGGATTTATGGGCATATGCATGTACTACAACAAATTTGTCAAGGGGTTTTCTCAACTGTGTGCACCCTTGACAGATTTGACTAAAAAAGGATACTTCAAATGGAATGAGGAAGCTCAAATGATGATGGACAAGATGAAGAAGGTGATGAGCACGTGCCCAGTCTTAGCCCTTACAGATTTTGGCCTGCCTTTCACCTTGGAATGTGATGCATCATGAGAAGGGATAGGGGCCGTACTAATGCAGAATAGGCACCCTATTGCCTATGAGAGTTGAAAACTCAGGGGTCCTAGGCTACTCTATAGCATTTATGACAAAGAAATGTTGGCTATCATACATGCACTAGAAAAATTATGACAATATCTGGTAGGTGCACGGTTTGTGGTCAAATCAAATCATAACAGTCTTAAATACCTATTAGAACAGAAGGATCTAAATGAGAGGCAACAAAAATGGGTAAGAAGAATACAGGCCTATGACTTTGACATTGATTTTTTCAAAGGGAAGAACAACGTAGTGGCTGGTGCATTGTCTAGGAGGCCATCCATCTTTGCCATGACAAGTGTATTAGTTGACTGGAAGGACCACTTGGTGATGGAGTATGAAAAGGATCAGTTCTCTTGTTAGCTATTGGATGGACAGGTACAAGATGATAACTTCAGGATTATAAATGACCTCATCTACTACAAGGGTCGAATATTTTTGGTTCCTGGATCGACCTTCAAGGCCAAAGTGTTGTAGGCATGTCATGACTCACCAATGGTAGGGCACCAAGGGATCAGTAAGACGTACATGCAGGTAAGTGAGAGTTTCTCATGGAAGGGCCTCAAGGAGGATGTAATAAAGCACGTCAAGGAGTGTACTACATGCCAGATGAACAAGGATGAGCACACTCGCCCATCGGGATTACTACAACCCTTACCCATTCCAGAGCACAAGTGGGAAAGCATATCCATGGATTTCATCACCAGGTTGCAAAAAACACAGGGGAAGGACTGCATTTTTGTAGTGGTTGAAAGGCTGACGAAGTTTGCACACTTATTTTCCATAGCCACAGACTTCAGTGCAACACAAGTGGCAAAATTGTTCTTCAGGGAGATTTTCAGGTTGCACGGCCTACTCAAAACCATTGTCAGTGACAGGGATAGTAGGTTCATGAGTACCTTTTGGAAGGAATTGTTCAGATTGGTTGGTATGTCATTGAATCCTAGCACCAGCTATCACCCTCAGACGAATGGACAAACCAAGATATTCAATAAGTGGCTAGAAGTTTACCTCTGGAATTATGTAGCATGATAGCAGAAGGTGTGGGCTAGGTGGTTTCATTTAGGAGAATATTTCTACAATACCACCCAGTGCGTGTCCATAGGCATGAAACCATTCAGAGCCTTATACAACTATGATCCACTATCTTTTGTAGAGATTGCTTTCAGTGACAGCAAGGCACCTATGGTACAGGATTGGGTGCAATAGAGCCAAGACGGTCTCAGGGAGCTGAAGGATCATCTACAGAGAGCACAGAACCAACAGAAGGTCCAAGAAGACAAGCACAGAGTTGAGCATACTTTTGAGGTTGGTGACTTAGTCTATCTAAGGCTCCAACCATACAGACGGGATTCTATAAAAAGAAGCAGAGCAGAGAAGCTACAACCACATTTCTTTGGGCCTTACAGGGTTAGCAGGAAGATAGGGGCCATAGCTTATGAGCTAGAGCTCCCACAAGGAAACATGATACATAATGTCTTCCATGTGTCTTTCCTGAAAAGGGCCATCGGCCAACACATCATGCCCATCGAGATACTACCTCCCATGGACGAAGAGGGGCATCTTGTCTTGATTCTGGAAGAGATACTAGAGGTTCGGGAGAAGAGGCCCATGAAGAGAAGCATCAAAGAGTACTTGATCAGGTGGAAGGATCTACCCATTGAGGATGCCACGTGGGAAAATGAACAAGTGGTAAAGGAAGTAGGTTTGGAATTGCTTGAGGACAAGCAATTTCTAGCAGGGGAGACTGTAATGTCCCCCACCTCTTAATGAGGAAGTTTTGAGAAGACTGAGTGGCCTAGGCATCCCCACTAGGCCATAGTCTCACACTGAGGGGAAGGGTCAACCAAACTAAGGCTATATTCTTAAGTTGACTTAATAAAAAGGTGAAAAAGGGTTAAAAGATAACTCAATGAAGGAATAGAAGCATTATAGGTTGAGTTAGGAGTTAACCCTAGGGGTTAACTTAACTCAACAGGGAAATAGAAGAAAAGTATAAAGAGGAGGTTGGGGTGCACCTATTATTCATTCTGGATTTTGGTATTTTGCTTGTTGATGCTCTTGAGCATACAATTTTGAGGGTTTTGATATTACAAACCCTAGTGAGTAGCTCAATGGTGAAATATTCCACTCACCTAGCTCCAAGCTTGGTCTCGAGGATGAAATAATCCACCCACACCATTCTAAAGCTATCATCTATCCAGGAGGACTAGCAGGGCCATACCATTTGGATCAGCAAGGTCGTACCGACTAGGTTTTCTTGCAGGGGTGCACCAATTGTTGAGGAATAGTTAGATCTAGCATAAGGAAGAATCTTGAGTGATTTCCAGCATTAGGGTTTTTCTTGCAAGGCCTTGCTCATTAGTTTGAGGGCTTCTTGGAGGAGTTATCATGTCCCTATCATTTACTGCAGGTTGGGACGATTTCAAGAGGAAGGGTATGACTTGAAGATTCAGTATTTCTCAGATCTAGAAGGCTACAAGCTAGATCTGACCTTGAGACTTCTCTCAAGTGCTTGTAGTTGCTCGATCTATCATCCAGGAGAGTTTCAGACGATTTGTAGGACACATGTAGCTAGGCTGTACTATTGGTCATATTCAGGGTTTCAAGAGGGTCGTACCATCCTAGGGTTTCTGCAGTTTAAGGAGGAAGCTTCAATGTTTGAGATCCGTACTTCAGAAGGAGGATTCCATTGCCTTGATCTATCATTGGAGAGAGTTTGGCAGCATTAGGGGGTCTATATCTTCAGGAGGACCGAACCCTTGGTCTCCATTGTCTTTAGCAGGCCGTACCAACAATCATCAAGGTTGTACTAGTTGCTTTGGGGTTAGGTTGAAACCCTGGTTTGCAGTTGAGCATTCACCTTCTATTGGCAGCCTTTGGGAGGCTTAATTGTATCTCTGGGAGCATTTTGTATGCAACTCTAGTATTTCCTTGAAGCCATCTATTCAGATCTGCTTCTCTATTGTATTGGGTGCTTGCTTTCTTATAATAAAGTTCAGCTATTTTCTTGTGGTTCCTATCTTGTGTAGTGTTGATAATCTTCATATGATGACAATGATGTTTGTATAAATCCCTGGCTAAATAATTGAGTAAACCCTAAGGATGAAATAATCATGGTCAACCTGCATACACAACAAATAATAATCAAATTAATGGTTAGTTAGTTATTCCAAGCAAAAAATTGGCTTGGGATCATTACAAGAAAATAACATATGCAAAAAGGAAAAATGTTTTCCACTCTATTTCATATTTTTCCAGATCACACAGAGAATGGGACGAAGAGCATATGCAAACTACAAAGAGTAGCAAACTAGGAATAAAATAGTAAAACCAAAATATTAATTCAGAAAAAAATAATTAATTAATTAAAATGGCATAATCAAACATTATACCTCTAGACCTAACAAAAGGGGTTGTATCTTGAGAAAATGGAAACTTTTTTTAGTGAAATGAAAAACATGTCCAACTAAAAGCAACACTCCAGAGGCAATGGAACAATATACTTAGCCAGAAATGCACAGAAATAAGAGAACCCAGAAATATTATGCGGCAACACATGTTCAAAATCTCAATCAACAACAGAAGTGAGTCATCAAACGAGCTTTGATACCAAGTTTGAAAAAATACTATATTTCCACATATGAAGAACACCTTAAATATCTGCTAACAAAACCAGATCAAAGAATAGTACATTGGTGTAATATGTAGTTAAAACCCTCTAAAAGGGAAACAATCCACAACACCAACTAATGTGGCCACTTAAGGAAATATATTAATGCAAAAGAAAAATATTTTATAAGAGATATTCTCATAATCGATCTTTAGCAAATAACCATCCATGCTCTTGAAATTGATATCATGGACCAAGTTGCTGCTAACCCATGGACCAATATAGATGTTAGTATCAAGGAGAATATGATTCATCAAATCACTTTGTGTCTAGAACATATTGTGACCATCGGAATACATAATTACAAATGCATACTAAAGAAACACACTAAGGAAACACACTTTACCTAAAGACACATTAGACCAAATTGATATTGACTAACTCATAAGTGTCTAAATATCCTAATATTATACACCTACTAACCAACTTGTAGCATCCTTGATGGCTTAAGTGCAAGGTCTTGATAAGAGTAGGCACACTTGCTAAACCTTTGAATCTCCCATCTTATTCCTTAGTCATGAATTAAAGAAGAATTCATGACTAAATGTCCTAGGTTGTCTGAAGAAGTTAAAATAGTGGTGGATTTGGGGCATCTTCAAACAATAATCCCAAAAAATATTGAAAGTTCACTTAAGTGATTATTCAAGTAGGTTGAAGGTGCCATCCATTCACATTAAATGAGTACAACATGTTAAATTACTACAGTCAAACCTCCAAGAAATATATGAATATATTTGGGGCATATCTTTAATATTCAAGCATGGTCAATCGTTTCTTAAAAACGAGCAAAATATGCACTTGGTTATAAACATCAGTTGTCTCCTCCATCCACCATTGCTATAAAAAATGCACCTAATTTGGTAAAATGAGTGAGAAATAAAATTTAGTCATATGTTGGGGAATGTAGATATCTTCATTGGGGCTATGAACACTCAATAGAAGCGAAGCAAGCTATGTGATGTCAAGGTGATTCCACCGGGGCTATGGATGCTCGTGGGCAATGGAGCAACAATACATGAAAGAAAAATATATATATTTGTTTAAAATATTCAACCCCATTTAAAAAAAATAAAACCCTGTAATTATGACTACTACCTCAAACATTGGGTGAAGCTTCAAAGGAAATCAACTCCATATTTTTTATCTTCAAGGAAAGCTACTAAACCACTAAAGTTTTATGAGTGGGATACTCTAGTTTCATGTTACAAAGATATAACTTGAAGAATCCATTTGTTTTAATTTTAAGGTATGCTCTTTCTAGAATTTTTGGTTTTCTATTAAAAAAAAAGGTTGAATAAGTGTTGACTCAAATATTCTTGGATCCGTCTAATGTGTCTCCCACAAACCCTTTTTCATTTTCTTTTTTTGGGATTTATATTTATTTTATCCCCTCATTGCCTTGCATCCTAATTTCTTTGAATTCTTATTGAAATGGATTTTTTATTTATTTTTCTTTGATTTCCCAAATCGGTCCTCTTTCAACATATTTTTTTTTCTTTTTTTCTTTAATTCGATGTCATTTTCTTTTGATTGAAGTTTCTTTTGTTTGAATTATTTTAATCCTCTTTTATTCCTTATCTTTACTATTCTAACTTCACTCCTCGGATTCCCAAGTTGGTTCTTACTCTCAAATCATGCCACCTTTCTATTTTGTTTGTGTTCCCCTTGCCCAATTTTGAAGTCATGCCCAACTTCAACATCGAACCCCATCTTTTATTCATTCAAATGTTCCTTTCTTTTTGAATTCAAAGCTTTCTTGTCCTAAAGCTTACCTTCCCTCAATTCTTTTTTTTTAAATTGGGCTCTCTTCATTTTCCATTACTAAGCCTTGTCTTGATTTGTAGATAAGTCCATATTTCCAAATCAGGTCTTTCCGTCATCATTTGAACTATACAAAATTTTGATTATATTCAATCATTTTCTTTTGCTTCATTTTTTTTCAAATCTTTGGGTTGAACCTTCAAAGGAAATATTCTTTGACTGGTCCAAAACCCTTGAATCGAACCCTCCCTCCACCAAATTTCTTGAACCTTGGTTTGATTGGGTGATTAATCCAATTTTTCAAATCTAACCTTCCCTCATCGAAATATAGTGAGAATGGGTCCAAATTTTTCAATCAACCTCAATTTTCAAGTTAGACTCCTTTGCCACCAACTCTTTGTTCTCTTCATGGATTTTCTTCGAAGCTCTTCACAAACTCTAAGTTCTTTCTCCTGAACACAAATCCTTGCTTTCAAGAAACAATTGAAGTTCAATTGTGATCAAACATATTTCAAAATTTGGCATCCTCCATGCAAACCCTTGTTCTAATTCTATGATCAAGCCTGATAGCCAAATTAATCTCTCACTCTTCAAAAGATAGTGAGAATGGGAATTTATTTTTCAATCGACCTTGATTCTCAAGTCACTCCTTCGCTTTCAAACTCTTCGCATGTGTTAAATATTTTAAAAGTTTAAATTGGATTCTTTAATATATGCATGTCACTTGTGCATTCATGCATGCTTTAAAGAACGTCTTTTCTTGGATCAATTCAACGGTACTACAACTCAAAATGATTTTTGAAATATGAATTAAAATGATTTTTGAAATATGAATTAAAGTTTGCATGTAACATGTATCATGGTTCAATTAGTAAATATGTTGACCTAGAGTATTTTTTCCCTTAGTAATTCTCAAATCCATAAAAGGATGTAGGAACATTTTAGTTTGAACATTTAGGGGCATTTTTCATCATAATTTTTGGTATCAATCGTCCTACATGTAAGTTTTTTTTTCCAGTTTAAGTTTGCATTGAAAATTTGCATTCGAAAATTGAGAGATACATCTCACTACAACATCATGCACCTCAAGCCAGGGTTAATATTCTCAAATATTGAAAGCTTGTTAAATTCAAATAGTTAAAAGGTACCTTCCAAATCAATTAATTTGATTTGGAAGTTAACCAAGAGTGCCCTATTTTTGTTTTTCTAACATACATAAATTTCTATATTCCTTGAAAGGGGTGTAGAAAGAAGAAGAGAGGTCCTCAAAAAAGATTAGTTGTAAGTCAACCTAAAGAGCTAATTCGAATACTCAAACACCCTAAAGAATAGTACCAATTAGAAATAAGGCAATCATAATAGTAGGAGAAGAAGAAGCAAGGAAATAAACCTAGAATAATGCTAAAGTTGAAAGAAATATGGATGAGATTGAAACAAAAAAAGTTGAGAGAAGAATAAGAAGAAGTCAAATAATATAAATTCATGTATTACCAAACTTTTGAGTTCATTGATTATGCCTTTAGAGTAAAAAATGAATTGAATGTTGTGAAAAAATAATTATATAACAAAGTACAATATTTATAGGAACAAGGGAAAGATATAGTAGAGGTCATGAAATATGTCCAAGCATGGGAACTAAAGTGTCAAGAAACTCAATTGTACTTTAACTGAGTAAAAAAAATAGTTTTCACTAGAATAAATTCCTCCTAAAGTTCCTAATATTACTCTAGAATCCCCGCAATAAATGGAATCTAATATGAAACATTGGAAACAAAATTCTTATGATTCCCTCCAAGGGATTACCTATGAAGTCAACTCATAGAGAATATAGAAAACAATTGCCACTTCCCTTCTTTTGGACCTAGGAATAATTTCCTTCCACAATCACAGGTGTTTAAATATTTGGAAAGTTCTATTAGCACTAGAAAGAATGATATTAGAGATCTCACNAAAAAAAGTTGAGAGAAGAATAAGAAGAAGTCAAATAATATAAATTCATGTATTACCAAACTTTTGAGTTCATTGATTATGCCTTTAGAGTAAAAAATGAATTGAATGTTGTGAAAAAATAATTATATAACAAAGTACAATATTTATAGGAACAAGGGAAAGATATAGTAGAGGTCATGAAATATGTCCAAGCATGGGAACTAAAGTGTCAAGAAACTCAATTGTACTTTAACTGAGTAAAAAAAATAGTTTTCACTAGAATAAATTCCTCCTAAAGTTCCTAATATTACTCTAGAATCCCCGCAATAAATGGAATCTAATATGAAACATTGGAAACAAAATTCTTATGATTCCCTCCAAGGGATTACCTATGAAGTCAACTCATAGAGAATATAGAAAACAATTGCCACTTCCCTTCTTTTGGACCTAGGAATAATTTCCTTCCACAATCACAGGTGTTTAAATATTTGGAAAGTTCTATTAGCACTAGAAAGAATGATATTAGAGATCTCACTAAGATTAATGAAGTAGCCATATAGAGGTTTATTGAAGCTCCTACTAGGCATATGATCCGGATTTTATGAGCAGAACGAAATGAATACAGATTATTAATAGGTGCTTAGCACTAAATAATAGAGATACAGTAAAACTGGTTTTCTATTCAATAACGAAAGAAGCCGAAACTGTAAAATGCAGCGGAAACAAGCTTGCTGGAATGGTGGCGGCTTATCTCTGAGAAGAGATGTGATGACAGCGCACATTCGCAAGAATAAGGTTATAATGAGGCTCTGAAGGCCTTTTTACAATAATCAAGAATGCCCAAAACCCTAGACATCCAAAAACCTAACCCTGGGAGATGAAACGCCAAAAGTCATGTGGGCCTCGTTTGGGTAAGCTAGTACATCAACTTCCCGGGGTCGTAACTTTTGCATACGATCTCCGTTTTAGGCGTGTGATAGCCCGTTGGAAAGGTATCGTCGAGGAGATTCATTTTTGGGGCTCAATTATACATTTTCCTATCATTGAGGAGCTCGATACCTAAAAACCTTCATTTAGGCTCTCAAAATGGCCCCGGAAGTAAAAACTGCTAAAAATAGTAAATTGCCAAAAATGTCAGAAAACTGTTTTGAGCCAGTTGGAAAAGGTGGGTGGCCACCGATATCCATCTGGATCAATCCTCCATCCTTAGGAAGAAATTGTCTCCATTGCATTGAGGTCCCCCATTAGATGAGGAAATTTCTATTGAATTTGGCCCCGAGTGAGCCACTTGCCTTGGTGCAGGAGTTGCCCTGCTTTGACGACTCGATAAAGCTGGATCATTTGTTGTTGAGTGCCCTTGATCTGTCTGTCCACAATCTGATCATTGGATGCCTGTTGTATGCAGTTGGGGTTGAGCTCTGTTGGTGTCAGTTGTTCTGCTACTTCTGAGGTGTCCAATAATGGTGGGAAATAAGGGTGAAGGAGATCCACGTTGAACACTGGGTGCAGGCCAAGGAAAGGAGGAATGTTGAGATCAAAAGAATTACCCCCCAAGGCCTTGGTGATAGTGTATGGTCCATAATGGAGTGGGTGAATCTTCCGATGGGGTCCTGTAAGGTGTTATTTCTGCAAGTGCAACCAAACTTTGTCGCCCACCTGAAACTTATGCGATACCTGATGTTGATCATGTCGTTGTTTGTACTTGTCATTGGACTTTTGTAGGATATCCTGAACCTATTGGCGGATGTGCTAGATCCTCTCAATGAACCGGGTGGCTTTGTCAGCTTCAGTTGGAGCAGGAGATGAGTCAGTCGAGGTGACCACAAGGGGAAGTGCAACATCTATGGGACCCAATGGTTGGAATCCCAACCCCACTTGAAAGGGGCTGTGGCCAGTTGAGCTATGCAAGGCTCAGTTGTAGCTATGCTGGACATAAGGAAGGCTCTCATCCCATGTGCGAGGGTTCTTTGAATTATACATGCGAAGGATATGCACAATCATTCGATTTACAACCTCGGTTTGGCCATCTGTCTGGGG
>ML798153.1:62613-73501 GCA_009831015.1 Picea engelmannii
CATCCCATGTGCGAGGGTTCTTTGAATTATACATGCGAAGGATATGCACAATCATTCGATTTACAACCTCGGTTTGGCCATCTGTCTGGGGGTGGAAGGTCGTGGATTTGGTGAGCTTGGTGTCCAATAGTGACTAGAGGCTTGACCAGATTATGATGAGAAATCGATTATCTCGATCTGAGACAATGGTTTGTGGGATTCCAAAATGTACCCAGACTCGTTCAAAGAAGAGCTTGGCAGTGGCCTCTGCTGTGATGCTCTTCTTGTAGGCAACCAGAATCGCCATCTTAGAAAAGCGATCAACAACCACCAAAAAACAGTCATTTCCCTGCTTGGTGGATGGGAGGCCCGACATGTAGTCCATTGAGATGGATTCCCATGGCCTGTTAGGAGTAGGAAGAGGGGTGTACAAGCCCTGTTTCTTAGTGGTCAGTTTGGCAATAGCGCAGGCAGTGCAGGACCTGATATACTTGCCGACCTGCTGTCGAAGTTTCGGCCAGTAGAAATGTTTATGTAGCATCGCCATTGTCTTTTCGATGCCAAAGTTTCCTTCCACCCGACTGTAGTGGACTTCCTAGATCAGCTTCGCTCTCTCGCTTGATGTAACACAGATATGGCCCAGACGACACAACAACCCATCCTGAAGATGGAAATTATCGACAACTGCATTTGATCCCAACATTTGGTAGGTGGTGGCAAAGTCAGCGTTTGTCTCATAGAGTTGGGGCCATCCAGATGTCTCATGGCCACAAGAAACTAGCACCGTGGTGAGTGACACGACTGGCGGTCTGCTGAGGCAATCAACGACGTAATTGGTGCTTCCTGTTTTATACTTGATGTTGAGGTGGAATTGTTGCAAGTATGTGGACCACTTTTGATGGCGGTCATTTTGCAGTTTACCCTGTGTCTACATGAACTGTAGTGGCTTATGATCAGTGTGGATGACTGTCTCCTTCCCAAGAATGTAATTTCTCCACTGGAGACATGCTTGCACAATGGAGTACATTTCTTTGTCGTAAGTAGGGTACTTACAGATAGTATTTGATAGTGTCTCACTATGATAGGCCATGGGGTGGCTGTGCTGAGTGAGAACGGTGCCCACGGTATAGTCTGAAGCATTTGTCTCGATCTCAAAGGGATGTTGCAGGTCTGGTAGTGAAAGTATTGGGGATGAGCACAAGCGCTGCTTCAAATCATCGAACGCTTGTTGTTGGGACCAACCCCATACAAATTTCGCCTTACCACCACCCCTGTTTATTTGGCTGAGGGCCCATGAAATATGGGAGAAACCCAACATGAACCTGCGGTAGAAATTAGCAAGTCCCAAGAAGCTCCGAAGCTCAGTGAGTGTTTTTGGGGCTGGCCAGTCACGGATGACTTGGATCTTGGCTGGATCCACATGTACGCCATGCTGATCAATGATGTAGCCTAGGTAATGGACCTTGTCCATGTTGAAGGAGCATTTTTCCAGGTTGGCGTATAGCTTGTGCTGTCGTAGGGTGTGCAGGACCTGCTGAATATGCTGCAAGTGTTCGTCCCAAGTCTTGCTGTAAATTAGAATGTCATCCAGATACACCACTACAAAAGTATTGGTGAATGGTAGCAGGATATCGTCCATCATCCTCATGAAAGTGGCTGGAGCATTTGTCAAACCAAAGGGCATGACCAACCATTCAAAAAGTCCTTTGACTTGAAGGTGGTCTTCCATACATCTGTCTGTTCTATCGGGACCTGGTGGTAGCTAGACTTCAGATCAATCTTACTGAAGTATTTGGCCCCCGTGAGTTGATCAAGGAGGTCATCGATTCGGGGAATCGAGTACCAGTTTTTTACGGTGATTTTATTCAGAGCCTGGTAATCAATATAGAGTTGCCAAGTTCCATATTTCTTCTGTACCAGCACGATTGGGCTCTTGCAAGGTAATGAGCTAAGGTGTATGTGCCCCTTGTGGATCATTTCTTGAATCTGTCTCTTGATCTCCTCATTCTCTAACAAAGAGTGACGATAGACTGGCCCATTGGGCAGTGGTGCACCAGGGGTCAAATCGATGGGGTGCTTGACCTGGCAGTGCAGAGGTACCCCTGTAGGTGAGGAGAAGATATCTGAGTATTCTTCCATGACCTTATCTACTTGCTTCTACTATGTGGAGAGGTCAGTCGTAGAGACCCTGGATGTGGTTGCAATATTTCACTTATTCTGAGAGCGAATCATGAAGAAGACAAACTTCCCCGTCTGAGAGATGACCTTCCTGCATTTCTTAGCAGAGATCAAGGAAATAACACTAGGTGGGACTGCCTCGGGTATCCTGTACAATTTCCTGTTCAAAGTAATAATAACACTACGAGGCCTAGACTCATATACAACATGATGTTTCCATAAATAAGGTTGGCCCAAAAGAACATCACAAACTTCAAGAGGAGAAACATCACACAATACCTCATCTTTGAAGGGCTTGATGCCATACGACAGTCGACATTGTTGGCCGACGCGAAGATCGCTTCCTTGGCAGAGCCATCCAATGGTGTAGGGTTGTGGGTGTGGCATTGTTGGCAGGGCCAGCTGCTTGACGACCTCTGCTGAGATGAGGTTCTTCTAGCTACCACTATCAACGATGAAGTGTAGCAGGGTGCCTTTTACCCACATCTGTGAATGGAAGAGGCGCTCTCCTTCTTCTGGCTCGTCTGGTTCACCAGGATGGATCTTGGTGGTAGCAACGGTGGCACTGGGTTCCATGTCAATGATCCGTCTTCCCCTTTCTGGTTCTGTCTCAGAGTCAGAATTTGCATTTGATTCAGAGGCTTTCACTTCAGCCACCAACGACTTCTTTGAGCAACAGTTAGCAGTGTTATGCCAAGGGCTCTTATGGAAGTCACACCACTTCCCGGTATCTTTCTTTGTCTTTCCGGTGTCCTTCTTTGCTTGTGGCTTGTACTGGTTGTCTTGATACTGTCCATCTTTTCTCTGTCCTTTGTTCGGTGGGTTGGGGCCACCCTTTCCTGGCTTTTGTTGTGAGGGGTTCCCAGGTCTGAATTGTCGCATCTTTTGTTTGAGCTTCTGCTCGATTTTGACGGCATATCGGTAGGTCGCGCCCAAGGATGAGATGTCTAGAAATTTCATTTTGGTTTGGATGTATCTATGCAGAGCACCGTGATACTTGAGCACCAGATGTCGCTCTGAATATTTGATACCCAACTTGGTGCGCAAGATATGGAAGATATTTGTGAAATCTGGCACTGCCTTATCTCTTTCTTGCCGCAGTGTGGTCCATTTGGTATACAGGTTGTCATAACTTCCGACAGGGTAGTATTGTTCCTTAATAGCATCCCTGAAGGATTCCCAGGTGGCTGTGACTAAAAATAATGAGGTTTCCTCTATTTCCTTTTGCTCACAGAAAGTTTCCCACCAATCTTTGACATGGGGAACGACTTTGAGGAGCGCAAAAGTAATCTTTTCTCTATTCGAAAATTTATGAACAGAAAAATACCCTTCTAGTAGATTCAACCACTTGTCTACAGAATCTGTGTCTATCTGACCTTCAAATATAGGAATATCAAAGTTTATTTGTACCTTGAAGGGGGCAGCACCTCCGTTCGAAGAATATGCATCGCCTGTTGGTA
This sequence comes from Picea engelmannii, assembly GCA_009831015.1. Taxonomy (NCBI): domain Eukaryota; kingdom Viridiplantae; phylum Streptophyta; class Pinopsida; order Pinales; family Pinaceae; genus Picea; species Picea engelmannii. The sequence goes on from ML798153.1 coordinate 66,231, forward strand.
GTCGCCGAAGTATTTGCACGAAACTATCCATCATCTCATTCCTCTGTTGCATGAGGGCTTCCTCAATCAACAGTTTGAAAGGATCTCCTGTCCCTTCATCTTTGTTTTCTCCTTCCATGGGAGGTCGCTTGGGCGTGCGAGAGCTTCTATCCTCAAGAGAAACAAGCTCGAGACCCAACTCTTTTTACTCCAACCTCGTTGGGGACATGCATTAAGACGACAAGGAGCAGACCGCTCTGATACCACTGATCCAAATTTTATGAGCAAAACAAAATGAATAGAGATTATTAACAGGTGCTTAACACTAAATAACAGAGATACAGTAAAACTGGTTTTCTATTCAATAATGAAATAAGCCGAAACTGTAAAGTGCAGCGTGTTAGAACTTTATATAATAGGGAATCAGTGTTCTGACTAATATCTATCTTTTTCAGGCATTATGTTTTTGCTCATGACGCACAACAAAGGTGTAAAAGCGACAGAAATTTCTCAATTCACCTCAAAGGTTATCACACAAGAGTTTTTTGTTTTCGGTGGTTAAAGGGTAGAGTTTCATACTATGTTAGCTACCGAAAGTGAGATCTTTCGGTCGCTTAGAACCCATTTTTTGTGTACCTCTAGCCACCGAAAGAATGTAGCTAGTTTAAAAAAAAAAAATTGGCTCCTCGGTCTGCATGAAGAATGTTCTGTTTTGTATATCAAAATATAAACTGTTTGAAAAATATTTTCCAAAAGGTATATTAGCCGAGGGCCAATCTCCAAGAACTCAACACCGAGACTTAGCCCCTTTCACAAGCCTACAACAAACATACAAGCCGGGGCCAAACACAAGACTCAAGCTCCATGCAACCTGTCACACAACAACGCAACACACAAGACACGAGTTACAGCAACAAACATGCAAGTCAATTGCCCAAATGCAATGCACCAAGCCACAGGACAATTTAAAGCCCAAGAACACATCCGCAGATGGCATCATGATATTCTTTTAATTGCAGAAGTCGTAGAAGGAGAGTTTTCCATGTCCTTTGGAAAATTAGATATGGCCGAAGATTTGCCTAAGCCGGGGCAACAGATCTGAGTGGATTATTGCTTCTCCATTCTTCTTCAAGAGATGCATAAGGGGTCTCCAAACTAGCATCGATGGCAGCGATCAGGGGAAGAACAATGTTTATTTCCTGTGTTTATTCATGCTGGGAAAGTTAGAAGAAGGTTTGGCATGGTATGCCTGCTACACAATGGATCAGTGTTTATAATTCTCGGCGACCAATGAAACAGTGATATCACTATAATGTGGCTGATACAAGACTTGCGTAGCATATTGAGAAATCGAATGTCATTTTGCAACCATATACAAAACCTGTTGCTAATGCCTACGAAAGATTTCTCACAACTGCAACAAAATACCATCGCCAGTTGAAACGTTCTGTGAGACAGACATTAAAAAAGTATGAGCTTACAACTGCTTTGGCTACCAAAGAGCTCGTTTGGTTTATGGCATCTCCCTTGTTGGCATTGCCAGTGTTTGGCATATTGATGGCGTATTCATCCATTTTCAGTAGTGGTAAGAAGGCCCGCAAACCCAGTCAAAACAATCACACTGGTAATGCACACAGGAAACATAGGCGCAGACATATGGACAAATAATTCTGCAAAATGGGTCAATTCTTGTGTTTTTTTTGTTTTATTGGTTAAAGAGAAATGTATGTATGTTTTCATTTTCAGCCCGCATGTGCCTTTGTATATATTAAATGTTGCAGAGGTGAATTCGTTGGCGCCCAAGCAAGATGTAGAAGAAATCAAGAGAAAACTGCTAAAGGTTCAGGGCAAACTCGGGCATGCCTACTCAATTGCTAAAAAGAAGAAAGTTGTTCTGACGAAGACCGTTTCCCCTCCTGGAAGCCATGTTGATGAAAGCGAGGAGGATGACGGAGGGCAGTGGGAAGGAGATGCCTTGGTGATCAATAAGTGGCTTGTATTGCAAGCCGTCTCTGATATCCCGGGAGATGTCAAGAATATACTACGCATGTGGCAGCACCCTGCTTTGACAACCGTAATCCTAACAAGGTTTATTCTCTCATTGGAGGATTTTGCAGCAGTTCGGTTAACTCCCATGCCAAATATGGTTCTGGTTATGAATTCATTGAAGGATGATGACAACATCAAAGAGGCTAATAGCACTGTGGGAAGCATGAATTCTGAGGAATCACTATCAGTTACCATGGACGATGAATGGAGGGAGTCAACCGATATGGAAGAGAGGGAGAAGTGCCCAGAAATATTTTTGACATTGAAAGAGTCATTTCTGAAAGCCTTCAAAGTAATGGATAAGGAGTTGAGGCTGCATCCTACAATATATTGTTTTTGTAGTGGAACTATTGCAGTAACTTTGGTGAAGCAGGGACAAGACTTGGTAATCAGTAATGTTGGAGACCCAAGGGAAGCTGAGAGGATTGGACAATTCAAAGGCCAAGTTTTTGCATTGCATGATGAGCCTGAGGTATCACGTGTTTGGTTGCCTCATAATGATTCCCCAGGGCTGGCTATGGCTAGAGCTTTGGTGATTTCTATCTGTTGGCCTGATTGTTGTGCCTGATGTCTCTTACCATCGTTTAACTGAAAGAGATGAGTTCATTGTACTGGCTTCTGATGGGGTCTGGGATGTATTGTCTAATAAGTAGGTTGTGGACATTGTGGCATCGACACCTTCTCAAACAACTGCAGCCAAAGCTTTGGTGGAATATGTTGTTCGAGCATGGAGGTTAAAATATCCAACTTCCAAAGTGGATAATTGTGCAGTGGTCTGTCTTTTCCTCAATAATTATTTTCCATCTAAGCCAAAATCAAAACTGCATTGGCACAGGGCCCTAGTACTCAAGCAGTACCAAAAGAGATCACTTCAGTGTCAGCTACAGAATCATGGTAAGATTCAGAAAACAAGATAGAAGACTTCCTCATAGACAGTGAGACAAATACCCCCACATTAGAGCATGCAAACACAGTCAGGAATGTTAATGATCTAGAATAAGGTAGATCCAGAATCTGAGGCCAGCAAAAGGAATAGGTGGCGAATCTGTTCAATATTTTGGAACAGCATTAGAGAACAAGTGGCACTTTCCAGCATGGCATTCGAATTACAATTGAGCATTTACAGGAGAAAAGCCAACAAGAAAAAGATCATTTACAGAATCCGAGGCAGCAGTTAGAGGGAGGTGGCAGAGTATCTATTTTTTCCCAGGCAGAGGACCAGCAGTCAAAGGGACAAGTGGCCATTATTTCCAAGATTCGAGGGATAGGCATCAACAACCTTCCAGCAAATTTGAGACGACCAACCAGCAGTTTCCAAATTTAGTTTTTTCCTTTAATTTACTATTTTGTTTGTTTTAGGAGGTCATTTACAGGTGTCATGCAGTATTGTAACTATTTTCTATTTTTAGAAAGCAGAGTTAAAGCTGGGATCTTGAGAAGGCTGAGGGAATTTTGGTATATAGGCACATGTAAAAGATGAAAGCAGGGTTCGACCTGTGAGGTGTTTTTCCATTTGGCTGGAACATGGGCTTTGCCATTCCAGAAAACTTTTTCTGTGATCATTAAATGATTGATATTTAATGGGCATGTTTTTTACAAGATTCTTGTGCAGATGTGTTGGTGGCGTTTCTTTCTCTGCTAAGTATTTTTCTTGTCATCTTTCCACTTGTTTTCAATTCTTATTGTCAGAAGATAATAACAGAGAACAATTTATTAGTAAAATACTATGCATCTGATCTTGTGATAATCTTTATGTTTCTCCTCTAAAAATCTCAGTTTATGAATTCTTAACTGCTCATTTGCTCGCTTTTTCCTCCCCTAGTTCTTCCTCAAATCGACACCATTCAAACTTAATTCGATCCAACCCTTCCACTACCTTGCCCTGTGTAAGAGTTTTTTCTAGATCTGAGAGTGAATCACATATTTAAGTGCAGACCCCATTTGCCCAATGGCCCTCCTTATTGTCCCAAAACAACTATTTAAAAACCCCAACCCCATACTTTCATCACTTTCATAGCTAGCCTAATATCCATCCCATACAAACCAAGCTAAATCATACAGAGAGATCCCTCTCTGAGTCTTGGAAGGATAGATCCAAGACTCCAAGTGGTTTGAGGTTACCCCTGTGACTGCCTCCACAACCTTGGGCAAATTACAGAGCGTTAACACAATGGAAACAAGCTTGCTGGAATGGTGGCGGCTTATGTCTGAGAAGAGATGTGACGGCAGTGCGCATTTGCAAGAAGAAGGTTACAATGAGGATCTGAAGGCCTTTTTACAATAATAAAGAATGCCAAAAACCCTAGACATCCAAAAACCTAACCCTAGGAGATGAAACACCAAAAGTCATGTGGGCCCCGTTTGGGTAAGCTAGTACATCAATTTCCCGGGGTCGTAACTTTTGCATACAATCTCCGTTTTAGGTGTGTGATAGCCCGTTGGAAAGGTATCGTCGAGGAGATTCATTTTGGGGGCTCAATGATGCCTTCAACTATCATTGAGGAGTTCTATACTGAAAAACCTTCATTTAGGCTCTCAAAATGGCCCCAAAAGTAAAAACTGCTAAAAATAGTAAATTGCCAAAAATGTCATAAAACTGTTTTGAGCCAGTTGGAAAAGGTGGGTGGCCACTGATATCCATCTGGATCAGCATATGACAATAATTAAGAATACATTTCCTAAAATGGGAAAATATGATAAAAGAATAATTCAAAGTATTGCATCATACATAATCCTACCTTAAGTAGTGTAATGTAATTAACCCAAGAAATTTACAGAAATCACATCAAATGTAATAGGATACCCATACAAAAACCAAAGAACATGAGAAAATAGATAAACCATGAGAAATGTCTCTTATATTAGTGATAGTCAATAATAATCAACTATGTTCACTTGCCTCTTCGAGGGGGAAACTTCCAAGAGAATATCTCCAAATACAATAACAAATTTTGAGAAACATTACATAACCCTCTACTCAATATATAGTATCAATAAAGAATATTAATTACCTATGGGCCCACTTATAATGAGGGACTACTAACTAATTTGGGATGTATTCATGAAGAGGATCATTTTTACAATGAGTGACTATTAACTAAATATTTAATGGGTCGTATTCAAAGAAGGTGGCCTCATACATCAATAAAGCATATTAAGTAAGGGGGTTAGGGTAGGAACCTAACATGACCTCTCCCTTAAAAAGAATCATTATCATCAAGGATTAAGGTGAGGAAATGTTTGTAGAATTGTTGATAGTTCGCTTGTTGCATCTTCTAGTTGCATATCTTTCCATTGGATCAGTACTTCCCTGATTGTGCACTAGTGCAATTGACACTCTTTGGTATCCAATACTACTTCTGGATGGAACCAAATGGAACCTTCTTCATCAAGTTATAGTAGGTTGGTATACACTTTGCAATTTGATCCCAAAAAATTATTCAAATGGGACACATGAAAGATTGGATGAATCTTGGAGTGGGATAGGAGATTCATCTTGTAGGCCACCTATCCAATGTGTTGTATGATCTAATAGTGACCATATAACTTGGGAGCTATCTTCTAGGGAAATTTATTGTCGATTTATAAGGTTATAGGGAAAAAATCACATGATCCCCTTCAATAAAACAACATTCATATATATGTTGATCAACTTGTTGTTTCATTCAATTTTGTACCATAACCAAGTTTTCCTTAATGGTACAAATAATGGATTCTCTTGTGTGAATCATTTTATCTATTGTCTGAACCTTGTAGATGCCTGGTACTTAGGATACCACTAATAGGGGTTTTGGTCCATAAACAACTTCATACAATGTCATTTTGGTAGCTCCATTATAAGTGATATTATACCACCATTCATCCAGGGGAATCTAATGTGCCCATTGGTGCATATTTTCATAAGAAAAGAATCTCAAATAGGTTTCCAACCACTTGTTAACCAATTTTGTTTGGCCATCCATTTTGGGATGATATAGAGTGATCATATCCAACTCTGTTCCTTAAAGTTTAAATATCTTCTGTCAAAATTTGTTGTTGAATGTGGGGCCTTAATATGAGACAATGGAAGCAAACATACCATGTAGCTTAAATATATGATCTGTGAAGACCTAGGAAACTGCGGAATGAGTAAATGGATGAGCTAGGGCACAAAAATGAGTAGCTTTTGAAAGACCGATGATGACCACCATGATGATTTATTTGTTACCCTATTTTGGGAGTCTTGTGATAAAATACATTGAGATATCAGTCTAGGTCTGTGTTGGGATTGGTAGTAGTTGCAATGCCCCTAGTATCTTCACTATCTCTCCCTTCTTTCTTTGGAAAGTGTCACATGGTACTACACAATGTTTTATATCTATTTCCATTCATTACTAGAAGAATGAGTGCTTAGTTGTTTCATAGGTTTTATGAAAGGTAAAATGACCTACTATTAGTGATTAATGTAACTCCTATAAGTCTCATTGTTTTAAGGTTGAATATTTTTCCAGAACAATGTTACCTTTACACTATAATGTATCTTGTTGTTGTAAATTCTAACCTTGTACAATGTCTACTATAAACAGATATTCAGAAAAGATTAGAAAAGATACAATGGCAAATGCAAACATTACACAGAGATTTTTCCCCTGGAAACCCAAACCGGGAAAACTAGCATATATTATATTCATACATTGTGTTACAATGTTTACAACACAATATACATATAGGATCCAGCGACATCCAAAACCCTAACCCAATGACCTGGATTAGTCCAAAACCCTAATTCCTTAACTGGAAATAGAAAACCATCGGCAAAAAACCATGTGCCGAAAAACCACCAAAATATCATGTGGTCCCGAAAATATGTCGTCCCGTTAATATGTCATCCCGGAAATAGGTCGTCTCGGTGCGAAAAAAAAATTCAGGGGCGCTGCCCCCGAACCCCCACGCAGGGGGCTCCACCCCCCTGCACCCCCCTCTAACCCCCCTGTGTGCCCGTCACAAACGCTCAGACACTACTACTCATGCAAATAATATAACACATACCCAACATTCTCCCACTTGTTGTTTTCTTTGCACACAGGGGGTTACAGGGTTACATAGTCAACAATCCAGGGCAACAATGCCCATGGATCATCTACACCAAGAGAACTTCTCAGTGCTCACAGATTTTGTTAATGAATCTGCAACATTCTTCAAAGTGTCCACCTTCATCAATGATACTTTCTTTTCTTCAATCATGTCTCTCACAAAGTGATATT
>ML798153.1:78058-120223 GCA_009831015.1 Picea engelmannii
TCATACATTGTGTTACATTGTTTACAATACAATATACATATAGGATCCAACGGCATCCAAAACCCTAACCCAATGACCTGGATTAGTCCAAAACCCTAATTCCTTAATCGGAAATAGAAAACCATCGACAAAAAACCATGTGCCAAAAAACCACCTAAATATCATGTGGTTCCGGAAATATGTCGTCCCGGTGTGAAAAAAAAAATTGGGGGTGTTTCCCCCGAACCCCCATGCGGGGGGCTCCACCTCCCTGCACCCTCCTCTAACCCCCCTGCGCGCTCGACGCAGACGCTCAGACAATACTACTTGTGCTAAGAATATAACACATACCCAACAATTGCCATGTGTATCATTTAGGTGGGTTGGGATATTCTTGAAGTCATTGGATGAGTTTCCTTAAAGTATTATTTTCCATCCATTCCCTACAGGCATCCTTGAGCCATCCTTGACTTAGTAAGGATAAGACAAGGAGTGATCCATTCTCCTCAAATTTTCTAGATAAAGCATCAACGACAACATTTTTTTTACCTTTCTTATATATGATCTCATAATCATACCCCAACATCTTGGTGACCCACTTATGTTTCTCTGGTGAAGACAACCATTGTTTGAGAAAATAATTCAGAATATGATGATTAGTCTTGATCTAAAAATGCCTCCTTACAATATATGTGTGCCAGGTTTACACTATATAAAGGATAGCCATCATTCCCTTCTCATATGTGATTTTACCAAATTGCAATCACACAACTATTTACTAGTGAATGCCAAGGGGTTTCCTTTTTGCATTAATACTACTTTGAGACCTATTCCCGAGGAAACACATTCCAAGATAAAATTATTATTAAAATCGGGCACTGCTAATACTAGAGTAGTGAAAATGGTATCCTTTAAAGTTGTGAAGGCATGTTCTACTACCTTTCTCCAAAGAAAGGCATTCCTTTGAAGGTGTGAAGTTAGGGGAGTTGCAATTTTTCCACAATTTTTCACAAATTTTGTTAGGGACCTAATCCCTCACGTAGGTAGAATAATATATTTCCATGTAATAAAGGTCATTATTAATAAGGCCTAGAAATAAGGAAGAATAAGTTTGTTAGGGTCCTAACCCGCACATAGGTAGAACAATATATTCAGATGTAATAAAGGTCAATATTAATAAGGCCTTTCAATAAAATAGAATAAGGCGGATGTAAGAAGACCTAATAGAATCTTCCGCTTCTAGAAGGATCTTCCTCTAGATGCTTCTTTTTAGTATAAATAGGAGTCGAGGGTATGAGAACCCTAGCTTGGATATTATTGTAATAGAGCTTTGCTCAACTGGAGGTTGCCCCCTCGAAGAGGCCCGTGAACATTGCTTTCAGATTCAAAGTGTTATTTATGTTGTTATTCTTATATCATTTCATTGTTATTGTGGTGAATGTTCTGGTTATATTGTTGTTATTTTTCCATTACTAGCATTTTATTTCTGTTATGCATACATTTTATATCTGGTATATTACAAGTGGTATTAGAGCACTTTCCTCGTTAGAAAGTGTGGGTTAAATTTTTTATTTTCAGGGTAGAGATGTATTCTGGTGTCTTTAAGCCACAGAGATCTGTTGTTACGTGCATAAACCCGTGGTTGAGGGATTCATACATGTAGGAAATACAAGTGGTACTTAAGCACACATCTATTAGCCACCCTTGTAACCCCTGTTGGTACCCTTTCGAGTGGTAGTGCATTAGAAAACACCTGTGTATGGATGGGCCTATATTACCTGAATCCCTCTTTAGATAAACCGATCGGCCACCTGACTGCTATAGTGTCACCGAGAAAAACACTCGGGAAGATACTCTCTAGTACCTGGGTAGTCGAGTAGTACGACTAAGGGTACAGTCTATCCTCCTTAGTTAGTGCCCTGAGATATTGGGCTGAGTACCACTGTTGGACCCCACACGTATATCAGAGAGCTATAGCATAGGGAAAACCCTTGTCTGTAGAACCCTTGAATACCTAACCCTTGGGGACAGAAACATAAACAAATTAAAACATATAAGATCTATTGTCGCGCAACTGTGTTCGGGTTGCCAAGTAAATACACATTTCTTTCTGGCTAAGCATTTGGGCATTTCCTCTTTGCAGTATTCTTTAGACCGGAGTATAACTCCGTAAAAACAAATTCACCATTATTTCAGACCTAATCCATTGGATTCATCTCTTCGCCCTTATCACATTCATCCATATCATTTTTTTCGGCAAAATTTTTTTTTACCCTGCCCACTCCTTTTTAGTTCCCCCATCCTCATGGCCCATACTCATAGCCAAGACTTGGAAGCTCGCTTCAACAACTTGAAATCTGGTATCATTGAAACCCAACAAGAAGTGAAACAACTCAGTGCCAATGTTGCCGCCCTCAATACAACCATGTAGTCCTCAATGGGCGAAATCAAACAAGACCTCACCACCCAGCTTGAATCAGTCTTTTCGGCACTCTGCACCAAACTGCATATCCCTACAGATAACCCTTCATCTTCCTCACCCCCACATACTGAATGTGACCATTCCTCTCATTCCCATACCTTGCAGAACCATCACTTTCAACGTGACCTACGCCTTCCATGGGTGGATGTGACCAAATTTGATGGCTCAGACCCCACTGGTTGGGTAACCCAAATGGAACATTACTTCTCTTTATACAACATTACAGATGACTTGGCCAAACTCCAGTATGGTGTTCTCCATATAGATCAAGAACGTTGGCAATGGTGGCAATGGAGAAAAAATTCTCGTCAAGGGTTTATTGCTTGGACATAATTTGTGACAGATATTTATGAACGCATTAACACTGACACCAACCATTTGGGTCGTTTGACAAAGATGAAACAATTAGGAACAATGGAAGACTTTATAGCTTCCTTTGAGTACCTAGATTTTAGAACAGAGGGCATGTCTGATGCCTTTTTCCGAGAGTGTTTTATCAGCGGCCTCAATGATGAAATTCGGGCCCATGTCCTCATGGCTTGGCCTGAGAGTTGGGTAGAGGCTACCAAAAGATCTAAAGAATCAAAACATGTTGTATCTTCTCAAAACTGAAAACCCTCTTTCATCCCTCACCCTAAACCAGTAAATCCCACTACTCCCTCTGCTCCACTAAAGATCCAAAAATTGACTCGGGTTGAAATGGCTGAATGCCAACTCAAAGGCCTTTGTTATAACTGTGATGACAAATATTTCCCCGGCAACAAGTGTAAAGAAAAAAATCTTTTTATGGCCATCTTCGAGGATATTTCATAAGAAGACGAAGAAAATCCCTCTATGTCTGAATCACCTGAATCCACTGACATAACCCCTCCCTCAGACCCTCCTGAAGTAGAACCAGTCATTTCCCTCAATTCTCTCACTGGCTTCTCCGATCCCCAAACCCTCAAGCTAATCGATTACATCAAGCATCAGAAGGTCATCATTCTGGTTGATAGTGGCAGCACCCATAATTTTATTCATCGTCGTATTGCCCAAGAAACTCATTGCTACATCCATGCCGTCAATAATTTCCAAATCATGATTGCCAATGGTGGTTCCATGAAATGTAGAGGGTGTTGTGAAAATGTGCATCTCCAAATTGGTGACTACCACCTAAAATCCCATATGTTTGCTATCGACATGGGAGGTTGTGACATTGTGTTGGGTGCAGTCTAGCTAAGGACTTTGGGTCCCATTCTCATGGATTTTAAATACTTAACCATGTAATTCGACCAGGAGGGAAACCAATATAAGTTCCAAGGCATCACCATCGGTTCACATGAGATGATTAGTTCCCATCGCATGGAAAAGCTGCTCAAAAAGAGTCATTCTAGTGTTATCGTCCAACTCCATGCCATACAAGCAACAGAGACACCCTCGGTACCGCAAGACCTCCAAGCCATCCTTTCTAAACATCAATTGGTCTTTTCCACTCCCCAAGGCCTCCCTCCTTCCCATGGTGTTCATGATCATTCCATTCCCCTTGTACTAGGAATCCTTCCTCCCAATATCCATCCATATCGTCACCCCTTTTCCCAAAAAAATGAAATTGAGAAAATGGTCCAAGAACTCCTTACTGCAGGTTTTATCCGCCCTAGTACGAGCCCCTATTCATCTCCTATGGTCATGATCCTGAAGAAAGAAGGTTCTTGGAAAATGTGTCCTGACTTCCGTGACCTCAACAAACTTACCATCAAAGACAAATTCCCCATTCCTGTCATTGATGACCTCCTGGATGAATTGAGTGGTGCCCAATTCTTCACTAAACTGGATCTTCATTCGGGCTACCACCAGATACGTATGAAAGAGGCAGATATTCCCAAGACTTCCTTTCGAACTCATGAGGGCCACTATGAGTTTTTGGTCCTGCTCTTTGGCTTGTGTAATGCCCCCTCCACCTTCCAAAGCCTCATGAATCATGTCTTTTGTCCTTTTCTTTGCCATTTTGTCTTAGTATTATTTTATGATATCCTCATCTATAGAAAAACATGGACAAACCATCTTGTTCATGTGGATCGAGTTCTCCAACTACTCTCTCAGCACCAACTTTTCCTAAAACAATCTAAATGTGCTTTTGGCGCCTCACAAGTAGAATACTTGGGTCATCTGGTTGGCAAATATGACGTCAAGGTGGATCCTAAAAAGATTGAAGATATGCAAGACTGGCCTCACCCAAAGACTCTTAAGAGATTGCATGGATTTCTAGGCTTAACAAGGTATTATCGCAAGTTTGTTAAGAATTATGGGAAGATTGCAACACCTCTCACTACTCTCCTAAAAAAGAACTCTTTCACTTGGACTCCAGCCGCTGCTCAAGATTTTCAAACCTTGAAGATGGCCATGTGCACCACTCCATTCCTCGCCCTTCCCGATTTCACAAATACCTTTGTGTTGGAATGTGATGCCTCAGGGAAAGGAATTGGTGTTGTCCTTATGCAAGAGGGTCGACCTTTGGCCTTTACCAGAAAGAAACTATCTGAAATAAATCTGTGCAAATCCATCTATGAAAAGGAAATGTTGGCTATTCTGCATGTCGTGGATCTGTGGCGTCCTTATATATTGGGGCAATGGTTCCAAATTAAGACAGACCATCAAAGCCTCAAGTATTTTCCGGAACAACACATTTCCTCCCCAAAACAACAAAAATGGGTGACTAAACTCTTTGGATATGATTATGAGATAACTGATAAGAAAGGAAAAGACAATGTGGTTGCGGATGCACTTTCCTGAAAATATGAAGATGAAGGATCCCTTTTTCTCTTTCATTCATTGTACCAGATTGGCTCCAAGCCATTCACCAGGAATGGCTACAAGATCCCAAAAGTTCGTAGTTGATCCAACAATTGCAGTCCAATGCTCCAGCTTCCCCAGGGTAATCTTGGCTCCATGAGGAACTTCGATACAAAGACCATTTGTATTTAAGTAAACAATCAAAGCTTAAATCCATGGTACTTTCTTAGCTTCATGCTACACCCACAACAGGGCACTCCGGGTTCACCAAAACCTATGACAGGGTCAAACGTTCCTTTTTCTGGGATGGTATGAAACAGGACATTTGTAATTTTGTATTTGAATGTGACATGTGTCAATGCAACAAGGGAGAAACAGTCAAATCACTGTGCACACTACAAATGCTCCCAATTCCACCTGCTATTTGGAAGGATATCTCTATGGATTTTATTACCGGATTACCCAAATCGGGAAATAAATCCGTCATCATGGTGGTTGTTGATCTCCTTTCCAAGTATGCTCATTTTTGTGTCCTTCAACACCCATTTACAGCATCCATGGTGGCTCAAATCTTCATGGATTAGGTCTTCAAGCTTTATGGCATGCCGCACTCTATTGTTTTTTATCGCGACCCAACTTTCACAAGCAATTTTTGGCAAGAACTGTTCAAGATACAAGGCACAGAATTACATCTCAGCACAACTTATCATCCCCAGACTGATGGCCAAACAGAAGTTGTCAACAAGTGTTTGGAAACATATTTGAGGTGTTTTTCCATGGAAAATAAAAATCAGTGGGCTCAATGGCTACCCCTAGCTGAATGGTGGTACAACACTTCATACCATACAACTACATGCATGACTCCTTTTGAAGTGGTATATGGATAGAAGCCACCTTCAATTCTCTCATACTTACTGGGTACCTCGAAGGTCCAGGCAGTTGACCTAACACTTACAGCTCGAGAGGCTATTCTCCATACCCTCAAAGAGAATTTGGTCATGGAACAGAATCGCATGAAGCAACAAGCATATCAAGGTCACTCTGCAACTGCAACCTTACAAGCGACCTTACAAGAAAAGGGATCAGGTGTTTCTTCGATTGCAACCTTACAAGCAAACTTCCCTCAAGGCCAAGCATTGTCAGAAGCGAGCACCCAAATTTTATGGTCCTTATATCGTGCTCAAGCATGTGGGACAAGTCACCTATCAGTTAGCTTTGCCCAACCATTTGAAGCTACATCCTATTTTTCATGTTTCATGCTTAAAGAAGGTGATTGGAGCTAAGTGCCAAATTCAAACCAACCTTCTAGAGTTAGCTAAAGAAGGATCCATTTGGCTACAACCAGAAGCAGTTTCAGACCAGCGTGAGTGTCGCCTACATCAGAGAACCATCAAGGAAGTGCTAGTCCAGTTGAAAGATACAGCTCCAACAAACGCCACTTGGGAACCAGCTACCATTCTGCAGCAATTTCCTCATCTTAAGCCTTGAGGACAAGGTTTTTTTTAAGGGGGCGGACATGTTAGGGTCCTAACCCGCACATAGGTAGAACAATATATTCGGATGTAATAAAGGTCAATATTAATAAGGCCTTTCAATAAAATAGAATAAGGTGGATGTAAGAAAACCTAATAGAATCTTCTGCTTCTAGAAGGATCTTCCTCTAGATGCTTCTTTTTAGTATAAATAGGAGTCGAGGGTATGAGAACCCTAGCTTGGATATTATTTTAATAGAGCTCTTCTCAATTGGAGTTTTCCCCCTCAAAGAGGCCCGTGAACATTGCTTTCTGATTCAAAGTGCTATTTCTATTGTTATTCTTATATCATTTCAGTGTTATTATGGTGAATGTTCTAGTTATATTGTTGTTATTCTGCCATTACTAGCATTTTATTTCTATTATGCATACAGTTTATATCTGGTATATTACAAAGTCCAATGTAAGAAGACCTAATAGAAGTTTTTTCCTCTAGAAGGATCTTCCTCTAGGTGGTTCTTTTGATAGACATATTTAGTATAAATAGGAGTCGAGGGTATGAGAACTTTTGTCCTGGATATTATTGTAATAGATCTTTGCTCTGTTGGAGGTTTCCCCCTCGAAGAGGCAAGTGAACATTGCTCTCAGTAATCAAAGTGCTCTTTCTGGTGGTATTCTAGTATCCATTTGGTATTATTGTGGTGTTGTTCTGGTTATATTATTGTTCATCTGCCATTTTTAGCTATTTATTTATGTTCTGCATACTTTTTATATCTGGAATATTGCAAGTGGTATCAGAGCACCTTCCTCAGCAGAAAATTGTGGGTTACTTTTTTTTAGGGTAGAGACGTATCCCAACGTATTTAAGCTATAGATGTATGTCGTTATGCGCATAAGCCCATGGTTTGGGATTCATACACGTAGGAAATACAAGTGGTACTTAAGCGCACATCTGTTGGCCACCCTTGTAACCCATGTTGGTACCCCTTCGAGTGGTAGCGCGTCAGACATCACCTGTATATAGATCGACCTAGATCTCCTGAAGCCCTCCATAGATAAATTGATCGGCTGCCTGATTGTTATAGTGCCACCGAGAACAACACTCGGTATTATACTCTCTAGTACATGGGTATTTTGGTAGTACAGATAAGGGCACGATCTAGCCTCCTTAGTTGGTGCTCTGAGATATTGGGCCCAATACTACTATTGGACCTTGCATGTATATCAGAGAGTTATAGCACAAGGAAAACCCTTGTCTTTAGAACCCTTGAATACCTAACCCTTGGGACGGAAACAAAAATAGAACATACAAGATCTATTGTGATGCAACCGTGTCTCCTACATTTGATTTGAAAAATTACTACACCTTTCTTCATGTTAAGCATTTGGGAATTTCATCACTGCAGTATTCTTCACATCGGAGTATAACTTCACAGGAGTCAAAAAAAAAAAAATTGGATCATGTTGGCACCATTATTTGAGACCTATTTTGTTGGATTTCTCTCTTCTCCCTTATCACAGTCATGCCTATCATTTTTCAGCAAAAAACAAAAATGTGGACCCGACCCCATTCCAACACCCTTATTTGGGCTTTACCCCATTGAATTCAACTCTTTACCTTGATCGTTGTGATACACTTCACCCATAACCCATTTTCTGTGTGGTCCCACACGCCCCTTTTCATGTTCCCTCGTCATCATGCCCCATACTCGTAGTCAAGACTTGGAAGCTCGCTTCACTACCTTGCACTATAATTTCATAGAAACCCAACAAGAAGTGTGACAGCTAAGTGCCAATATTTCCACCATCAATCAAAATATGCATTCCTCCATATTCACCTCAATCGCGGAACTCAAACAAGATCTCAAACAAGACATTACTACCCAACTTGAACATGTCACTACAACGATATGCACCAAGCTGCATATCCCTGCAGATATTCCCTTATCTAACCCACCTTTGCACACCGAAGGTGAAACTTCCTCTCATTCCCATAATTTTCAGCCCCATCACTTTCAAAGTGACCTATGCCTTTCATGTGTGGATGTGACCAAATTTGATGGATCGGATCCCACTGGCTGGGTAAATCAAATGGAACATTATTTCTCTTTGTATGACATTACTGATGAGTCGGCCAAACTCTGGTTTGGTGTTCTCCATCTAGATTAAGAATGTTGGAAATGGTGGCAATGGAGGAAAAAATACTGCCAAGGGTATGTGGCTTGGACACACTTTGTGGTAGAGATTTATGAACACTTTGAAATTGACACCAACCATTTAGGTCGTTTGACAAAGTTGAAACATTCTGGCACAATGGAAGACTTTATAGCTTCTTTTGAGTGACTGGCTTTTTGTACAAAGGGCATGTCTGATGTTTTTTTACGATAATGTTTTATAAGTGGCCTCAAGGATGAGATTCATGCTCATGTCCTAATGGCTTGGCCTCAGAGTTGGGTGGACTCTACTAAAATAGATAAGGAAGAAAAACAGGTTGTCTCTTCTCAAAACCGCAAACCCTCCTTTATTCCTTGCACTAAACTAGTAACTCCCACTCCTTCTTCTACTCCACTAAAGATCCAGAAATTGACCAGGGTCGAAATGGTTGAACGCCAACTCAAAGGACTTTGTTATAATTGTGATGAAAAATATTTTTCGGGACAGAAGTGTAAGGAACAAAATCTTTTTATGGCCATCTCGGAGGATGTTTTGGAAGAGGATGTTGAGGCTCCCCTTGTGTTTGTGTCACCTGAACCCACTGACATAACCCCTCCCTCAGGCCCTCCCAAAGTAGAACCAATCATTTCCCTAAATTATCTCACTGGCTTCTCTTCTCCCCAAACGGTCAAGCTAATTGGTTACATCAAGCATAGGAAGGTCATCATTCTTGTTGATAATGGAAGCACCGATAGTTTTATTCATCGTTGCATTGCCCAAGAAACTAATTGTTATATACGTGCAGTCAATAATTTCCAAATCATGATTGCCAATGGTGGGTCCATGAAATGTGGAGGGTGTTGTGAAAATGTGCATCTCCAAATTGGTGATTACCATCTGAAATATCATATGTTTGATATCGACATGGGCGGTTGTGACATTTTGTTGGGTACAAAATGGCTAAGGAATTTGGGTCCCATTCTCATGGATTTTAAGGAATTAACCATGCAATTTGACCAGGAGGGACAACAATATAATTTCCAAGGAATCATCGTCGGTTCTTCAGAGATCATTAGTTCCCATCGCATGGAAAAGCTGCTAAAAAAAGGTCATTCTGTAATTATTTCCCAACTTCATGCCATACAAGCCACTGAGACACCCTCTATGTTGCATGACCTCCAATCCATCCTCTCTAAACATAAGGTGGTTTTTTCCACTCCCTAGGGACTCCCTCCTTCCCATGGTGTTCATTATCATTCCATTCCCCTTGTCCCAGGAAGCCTTCCTCCCAATATACATCCCTATTGTCACCCCTTCTCCCAAAAAATGAAATTGAGAAAATGGTTCAAGAACTACTCAACGCATGTGTTATCTTCCCTAGTACGATCCCATACTCTTCTCATGTGGTCATGGTCCTTAAGAAAGAAGGTTCTTGGTGCATGTGTCCTAACTTCCACACCCTCAACAAACTCACCATTAAAGAAAAATTTCCCATTCCTGTCATTGATGACCTCTTGGATGAATTTTGTGGTGCCCAGTTATTTACTAAACTTGATCTTCGTTCAGGCTACCACCAAATCTATATGAAAGAGGTAGACATTCCTAAGACTACCTTTAGAACTCATGAGGGCCACTATGAATTTTTTGTCATGCCCTTTGGCTTGTGTAATGCTCGCTCCACTTTCCAAAGCCTCATGAATCATGTCTTCCATCCTTTTTCCTGTGATTTTGTCTTAGTTTTCTTTGATGATATACTCATCTATGGAAAAACCTGGACAGACCATCTTTCTCATGTGGATCGAGTTCTCTGTCTACTCTCTCAGCACCAACTTTTCCTCAAACAATCTAAATATGATTTTGGTGCCTCAGAAGTCGAGTACTTGGGTCATCTTGTAGGCAAGGTTGACGTTTGGGTGGATTCTAAAAATATTGAAGCTATGAAATATTGTCCTCACCCAAAGACTCTCAAAATCTTGTGGGGATTTATGGGTTTAACAGGTTATTATCACAAGTTCGTTAAGAATTATGGAAATATTGTGGCACCTCTCACTACACTCCTTAAAAAGAATTCTTTCACTTGGACTCCAACAGCTGCTTAATCTTTTCAAACCTTGAAGATGGCCATGTGCACCACTCCAGTCTTGGCCATTCTTGATTTCACAAAGACCTTTGTCCTGAAATGTGATGCTTCTGAGAAAAGAATCGACACTGTCCTTATGCAAGAGGGTCGACCTTTGGCCTTTACTAGCAAACAATTGTCTGAGACAAATTTGGGAAAATAAATCTATGAAAAGGAAATGTTGGATATTCTGCATGCCGTGGATATTTGGCTCCCTTATCTATTGGGGAAACACTTGAAAATTAATACATATCATCAAAAGCCTCAAGTATTTTCTGGAATAATGCCTTTCTTCCCCCGAGCAACAAAAATGGGTGACTAAGCTCTTTGGATATGATTATGAGATCATTTACAAGAAAGGAAAAGACAATGTGGTTGTTGATGCACTTTCTCGAAAATATGAAGATGAAGGGTCCATTTTTTCTCTCTCCTTCATTGTACCAGATTGGCTCAAAGTTGTTTACCAGGAATGGCTACACGATCCTAAAAGTTCGCATCTGATACAACAATTGCAGTCCAATTCTCTAGTTTCCCCAAGGTACTCTTGGCTCAATGAGGAGCTTCGATACAAAGGTCATTTTTATTTAAGTAAACAGTCAAAACTTAAATCCACGGTACTTTCTGAGCTTCATGCTACACCCACAACTAGGCACTCTGGGTTTACCAAAACCTATGACAGGGTCGAACGTTCTTTTTTCTGGGATGGTATGAAACATGACGTTCGTAATTTTGTGGTTGAATGTGATGTGTGTCAACGCAACAAGGGTGAAACAATCAAATATTTGGGAACAATACAACCACTTCTAATTCCCCCTACTATTTGGCATGATATCTCTATGGATTTTATTGTAGGCTTACCTAAATCAGGCAATAAATCAGTCATTATGGTGGTAGTTGATTGTCTTTCCAAGTATGCTCATTTTTTTTCTCTTCAAAACCCATTTACAACATCCACGGTGGCTCAAATTTTCATGGATCAGGTCTTCAAGCTTCATGGCATGCCGCATTCTATTGTTTATGATCGTGACCCAACTTTCACCAACAATTTTTGGCAAGAACTGTTCAAGCTACAAGGCACCCAATTGCATCTCATCATAGCTTATCATCCCTAGATTGATGGTCAAACTGAAGTTGTCAACAAATGTTTGGAAACATATTTGAGGTGTTTTGCATCGGAAAGGAAGAATCAATGGGCTCAATGGTTACCACTAGCCAAATGGTGGTACAACACTTCGTACCATATATCTACCTGCATGAATCCTTTTGAAGTGGTATATGGACAAAATCCACCTTCAGTTCTCTCATATTTTCCAGGTGTCTCGAAGGTCCAGGCAGTTGACCAAATGCTTACAGTTCGAGAGGCTATTATCCGTACCCTCAAAGAGAATTTGGTCATGGCCCAGAATCACATGAATCAACAAGAAAATCAAGGTCACTTTGAACGCCAATTTGCAGAAGGGGATCAGGTGTTTCTTCTACTGCAATCTTACAAGCAAAATTCCCTCAAGGCTGACCATTGTCAAAAACTGGCGCTCGAATTTTATTGTCCTTATACGGTTCTCAAGCGTGTGGGACAGGTGGCCTATTAGTTAGCTTTGCCCAGTCATTCTAAGCTCCATCTTGTTTTTCATTTTTCCTGCTTAAAGAAGGTGATTGGAACTAAGTGCCAAACCCAAACCACCCTTCCCGAGTTGGATGAAGAAGGCTCCATTTAGATACAACCACAAGCAGTTTTGGACTAGCATGCGCTTCATATGCATTAGCGAACCATCAAGGAAGTGTCAGTCCAATGGAAATATACAACTCCAGCAGATGCCACTTGGGAACCAACTACCATTCTGCAGCAATTTCCCCATATCAAGCCTTGAGGACAAGGTTGTTTTTAAGGGGGAGGGCATGTTAGGGACCTAACCCCTCATGTAGGTAGAATAATATAATTCCATGTAATAAAGGTCAATATTAATAATGCCTAGAAATAAGGAAGAATAAGTCCAATATAAGAAGACCTAATATAAGCTTTCGCTTCTAGAAGGATCTTCCTCTAGATGGTTCTTTTGATAGACATATTTAGTATAAATAGGAGTCGAGGGTATGAGAAATTTTGTCTTGTATATTATTGTAATAGAGATCTTCTATGTTGGAGGTTACCCCCTCGAAGAGGCAAGTGAACATTGCTCTCAGTAATCAAAGTGCTCTTGCTGGTGTTATTCTGGTATCCATTTGGTATTATTGTGGTGTTGTTCTGGTTATATTGTTGTTCATCTGCCATTTTTAGCTATTTATTTATGTTCTACATACTTTTTATATCTAGAATATTACAAATTTCCTCTAGTAGATGGAAAGTCCTAATAATCCCCACACATTCTTTGTTTTTTTTAGATGAGGCCAATCTTGCATGGTTGTCACTTTCTTGGGATCAACTTGTACTCCATCCTTATATTGTGACCCAAATATTCAACCTCGGGAGCCCCTAAAGAACATTTGGAATGATTCAGGAATAATTGGTTGTCTCTCAAGAGTTGTAAGGACTTATTGACATGCTCTATGTCTGATTCCTGAGCTTTATTGTAGATCAAGATATCATCAAAGAATACCAACACAAAATTGCATAGTAAGGCTTTTTAAATCTTATTCATGAGGCTCTAGAAAGTGGATGTAGCATTACAAAGATCGAAAGGCATCACTAGAAACTCATAATGACCTTTGTGTGTCTAGAAGGTTGTGTTAGGGATGTCTATATTGTTCATCCTGATTTAGCAGTAGACTAAGCCCAGATCAAACTTAATGAAAAACTTGGCTCCATGCAATTCATCTAAGAGATCATCAATAACCGGGGCAGGAAATTTGTCTTTGATTGTCAACTTATTGAGAGCCCTAAAATCATAACACATGTTGCAAGTTCCTTCCTTATTTAATGTTATAATATTTAGACACTTAGGAATTTGTTAACATCAACTTGGGCTAATGTATATTTAAGTAAAAGTGTGTTTCTTTAGTATGAATTTCTAGTTACGTAATCCACTAGTCATAATATGTTCTAGACATAGAGTGATCTGATGACTCATATTCTCCTCGATCCTAACAGCTAAATTGAGCCGTGTCTTAGCACCTGATTGTTTCATGATATATATTTAATGCTCATTGAGGGTAATTTGTTGATGAACAATTTTGAGAAAATCTCTTGTGAAATATTTTTATTTTTCATTAATATATTGTCTCAAGTGGCCATGATCATTGGGATCGTGGACTATTTCCCTCTTCGGGGGTTTAAACCACCTAAAAACATTGGTGTTATGACATTTTATCTAGATGTGTGAACGATTTATCAAGGTGTTCATCCTATGTGTGAATACCATGTTTTTTCAAACATGGTATCAAATCCCATTCGAATACCCACTCTCGTTGTAGACTAAGATCTTGAATATGTATTGTTGCATTTCTAGGTTCTATTATTTCTATGCATTTCTAGGCTAAGAAGATTTCTCCATTGCATCTAGACAATTACTTTCAGTTGGAAATGCTTTTTGTTTCACTCGAAAAGGTTTCTATTTTCCCAAGATACGACCATTTTTGTAAAATCTAGAGGTATAAAGTTTGAATACATCATTTTAATTTTTTTTTACATAGTTGATATTTTCAGTGTTTTGTTTTTATTCCTGGTTTACTACTCTTTTTTTCATGTGTATGTTTTTTTCAAGAACTTTGTGCAATCTTGAAAAATTAGAAACATAGCAGAAAGTGTTTTATTTTCTGCTTATGATCTTTGCTTTGTGCTTTATGCGAGCTCAACAAATCAGAAACAATGAGAAAAATTACATTTTTTGGGTAAGCTAACCGAGATCTAACTCCATTATTATTGAGATTCAAAAATTTAAAAATAAAAAAAATCATTTTTTTGTGTGCAGTCATGTTCAAATTTTTTGTTGGAAAAAACAAGGGTTTTGGGGGTAACCATGCACTTCAAGGAAAAGAATTAAAAAAAGAAGAAGGAATAAGCCTCCTCCTCCATCAATTTTTTAATATATTTTGCATTAGCTCACTTGGTTGAAAGTTTTTTTTATTTAATAAGAGGTCTTGAATTCAAGTCTCTTTTTTTTAAGTTATTTTTTGAAAACATTCATGCAACCTTGAGTTATCTCATAACTTTATTGTAAAGTTCATTTCACTTAAAATATAAAACTGAATCACTATAAGGTAATTTTAATATGTTTTTTTAAGTACTTTTGCATCTACCTTTAATTTTAAAAGTAACTTCAATATAAAAGTGATGTTGTACTATGTTGTCATTGATCTCAAAGGGTTGATGTCATTTGTGTCATAGTGATGTGTTGTCATTCATGTCAAGGTTGATGTCAAAGGGAGTTTCATCATTGATGTCATGTATTGGTTGATAGGAAGTACCGAATGGATGAACTCCAAAGTGGTCCCCTTATGGTGAAATCCCTCAGAGGAAGACACTTTGTGAAGTCCAAATGGTTAGCCCCAACAGTTTGATTAGGGAACCCAAGTTTGATTAAGGAATAATTTAATTAAAATTAGTGAATTTGCAAGTGATGCTATTCTAGATGGATAGTACTCATTGTGTCATTTCCATTTATATGTGGTACGTCACTTGGTTCCTCACGGTTAGGGAGATATGATCTTGTGAAGTTGGAGAACCCCCATGAGTTGTCTAGCATCACCTAGAAGGTCAATGAAGTCAAATTATTCTAGAATCTCCTAGAAGAAGTTGACTAGTCAAAGTCGGTGAAACTAGGAGTTAATCATGGGTTAAGTTGTTGCAATAAGAAAATAATTAAAAATAAATTAGTTGCAACTAGAAGTGGAGAGTTTACTATTTGTGGATAAAGTTCTTGTAGGTGGAAAAAGTGGTTAGAAGTGGGTTAGCCTTAAAAGAAGGAAGTTGGTAAGAAGATAACCCCTAGATGAAGCTACTTGGAGAGTATAAATAAGAGATAAAGGGTCTCTTATGGTGTGTACTTTTGAACATAATGAAGATCTATTATTTTTTGAAAGATTGATTGCAGGTACTCACTGATGTATCTGAAGTTACGCAATTCTGAAGTGATAAAGGAGGGTTGATGGTGAAAGTTTTGGAGCTTCAGAAAAAACCTAGTTTCTAAAGTGTACGCAGGCTGCAGTGGATCAGGTCGGGTATGTATGCAGTCTACAGTGGAGGAAGGCATGTGTATACATAGGATGATAGTAGAGGAGGCCGCATACAAGTGAAAAATTCATGAAGACTTGAGTTGATGTTGGTGTTAGGTCCTTAAATTCTAAAGTAAGTTCCAGATCATCCACAGAAGTTCTGGTATGGTTGCATGGTTGTTTTTAATGATCACTTATGCTTATGGTATGGTGAATTCTTGAAGAATTATTGGTATGGTTGTTGTGAGATATGGATATGGTATATGTTGGCTAGTTGATTGAGTGAACATCACTCTCATGTATGGTACAGTTCTGATATGGTTCTTATAGCTCACACCTTTGAGCTACTTGTACTTGGTTGAGGGATATGTATGATGATGTATGCATGGCACAGGTTGGATGCAGTGATAGGTTACTGGTGGATGTGATAGAGGCAGGAAAGTTTCAGAGGTGCATAATAATGGATGCCCTAGTTTTATGAAGGTGTACGTGGGCTTAGTGGAGGAGGTCATGTACATACACGTGTTGTAGTATAGACAGGTTGCATACATACGCATGTTGCAGTATAGATAGGTCACATATCTGTTTTTACATTTTACAGATTGGTTTATGTCTACAAGTTGGGTCTGGTACTTGAGGGTTGGATTCCTCACATCTCAGTTGGTGTTGCGATCTATAAGTTGGGTCTTGTATTGAGAGTTGGTTCTCTCTTGGATTTGGTGCAATTTTCAGTTTGTGTTGATAAAACCCAGGGATTTTAATCTCTTATAACACATAATAAAAAATCTTACACATATATTTGGTGCTCTTTGTGTTCATTATGGTGATAGTTTATTATTATTGATGAATGTTGTTATAGGAAAGTAGATAATTGTGAATGAATGATAATGTTTGAAGTGGTTGCTAACTAAATTTTTGAAAGATGTGTATAAATATCCCTAAACTGATTCATCCACCCCCCTATCAGCGTGGTCAACATTTCCAACAAGTGATTTTCACTTATTTTATAAAAGTGGGTCATTTCATAAGTAACTTATTTGTAAAAGTGAACTTATAAGCAAAGTTAGAGAAGAAAGGGAATTGTGTTTACTTGGCCACCTCGTTGTGCATCACCACGTGGGCCAACTTGTACTTGCCACATGGTTCCTTTTTTACCATTTATGCATTTTTTTAAAGGGCATAACTTTCACATCTGAAGTCTATTTTTAGTTTCATTTTTTTTTTACACCCTATTTTTTTTAGATTTTTCCATCTAGATAGTCAATTTCAGTTTTTGAATCCATATTACCTTCATATTTTAATATGGATACTCCAAGTGATATTTTTCTTATCAATACAATTACTTCTCATGGAAAATCCATATGGAGGATGTACTAAAAAATAAAGGATTGTATCAGATTACCTTGGGAAAAGAAAAGGTCCCCACTAATGTTGAAAAGAAAGCCAAATGGGATAGTAAAAATGAAGAAACATGTGGATTAATAGAAATGTCCATCTCTTTTTATTTATGGTTTCATACTCTGATCTGGGAGGATCTCGGTGGCCACCCACCTATTCCAACTGGCTCAAAATAGTCTTTTGGCAATGTACTATTTTTAGCAGTTTTTCGGGTCCCAAACTTTCGAGGCCATTTTGAGGGCCTAAACATCGTTTTTTCACGATCAGGAACCTCTATTTTATTTGAAGGATCTAAATAAGCCCCAAAAATGAATCTCCTCATCGATACCTTTCCAATGAGCTATAGTGTGTGCTAAACAGAGATCGTATGCAAAAGTTATGACCCCGAGAAGTTGATGTACTAACTTACCCCAACGGGGCCCACATGACTTTTGGCGCTTCATCTCCTAGGGTTAGGTTTTTTTATTTATATGGTTTTGGGATTCATGTTTATTGTAAAAATTACTTCAGAGCCTCATTGTACTCTTCTTCTTGTGAATGAGCATAGCCATCGCATCTCTTCTCAGAGATAAGCTGCCACCATTCTAGCAAGCTTGTTTTCAGTCTGCATTTTATAGTTTTCATCATATTTATTATTTAATAGAAGTCAAGTTTTATTGTATCTTTGTTCTTGTTCACTATGTATGTGTGTTAATATTATAAATATTTTTTTTCATTTCATTCCGCTCATAAATTTGGATCGCTGGTATCAGAGCGATCTGCTCCTTGTCATTTATTAGTGCATGTCCATGACGCGATCAGGGTATAGAGAGTTCAGTCTCGAGATTTTTTCTCTTGAGGAAAATTTCTCCTGCACGCCCAAGAAACCATCCATGGTAGGAAAAAATAAAGACAATGAGACAAGAGATCCTTTCAAAATGTTGTTCGAGGAATCCCTTGAGCGACGGAGGAATGAGATGATGGACAACTTTGCACAAATACTTCAACGGTTGTCGACAAGTGACGCATCGACCTCAAGTAGAGGCACTGCCCCCTTCAAGGTACAAATAAATTTTGATATTCCTATATTTAAAGGTCAAATAGATTTGGATTCCGTAGATAAATGGTTAAACCTTCTAGAAGGTTTTTTTTTATCCACAACTTTTTTGATAGGGAAAAAATTACATTTGTGCTCCTCAAGGTCGTCCCCCATGTAAAATATTGGTGGGAGAATTTATGTGAGCAAAAGAAAATAGATGGATCCAAATTATTTGCAGTTGCACCCACTTGGGGTTCCTTCAGGGACGTTATCAAGGAACAATAATACCATGTTGGAAGTTATGACGAATTGTATACAATATGGACCACACTGCGGCGAGAAAGAGACCAAAAAGTGCCTGAGTTCACCAATGTCTTCCATACCTTGTGCACCAAGATGGGTATCAAATATTCTGAGCGACATCTAGTGCTCAAGTACCGTAGGATTCTACATATATAGATCCATAAATAAATGAAGTTTTTGGACATCTCATCATTGGGCACGACCTATCGATATGTCGTCAAAATCGAGCAGAAGCTTAAACAAAAGACGTGAAAGTTTGGGTATGGGAACCCCTTATAGTAGAAGAAAGGAAAGGGTATCCTTGTTACACATTATTTTTTTCACCCTAGTGATAAACTGACGATATGTGCATGACTCACTTCCATGTTCCCTGAAAACACTAAAAGAGAATTTCTCCATGAGAAAAGTGGATTAGCTTTTCTTCCTTAAAAACTATGTCAAAGGAGATCGTTGCACCTTGCTCTATGCTTGGGGTGTGAAGACGCTTTGTCGTCACATGATGCACCAAGCTAGACTGCGACATCATCGCAGGATGCCTGTGCATAGGGTGCGACGATTCTTAAACAAGAGGAAAAGTGAAATTCACAAAGGTTCTAGAAGGGAATCTTCTAGAAGATGAGGTGGCCTCCGATCGGTTTGGATCTTACTCGCTTCTATGATTTAGTGGGATCATCATAATATCCTCATCCATCCCTCTTTCACCCTATATAAAGAGGTATCTCTTATGGAAAAGGTGAAGGATTGCTTATGCATGAAGAATTCTGCTATAGATTATATTGGATATAGCTTTGCTTTATCTCTCTAAGTCAGGTTGTGGATCTTATTCATCAAAGGCATTAGAGAAAAGGTGTGTGTATTGGAGCAAAGAGCCATTGGAAGGGACCTTGCAACATCAAGGAATGGGTTGTATTCTCCACTTTCATTTAATATAATGCAACAATACATTTCTTCCCCATAAAAGTGTATTTACTTTTATTGTATAACTCCTTGATCTTATACATAGAATTCATTGGAATATATATATCTTTGTTCTCTCTCTTTGTTGGTTTGTTCTTATTAAACAGGTTCACCCTCCCACAAATCCAAAGATGGAGTGACAAGGATGACAATAGCAAGGATCGAGCCTCATTTGAAAGGTATGTCATTTGTCCCTCTCTGAACTAGTTTATATGACAATGAAGTCTAAGGTGAAGTTTGTATTCTACCTTGTGTTGTTCTAGCTTCTTGTTGAAGTTAGGGAGATTAGTTTGTGTTTGCAATTACTGATTTGTTCGATAAAAAAATTGGGGACCATACTGGGGAACGACTTATTTTGGTTTTTTGCTTCTTATTTTCTTTTAACCTTCCTTCTTTTGATCAATTCCATTCTCTGAGTCTGTGGGTGATCCATTCTGACTCCCTGGTTCTAAAAGTTCATTGAGAAACTTTGTCATTCTTTCAAATTTTCCTTATATTCATACATCGTCGCACTGTGTCTTACTTTCGACCTGCGATGATTCTTCATCATTGAACTCTTCTTATGTGAACCAGAGTGACGATGTTTCACTGTGTCTAGCTTTCTGCCTGCGACGATCCTTCATCGTCGCACTGTACCCTTCTGCAGCCTACGACGATTCCTATAGGAATTGTTGGAGTGACCGTCAACTTTGTTTTCTTTGCCCAGATTTGTCTTTACTACTTAAGATGAACTTTTAGTCTTGGTGAATGATAGGTTTGCATCTTTTAATCATGGATTTGATTGTTTGCCAAGAATTGAGAGTCTTCTTCATAAGCTTTGTAAGTTTTATATTTTACTTCTTATTGCAAGGGTATAATCTCAAGGTTTTGATCCTGAGTGCTTGCTAGATAAGTTTTTATTGATCTCTTCCTTTGAGTGTCTTTCTGTTACAAAGCATTTTTTTTCTTTAGAATTATTTAGTGGAAGAAATTATTTTTATTTTATTGAATAGTTTGTGTTAAAAGAGAAAATTGATTTGGGTTGCTTTGTTTTTAGAGTGATTTTCTATTGCTTTTAGCTATCTTTGAAACAAAAAAATAATAATTTATTGCTTTGCATTAGTTTGGGGGCATTTTTGCATTTGAAGTAATGAAATTGCATGGTTTTTGGCATTTTCGGTCTTAGGGAGGGGGGGGGAAGAATCATGTATTGTTGTACAGTCTCTTTGGCTCATTTCTTGAAGTTCTTGATATTGATGAGTTTAATAAAATTTTGGGACATTGTGCATCTGAGAATGATAAACATTTTCTCCTTCTCGTAACATAGGTTTCATCGAAGTGAAATATTTGTATTCTCTTTTCTTTTCATTTTTAGAGTCGCTCAAAACATCATCTAGTCCATGTCATTTTCTTCTTGAGTAAACAAAAGCCTTAAAATAAAGCGCTTATAAAAATTGATTAGACATTTTTATATTTTCTGGTGGCCAACCTACATTAGCTTAGGGTGTAGGGATTTGGAATGGGTGTGAAAGATAACTTTCCAAAGCTGTAAACAAACATAGAATCTTGTTCTAGCGAGCGGTAAATCCACTCATTACATTTTTTCCTAGGAAGCCCTTCTAACACAAGGGTCAATCAC
The DNA here is from genome assembly GCA_009831015.1 of Picea engelmannii. Classification (NCBI taxonomy): domain Eukaryota; kingdom Viridiplantae; phylum Streptophyta; class Pinopsida; order Pinales; family Pinaceae; genus Picea; species Picea engelmannii. The sequence goes on from ML798153.1 coordinate 99,476, forward strand.
GAGGTCACATTAGGGTCGACATACACAATAACCCTGCTTTTTTGGTCTTAGTGTAGATATTGCACGTATTATTGGGGGTCACTTGAGAAGAAAATCCTGTGCAGACCTTTTTGATTCGATTTTGGGCTTAGATACCCTTCCCTTGCACATGTATCAGACTGTCAACTTCTTCCCCATGCATCATTGTAGTAATTGATAACCTTAGTAGCCTATCTCTTTAGCCAAACTCACTTGGGCTCCTTGGAGGGTATACCCATGATTATGTGTGGGAGCTTGCACCAAGGTGTAAGTCCATTAAGCAGTTCATCAACATAACTCTTCCACCCCCTCTATCTCATCCGCTTCTTACATTGTTCTTGCAACGTTGGATTTCATCACCAACTAGTGTGTTCATTGTCAGAAGGTTTTGTTTGTTTTCTTGCTTCCTAGATTTTTAGCGTGTGTTGTTTATTTTTCCCTAGCATCCTCTAGATTGGATTTGTATTTAATGGCGTTTGTTCCTGGAAAGACCAATGAAGAAACCCCTGCTTCGGGGAAACCTTTTGTTTTTCCTTCTTACAGAAACATTGGTCCTCCTTACATCGTTTCTTTGAGCCTTCCAGGTCTCACAATTGGATTGTCGGTATGGTTGTTTTCCACTCCTGTAATCCCAAACGCAACAAGTTCTTCGATTGTAAGAACTTCCCCCCCAAGAAAATCAACCTCATGTTGATCCTTCACCTTCTTCACCAGTAAGATATTCTTCTCCTTCTTCACTTGCAAGGTCTTCTTCTGTTTCATCTTCTTCATAGAGTGAAAGCTCTAGAGCTAGTAACCTGGTGGATAAGAAGAAGAAGAAAAGGAAAATTAAGAAGAAGAAAAATAAGCAAGGGTCTAAACTTCTAACCACTGCTAGACATGTTGGAAACCAACCAGTTACTGATGATCATGTTGGGAGTGTTGATGATCCCAAGACAACCCAAACACGTAAGCCCAAGTATCTTTGCAAGGTATCCATCTTCTTAAGGGTAGCCATCTTCTTAAGGATTTTCATGGTCTATCCAAGGTTATAGAAGCATGGTATACACACTCCCACCAACCTGTGTCATCATCCTCTGAACAACATGTTGATAACCTCTCGTCAACTAGTCAAGATACCGTTGGGAAGAAGAAAAGTAGAGTCAAGTTCCCATGTAGGATATGCGGAGGGAGTCATCAAACTCACCTTTTCCCTTGTATGGATGAATCCTTGAAATTACTAAAAGACATGAATTTGTCCCAACCTCAACTTTCGGTTGCTTACCGTAAGATTTCTCTCAACCCACCTGTATTTGATGGGATGATCAATCCAGTCCCTTAGTCGGTTAGTCAAGTTGATCATGTGGTCAATCTGGTCACATCCTTAGTTGAACCAATTGACAAAATGGTTGATACGAGCCCATCCTCGGTCGAACCCACTCTCTCGTTAGAGAGTGAAACCCAAGCAGTCAATCTGTTTACATTCATCGACCCCATTCTCCCCTTGGAGAATGAAACCCAAATGATCGATCTGATCCCTTCATTGGTCGATCCTACTCTCCTACTAGAGAGTAAACCTGATATTGCTCATGTTTTTCTCATTGATACAAAATCTACCATGCTAGGGGGAATTCCTCCTCCTCCCATGGAACCCCCTCCAAGTAATGAGGCCATCATTTTTTATTGGGGTGCGATAACTGGACCTCGTCTTCCCTCTCACATTCCTACCAATATTCCCATACAAGTTTGTGGACAAGACATTCATTAGACGTTGATAGATGAAGGTGCATTCGTCAGTATTTTGTCCTCTATTGATTGGAAAGATTTGGGTTATCCTCAACTTGTGCCAGTTATGCATAATCTATTAGATTTTAACAGAATAACTCGTCAACCTTTAGGGACCTTTCCTCAGTTTCCCATAACTTTGGGAGGGAAAATTGTCTTTATTTATGTCATGGTAGTCCAAGACCCCTTGGATTTTGATTCAATCCTCAGGCGAGATTATGTCTATGACATGAAATTTATCATGTCCACTCTTTTTCGTGTGATATATTTCCCTCACAATGGAATAATTGTGACTATTGACCAACTTTCGTTTATTGGCCTTGACTTGACCATCAACTCAATAACCTCCTTAAACGGTTCGTATATGCAGACGATTGTTTCCCCTCCACAGGTTAATTATGTGGCGTTGTCTCCCATGCCTTTAGTTGTTGATGAAGACGACCCTCACACTGTTAGGTCAATATCTTATGACTTAGGTCCAGTAGTTGACATGGTTATCTCTTCAATAGGGTCTTTATATCTTGATCTCCTTACCCCCATCGTGACCCTTGACATGGTGTCTTTCCACAGCGTTGTTCTTCCATCCAGGGAAGATCTCTTGGAATCCATGACTTATTTTTTTCCCTTGACATGGTCTCCTTCCATAGTATTTTCCTCTTCAAATCCATGATCAAGAAGAAGAGTTTGTTGAGCATGGTTTTCTGATTTCAAGCTCGTTAAAAAATGAAACCACCTACGTGGTTAGTTTTGCGTCTCTATGGAAACCTCATTAAAAAATGAAACAGAGATTACAAGGATAGTTTTTGTGTCCCTATGACAACCTCATTAAACAATGAAACAAAAGTTACAAGAATAGTTCCTCTTTCTGTGTCGAGATCGTTAAAAAATGAAATAGAGGTCTGCAGATTGAACCTAGATTCTCAAGCATAGTTTTTCTTCTTTGTGGAAATCTCATTAAAAAATGAAATAGATTCCCCCCCCTCCTCAATTGAGTCAAGTACTTTGTTACGTATTGTATTTGAAGATTCATTTCATCCTCCTATGTTGTTGGAAGAAACAGATCTTTGGGGGGAATTCTTACAGCCTCTGGACTTCATGTTGAAGTTAAGTCGCTAGCTTCTTAAGCTGGCGGAAAAGTACCAACCATCCCTAGATAATGTGTTGGGAAGTTGTAAGCATAGTTTTCTCTAGTTCAAGCTTGTGTCGAAATGAAACCACCTGCCTCAAGCATAGTTTCCTTTGGTTCAAGCTTGTGTAAAAATGAAACCAAGTCCAAGCATAGTTTTGTTTAGTTTTAAGCTTGTGTAAAAATAAAATCTATCTCAAGCTTAGTCTTTGTTCTTTCTCATGCTCGTAAATCAATGAGAATGTAACCGAGTATACTTTTATCAATTTTTCAGACTCGTAAAGGTTATATGAAAAAGGAACCCCCTGGAGTTCTCTTTAAGATCTTTTCAAACTTTTTAAACATGAAAACATTGTCGAGCAACCTTGTTCTTTTCACGCTCATAAAAGTATTTGAAGAAAACGTCTGATGAGCGACAAATTATCTCTTTTTCGGTCTAGTCATACTAATTTATGAAAAAAGACATTTTGGAGTTTTCTTTAAGTGTTTTTTAGACTCTCTAAACATGAAAAACCTCTGAGTTTTCTTTCTTTGGACTTGTAAAACAAGCATCGAAAGGCCCATATGGGACCAAACCACTCCTTCCTAGGGTTCGTTAAAAATGCTCTTAGGGACTCATCCAAAGGATGAGATTACATTACAATCATATGTTATCCTATTCAAGCTTGCGTAAAAATAAAGAGTTACTCGCTAGAAATGGTGGGGGGAAATTGGGAAAGAAACATGTCTCTGTATTTGTGTTAGTGGAACCAAAGTCTCTCTTGAACATGACACCCCCCTTCATCACTATATCCGGGTTGAGAAATCCATTTGTCTCTCATTTGAATATCCACAGGTTCATATGTTGGGTCCTCCTTGATTCAATGATTCCAATAAAAAAAAATTGTCATTCATATGTTAAAGAAAATTCCAGCCTAAACAAGCCTTCTATCAAGTCGTCCATCTACAATTTTAAAATTTCTACCATGTCGGCCTTCCCTGAGTCAGTTATGAATCACTTCATACTCTGATCTACTTCAAATATATTACATATTTTGTGTCATTTATGGGGGATACATTAAGGCCCTCCTATGATGAGTGTTTTCCGGTCGACTTCAACTCATTATCCAAGAACAAGACTTAGAAATCATTTAGTACCTTGGAGCCTGCATACCTCATTGTCAGGTCTCTTTTCTTTCAAAAGTGGGTTCACAACATTGGCCCCTGATTGGAAGATTTCATTGAGTGTTCGAATTCAACTCATTCATTCATACTCGTTGGATTGTACTAGAGTACCTTGGGATTCATTGACATCAATGGTGATTTCCCTCACACTTGTTAACGGTTTTCATTAATGATCGGTAATAAAGTGGTTTCTACCATGTTCGACTTCGACACATGTAATCACATGGCTAGATTCGTACTTAGGAATGATGGAAATGAAGACCCTGGATCTCACCATATCGGTCTAGGTTGCGACGGAGTATTCTTAATATTGTACTGACACATAGATCCACTGTGTATGTCTCATGGCTATGTCTGAATTTGAATTCTTTAAGAGCATAGATCTGCAATGTTCTCGTGGCTATGTTGAATCATGATGACATGGATCCACAGTGTATGTTTAGTGGCCATGACCCACTTGACACTTATGATTAAAGTCACTTGTAGTCTGAGTATGGGAATGCCTACCTCAGAAGATGGTATATTATTATGCAGATGCTTGATTGTTTGCAAGTTCTCAATCGATGCGCTCCTTTTTTTCAACACACACATTCTACAAAGTATTTCAGTTGTCACAGGTTCCAACTTCATACTTTTAGGGGAATTATATTACACATTATTTTGGTCACCCTAGTGATCAACTGACGATATGTGCATGAATCACTTCCATGTTCCCTGAAAACACTAAAAGAGAATTTCTCCATGAGAAAAGTGGATTAGCTTTTCTTCCTTAAAAACTATGTCAAAGGAGATTGTCTATTGGTTTTAACTTCTCTCTTATACTATCTGAGTTGTTGACCCAAGGTTCATATCTTTCAGGTTACCAACAAATCCTCTAAAACTATCGGCCCCCCTGGTAAACCAAAAGGCAACACAGTACACAAAATTCACTATGCAGTCTCACCCGAGATAGCTTTAAATGGGTGGTTGTAAGACTTAGGTGTTTACAGCCTAGGATTGAGTATGAGATAGGGGTTTGTTAACTAGAGCCATTCACTACGAACTATGAAGGTAATCTACCTATTCCTCATGGGTACATATTTCCATTACACAGGTTACTTCCCGAGCAGTGTATTCGTGTTCCATAACAATGCATTAACTCATTTATTAAGCATAACAATAAATGCTGAAAGAAAGTAAAGAGATGCATAAATTCATCACATTACATAGTTATTACTGTGGTTCACCCCCTCCTGGGCTACGTCCACAAAGATTTGTCTCTTGGCTCTTTTATTATGGAAGTTCTGCATTTTCGATGTCGTGCGCTTACAATTCCCCTCTTACGGGTAAGATCTATATGAGGCGAACTAGATCACACCATGCTCTACAGCCTACGAACTAATCCTCAGATCTACCTTATCTCCTCCGTTCTACCTGTGCGATTACTTCTGTTACATGTTCCTGCAGTGGCTCTATCTGAGCTTGACGCTCTTGTTTTTGTGTTTGCGCAATGATAAGTTCTGCCTACATATTCTTTATCTCCTGCGTCCCTTTGACTCATTATGGGATTGATATGGTATTCTACCATTGTTTGAGTTCTTGGATCGTTGCATTGATCCTATCCTCTTCCTTTTCCCAGTGTTGGACATGCGGATCCTCCTCCAACCTTGTCCAAAGTTGCGTTGCTTTATCGAACAATTCCGTTGTTGTGATAACCTACTGCTCTACCTCCTGCAGTTATGTCATTGCTTCCTTCTTCCTTTGCTCCTTTACTGCCACTGGAGTTGTTGGTGTGATTTGTTCTCGAAGACCCTCGATCTCCTTCTGATATCGATCAATTGCCTATGCAATCTGGTCAATCTTTTCTGCGGCTGGGAGTTCGTTTCCTTGGGCAGTGCTCGAAAGTTTCCCAAAATTTCTCCCACTCTTCATTCCAATTTGTTCCTACATTATTTCTCCTCCTGAGTTTCGGATTTGGCATGCTCACAATATTTTTCCAACGCTTCCCACTTTTTTGTTGCTTTTTGTAGCTCTACTAAGTTTTTATGTGCCCGATATTTCATTTCATGGTCAACAGTAACCTGCATTTTATATAGTTCCCTTGGTGGCATCTGCATCAAGACCAATTGGATGTGGTCCAAGCCCTTCAATGGTTTCTATCCCACAATTTTGTCCATGCACAACATGTTAGGTTTGATGTAGATCATTGCATGTGTGTGTGGCATTGGAAGGATTGGGTCTCGTTCTTCTACCTCCACTCTTTCGTTGGTCTGTGTTGTCGACAAATCTATGCCTCTACTGCTACTTTCTCTCTGGGCCTCCCCGAGTGTCCTGAGGAGCTGTCCCATTTCTTCCATCTCTTTTTGCATTTTATCCATGTGATGGGTTGCGTGATCGAAGTCTTCTGCTAGACAGTCTTGGACCATTCTGACGATCATTTCTCCATCATCCTTCATGATCGTATAGTTCATTGATGATCATTGTGCCTTTGATTTCTTGCGTGTGCCTGTTTCCTGTACAGTCTATCTCTTAGTTCCCCCTAGTTCTTGTGTGATGGAATTTTGGGCAGTCTCTCATGCTCCCTTAGCTTGTTTTGGTTGATCATTGGTCATTTTCTACCCCTTCTGGGTTCCTATATTCTTTGACCCTTTTTTTGCCTGAGTCAGCTTGTTTTGTCCCATCCTTGGTTTATTAGGCATTGGGATTTGCGGAGGCTGTGTGTCTCCCTACACTGCCTCTCCTTATGTTGTTCTTTTTGGTACTTCCTAGGGAATGGATGGGATTCTCCATTCATCGGTCCATTTGTTGATGACCATGTCAATGTCACCCTCTGTGATGCAGTAGCACATCTGTAGCCACTATTTATCTGGATCCTACCTTGGTTGTATCCACATGGATTGACGTGTATCCCAGAAGTTAGCGATGTCCCCATATCGCGCGACAGCCTCTAGTGTTATTCTCAATGATCGAATGATATATTATTGTATGTCCCATAGGTATGCTTCAAATACGATTCCATTCTCCCTCTTATGCCTGGCTTGTGGCCCAAATTTCATTAATATATATCTCGCTCCCGCTGGCTGCGGTCTAGTACAAAAAATCACATACTCTGGTTCCTGCCATCCCATGAAGGCTATGAGGGTGAGCAGCCATGAGTAATGGAATTTTGTACCGAGGTCTTGCGCATCCTTGCAGTTCACTTGGAACAAGTTTAATAGATAAGGCACCCAACTCACAGAGGTGCCTTCTGCGCATTGAGTTGCAACTGCGATGACTCCTATTGGTACTTCATCTTTGTAGCATTCTCTTAACAATTTACAGGCTAAGATATTTTCACCCAATTGTGTCGCTTCATTGTTGATTTGTTTGATTATAATGCCTCTTGTTCCCCTGGAGGTACCATATTTCTTCTTCATTTCCTCTGCTAATGTTTTCTCCTTGGATTTATCGTCCAGAATCAACGTGGGATCCATGCCCCTGCTAGGTAGTCCTATTATCTTTGTGATAAGCTCAACAGTTATGGGGACAGGGTTGTCCAACCATATATCCCCTCAGTGTGTGGTTGCTAACAGCTGCTTGATGCATGCTATTGTGTACTGGCCTCTGCCAAAATGTGGAAGTTTGAGAAAACCTAAAATTCTTGTTCTGTCTAGCCCAGTTACCCACTGATGTGGTTGGCTGATTGTTTCTCCAATTTGGTTTACAACTATGTTTTGCATAAAAACTCTCAGCACAAGTTCTGGGTACTTGGCTTCGTCTAATATGTCATGGTCAAAATACTTGAGCTGCCCGACATGACCCAGTAGCTGCGGATCTACCTGTACTCCATCTGGTATGCGTGGTAGCACAATTTTTGTTGCCAGTTTCTTGCGAGGTGAGCTCGGTATCTGAACTATGTATTCTTGTTGTGTTGGTTGGTTCGAAGTTTCAGCAACTCCCGGTTGCTCCCCTGTAAGCCACTTTGGCCAAGCTGAGGTAGTTCCAATGGTCTCCTCTGTTGGTTGACCTAGGTTGGGTGCCTGTGACTCGTCTGGTTGCACTGTTGCTCCCAGATTATGTTTCATTCTGTTAACTTCCATGGCTGCTTCAGTGCTTTCTGGTTGCACTTCCCGTTGGGTTTCCATTTCCTCATTCTGAGGCTCCTACGTCGTTGTTGGCGTATCCTCTTTCATGGCCTCTTCTTGTGGCTATTGAATCTCTTCCTATATAGGTGTAGAGTTCACCGATATCATCTCTGGGGATGGGATCTTGTTGATATCAACGATCTCTGGCTGCTACTGCTTGTTTTCTTCCAGCAGTCCTCATGAGCTATCTTGAACCCTGGTCGTTCTGGCTATCTGGCCTGGCTCCGCGAGCTTCGGTGGTGCCATAGTGGTGAATTTCAGACGTTTGTTGACTTTTAATGACTTTGGTGAGCTCTGTGGTCTCTCTCTGTTCATTCTGGATGCTATTGCTCTCTCTTTGTTCTCCTTTTGCAAATAGACTAGTTTCTTATGTGTTGTATGGGCTTGTCATGAAGCTTGTCGAGGACGCTTCCTCCATGATGCGATTAATTCACCATAATTGTGGGTTCAATGCATCTATGGCAGTTTCGTACTTTCCATTACGCTTACTTTTCCGATTCCAGTTGGCGTGTTTAATGTGATGTTCCATCAGTCCTTGTCGTGCTTTAATTTCTCTTAGTTTTGTCCTGTCATACTAATTTTTCTGACTTTCGGTTTCCCGCTCATTTTTATTTGGTATGTAACCATTTTCCTTGCCTTTTTTGCATTCGTGTTTCGACCATCATGTGGATTTTCTATCTCTGGCGTGCTTCGTGCTTTTCAGTTTTTTTTTTTTTTTTTTTACTGCGTGGTGGGTGGTCGATTGTCCTTGTACAGCTTCAGTCGGCTCCTGTTGATCATTCCTCTGAGGTATGCACCTGCTAAATCTCTTAAATTTATAGCTCCTTCATCTATTACATATTTTTCCTCATATGGTCCTAACCAATGCATTCTCATCTTTCCCGGGCACTGAAACGATTTGTTGTTGTAAAGTAATACTAGATCTCCTTCCTTGAACGTCTTCTTCTTGATGTGTTAATCATGCCAAGCTTTGTCTATGGACTTCTACACTTATTGATGGAATCCTGCCAAGATTCTTTCTTCCTCCATTAACAATAGTTGATTCAGTCTTTCCTGTATTGCGCCTCATTCGGTCATTTGTGTGATAGCTGCTACACGTAAGCTGGGTACTAAAAATTCTAATGGCACTACTGCTTCTTGGCCATAGACTATTTTTAATGGTGTGTTCCCTATCAAATTTTTTCATTTCGTCCTATATGCCCATAATACTTCTGGTACTTTGAGGTCCCATTCGTCTCTGTTGATGTTACAGATCTTTGTTAGTGCATTCTTGATAATTTTGTTAAAGGCTTCTACTGTGTCATTTTCCTGTGGATGATATGGTGTGTTCTTCTGATGATGAACTTGAAACTCTTCGAGCATCGCGCGGATGGTGTTTTTTATGAAGTGTGTGCCTTGGTCTCTCATCAAAACTCTTGGGCACCCGAATTTGGTGATTACTTGTTCAAATAGGAAGTGTGCAATTGTCTCTGCACTATAGTCTTTTACTGGTGTGGATTCCACCCATCTTGTTAGGTATTCTATCACGGTGATGATGTATCTTTCCCCTGTTCTCTTGGTTGGTGGGTTAATTGGTCCCAAAATGTCTATTGCCCATTTATCAAATGCTTGTAATGTCACTTGCGGTCATAATGGCATCTTTTCCCTTCTATTGGGTTTGCCTTCCCTTTGACAGACATCGCATCTCTGACAGTACTCTTTCAAGTCTCTGTGGATTGTTGGCCACCATAATCCTTCACAGAGTACCTTCTGCGCAGTAGTGTTTCCTGCATAATTCCCTCCTGCCATTCCCTAGTGGGATTCTACTAAAATTCTTTTTCATTTTTTCTCTAACACATACCTTCACAAGATGCTATATGCACCCTTCTTGTATATATGTCCTGCGATCAGTTGATAGTCAGCTATGTGGATTACCAGGTTCTTCTTCTATGCATTGGTATATTCTTGTGGCATGGTACCTATTCTCAAGTACTGGATGATCTCTGCAAAGTAGTCATCAACAATCTATACTGAGAATAACTATGCATCCGGAAAGTTGTCTTCTAAGTTCATGGGTTCTTCTCCATTTGTGACCCATGATAGGTGGTCATGTCCTGCATTCAATTTTCCTAGTTTGACTATTACTTCAAAGTCAAATTCTTGAAATAACAATAATCATCGACAGATTCTCCCCCCCAACAATAGCTTGTTGACTAGGTATTTTAGGGCTGAGTGATCTGTAAACATCTTAAAACGTTTTCCCAATAGGTAATGTATGAACTTCTGTAGTGCATAAACCATAGCTAGGCCTTCTCTTTCTGTCATGTTATAATTTTGTTCTGAGTCTGATATTTTTCTGCTTGTGAATGGTATCGGGTGATCCAAGTCTCCTGCTCTTGGTTGCACTAAGATAGCTCTAAGTGATATCGCTAATGCATCTACATGCACATGGAATGTCTTTTCCCATTCTGGAAATGCTATTATTGGTGCAGTAACCATATTTTCCTTCAAAGCGTCCAGACCATGTTGACACGCATCGTTCCATTGATATTTTGTATCTTTCCTTAGTATCTTTTCCATTGGTGTTGTGATCTGCGCATAGCCTTTGATGAATTTTCTATATTATCTTGTGTGGCCTAATGTTTCTCTTAGCTGGTGGATTGTTTTTGGTACTGGTAATTTAACAATGACTGTGATCTTTGCCGGATCCACTAGTAAGCCTTTTTTGCATACTATGTGGCCCAATAGTATCCCAAATGGTGTTCCAAATATGCATTTCTTGATATTCAGTGATATCTGGCACTGTCTACATCATTCCAACATTAGTCATAACACTTCCACATGGTGTTTCAACAGACTGTAAACTATCCAATCATCCAGGTATACTTCGAGAAACTGATGGATGAATTCCTTAAATGCTGCGATGACCACTCTGGAGAATATGGAGGGTTCATTCTTTAGTCCAAATGGCATGATTGTGTACTGATAAGATCCTCATTCTATCACAAACATGGTCTTGTGTCTATCCTCATGTGCTATCTTAATCTGATGGTAGCCTGAGAATCCATCAGTGAATGAGTAATCTTTGTGTCCCTCCACATTCTCTAATACTTCATTCGTAAATGGTGTAGGGAATGGGTCGTGTAGGAATGAATCATTCAACTTCCTCAAGTCGATGCATATCCTGATCCCTCTTCCTTGTTTCTTGTCCTATACTACCATCGAGATTATCCATTCTGATTCCTCAACTGGTTCGATGATGTCAGCTTCGAGAATCCTATCGATTTCATCTTTAACTTTTTGTTCATATATGGGGTTTAGTCTGTAAGTTCGTTGTTTAATAGGTCTTGTGTCAGATCTGAGTGGTATATTCATTTCTCCTAATTCTCTTGCTATACCCTTCATCTCTGTAAATGTTGTGGGAAAAAGGTCACTATATTCGTGCAACAATTGTGTGATGCTTTCTAAGGTCTGCTCATCCCAGTAATATCCAATGCTGGCTATTTTGGGCTGCTCTGAGATTTCGATGTTAACCTTCTTTATCTTGATTGGCGCAGAAATGACTTCTGATTCTATGGGTAGTCCTTCCACATCTCTTTCATGTTCGACTTCTTCAATCTGAATATCGTGTGGGTCATCTTCATCTGGTGCTTCCTCCTATACATGGTAACATGATAGTAGTTCCTTGATTGTCTTCTTATTCCGTTGTTGCTCTTCTGTAATAAGTTCTATTTCCATTTCTTCAATGAATATGATTCCTCTGATCTGTTTTAGGGCCGCATCTATGTTGGGGTTCTCATGCTCGAATGAGAAAGTGACGATAAATTTTTGTAGCAATGTCATCCATGTTGTAGTTCCTTTGCGGAATTCCTGGTTTGTATACCAGTTCGTTGGTATGCCCTTTAAAGTGTGATTGAAGTGGTGAGGCCATTCCTCTGGTGGTGTCATTCTCCACAACATTTTTCACTCCTCCAAGTGTTTCGCTGGTGTCCTTATTCCTTCATATTTCCACTATTTTTTATATGTCTGTTCTTCTCTGAACCGTATGCACAGTAATCACTTACATTGATACTAGTCTGTGATAGTCTCCTTATGTGCACCTCAACATCTTGCGGGTGTGGCCTTGAGTGCTTAATCTAGTGCTAGTAGCCTTTGGTTCTCTAATACTTCATCTTCATATTGTGTTAATAATGTTTCCAAATCATTTAGTTCATGGAAACTAGGTGATTCTATGATTTCTATGCCTATCCACCATACTACGCGGTCTATTCTTGCACATATTTTCGTGGATACTTCGTGTAGTCTCTGCTGCCAGTTTTCTAACCCGATGTCTGAGTCTGTTGCACATGAAGTAATTCTCTGCCAACTGATTACCCCATATGTAATTGGGTTTCCGTAATCCTCATCGTACGCAGTTTTTCTATACAACTGGTCGATCTCCTCTAAGTCCAGGCAAGTGGGTTCTACGAACATCTCCCCTTCTGATGGATCTAGCGGTGTTATGACCCTGTAATCTCCAGATTCAAATGTCATTTTCCTTGTTTTCAAGTTAGTTATGGCCTGGTTTTCAAATGCCCAATCCAGACCGAGTAGTTTCAGGTACGGTGTTGTGCCATATACTATTTCGATGGCTTCAAAGTCTTCTTTAGTGCGCCCTCCATCAAGATCTACTTTTACTCCATTAAGTCTACCTATCGGTAGGAATCTATGTTGGTTTTCTAGTTTTAATTGGACATTTTAGTATCCCAATGTTGGCTCTCCCATGCATTTCCAGGTCTTCTTGGGTAGCACATTCACTTCGAATCCTAAGTCTAGTATAATGTCTCCCATATTGAAATCCCCAATGTTATAATTTATTCTAAATTCCCTACTTCTTCTTCTTCAGGTGTGAAGGTGATTGACGGTTTTTGGTTCTAGCTTTTCTTCCGTCTCACTGACACATTTCTCTAGTATGTTTTGCAATATTTTAACAGATGAAGGATCACTTAATACTTTTACACGTGATTGAAAAAAACCTTTGATTGTACTTACTTGTCCCTTGAGTTGCATTCTGTTGGTATGATCTAGCGATGGTGGCATCTCATATTCTGAGACTTCCTTGATTGGTTGCGTAGTTGAAGTCAACATTGTGTCCTCCTTCTAAAATTCTTGTCTGGCTTCCCTAAAATTCTCCTTTTCTTTAAGCACGTTGAATTGCTTCTTGGGGTCGGTGTTCTTCTTTATCCATTGGTTCTATGTTGGTTCATGTCGAACTACGTCATTTCCTATTTTCGTTCCTCCATGAGTGACTATGTTGATGTTTCATCCGTCGTCCCTTGCTTCAGCTGAAATCCACTGAACATTATGATTGTTTTGGTTCCTCTTTTCCTGAATCTTGACTAGTAGTGTCGGACATTCCTCTGTATCGTGTTCCGATGCGCGACAATACATACAAGTTGTTGGTGACAGTGGGAATTCCCATGTGTAATGTCTAGGTTGCTGACAATTGTGACATGTCACTGGTCCTCTACCACGTCTGAAGCCTCCTCTAGCTCATCCTGCTCCTCTATAGCCTACGTGATCACCTCTCGGCGCGTTATATTGTGGTGCCTAATTACACTGCGCGGTATTGTATTGGGGTTGTGTCAGGTTGTACTGCGGTTGTACGTTATTGTAGGGTTGTTGCGTAGTATTATACTACTGTTGCAGAGTGTTGTATGGGGCAGGGGCTTGGTTGAACTGGGGCATTTCTTTCCCAGTCATCATTTCAGCCTGTATTCTATATGCATTTGATGTTCTTTCCCGCATCATCTCCATATTTCTGCAATATTTGTCGCCATGGCCCACTGACTTACAAAAGGTGAAATATGAATTCTTTGGAATTGTCTGGTATTTCTGCATCATCGTGCAGTAGTAAGGGTCATGACTCAGTTTCTTTCATATTTCACACCATAATCCTCCTTGTGGTAGCGGGTTTGGAATACCTATCACCATATACTATGTGAATGTTAGGCATTCGTTCTGCATGTGGTACACCCAACGACTTCTCGTTTGTCCTTGTTCTTATTCCAGTTCAACTGAAATGTTAGATTCTTCAAATCCTCCTTCAATTCCTCAATAGTTGGGTCTATCTGTTGGTACTGGTTCTCTTCCAGTTGCAAGGATTCCTACAGAGCCTCTGCCTGCATCTGAAACTTCTATTGTCATAAGGGATATTTTAGATGTGGGAGTAGTGAGTTGACAAACAGGTGCCAGTGCTGCATCTCAGTCATAAGGTATTTTAGTTTTCCCTCCAATCGCTTGAATCTCTGATCAATCTCCCATACAAATTCTCCTGATTTATGTCTTATATCGATCATCTCATTCATGTATTGATCCTATAAGCTTGGCTTCTGGAACTCATTAATCAGTAGCTTCTTAATGTCTGTCAGTTTCCTTGTCGTCCCAAGGGAATTGTTTGTGTCTAGACTCATGTACCAGTCTAGTGCGCAGTCTCTTAGTGTGATCGCTAACTGTGGGAGTTTGGTATCTTCATCAGCGATCTGTTTTTCCTCCTAGATCTTTGCACAAATGAACAAGTGCTTCTCAGGATCTTCTATTGCTTCTCCTTGAAATTCTGGTAATATGATAGTGGGATCATGTCCTACCATTCTAAATACTAAACTGCTACCTCTGTCATGTGGTGTAGATACTTGACTAATACTACCTGAACTGGCTCCTCCAGTTGTTGATCCTATGGTAGATGTACTTCTTATTGTCGAACTTCCTCCGAACTTCGGTTGTCTAAACGGTGGTGTTCTCTTTGGTGTATTAGTCACACATGGGTTTATGGGTTCCACACTGACATTAATATGGATAGGATGGTTGCCTTCTCCTCCTGTTCTTGGGCCTCTTGTTTTCCTCTAATAAGTTGTGCGCAGGATTTCCTCAATCTGCTCCATAGCCCAGAGATCCTCTACCTCTTCCTCATCGCTCTCCAAGCCTTCCCTTGCGGATATGACTATATTCTTGGTATTCACCTTATATTTTTAGGGTACTCTGCTATGCGTCGTTCCTGATGACGACAAGATCCACTTAAGATGGTCGTCATCCATAAATACTGGGTCCAATAGGTCCTCCTCCTTCTTTCCTTTATCCTCACCTTCTTCCATTTATCCTCTCTCTGTCAGTGCTTCCCCCCCTTCCCCCATGCACACAGGGAAGTCTAGCTATCTGATTCCAATGTCATTAAACCTTTGTTATATAGAAATATTTTAATAGAATTATATAGTGATTGAATGTACCTTCCTCGAGGTCCATGTAGAAATTATTGTTCTGCTGCGATGTATGACTTCATGGTGTCGACTGCAAACTCTGTGATGAAGCATGTCACAATATTGTTAAGCCAAAAGTCAATTGCGCAGGTGAATTTGTTGTTCACCTACTGTAAATGCTCAACCTATACTGGGGTCCAATCTAGCTGTCAGATATGGTTCGTCACGTGGTTATATTTCAACCTTAGTATCCACTCCTGCAGTAGGTGGGGAAAATCACAGAAAAAGACTTCGTGTAAATCTGTAAACACATATTTATTCAAATATTTGTGAGGTGTGATGCTAGGGTTTCTATTGTTTTTATGGGCAAAATCTAGCTCTTTGGTTCTCAACCAACATTTTATTTCTTCTTTCGTGGGGTTCCAAGGTCTCAACATTCCCTTCTAGTGGCTCAGAGGTCTTCTTGTTTCACTCATTGTTTCCTCCTGCACTCTATCTCATCTACTCAGTCCTCTCTTGTTCCTCTTAACATGGCAACTGAACCATTTGTTGGTTTTAAATACTATCTTATACTATCTAATTTGTTGACCCAAGGTTCATATCTTTCAGGTTACCAACAAAGCCTCTAAAACTATCGCCCCCCCTGGTAAACCAGAAGGCAACACAGTACACATAATGCACTACGCAGTCTCACCTGAGATAGCTTTAAATGGGTGGTTGTAAGACTCAGGTTTTTATAGCCTAGGATTGAGTATGAGATAAGGGTTTGTTAACCAGAGCCAGGCACTACGAACTATGAAGGTAATCTACCTATTCCTCACGGGTACATATTTCCATTACACAGGTTACTTCCCGAGCAGCGTATTTGTGTTCCATAATAATGTATTAACTCATTTATTAAGGATAACAATAACTGTTGAAAGAAAGTAAAGAGATGCATAAATTCATCACATTACATAGTTATTACCGTGGTTTACCCCCTCCTGGGATACGTCCACAAAGATTTGGCTCTTGGCTCTTTTATTATGGTAGTTCTGCATTTCTGACACCGGGCGCTTACAATTCCCCTTTTATGGGTAAGATCTATATGAGGCGAATTAGATCGCACCAGGCTCTACAGCCTGTGAACTAATCCTCAGATCTACCTTATCTCCTCTGTTCTAGCTCAACAACTTACAAAAATGGTACATAACAGTATTTCATATTGCCTCCATTCATGTATTACTCTAATGGAATGTTATAAGAACCCAAAACCTTACAAAACAATAAACTTAGTGTAAAAATGTCAACCTAATATATAAAACTCAATCAACCAACCTCTATATGATACCTGCGTATCTATATTTATACATTTCGGGCTCTTCATCCTTCTTACCAAAAAATACCAAAACCCTAACCCTACCAATGTTAGGTCTTCCTTCCATGCACGTGTGTTGTTATTCCTCCAACTGTCTCTTTCCTTGTGCACACTTTCTTGCATGCATGCGTGTTGTTCTTTCTCCAGTTGTTACTTCTGTTTTTTCACGCTTTCTTTCCCACGATCATCCTTCTTTCCACTTCTGCTCGGTGCCAACATTGTCACACCCTGCTCTATGCTTGGGTTGCGACGACACTTGATCATCACATGTTGCACCAAGCTATACTACAACGTCATCGCAGGATTCCTATGCATAGGATGTGACGATGCTTAAACAAGAGGAAAAGTGAAATTCACAAAGGTTATAGAAGGGAATCTTCTAGAATATGAGGTGGCCTCTGATTAGTTTGGATCTTACTAACTTCTATGATTTAGTGGGATCATCCTAATCTCCTCATCCATCCCTCTTTCACCCTATATAAAGAGGGATCTCTTATTGAAAAGGCTAAGGCTTGCTTATGCATGAAGAATTCTTCTATAGATTATACTGGAGATAGCTTTGCTTTAGCTCTCTAAGTCAGGTTGTGGATCTTCTTCATCAAAGGCATTGGAGCAAAGGTGCATGTGTTGGAGCAAAGAGCCTTTGGAAGGGACCTTGCAACATCAAGGCATGGGTTGTATTCTCCACTTTCCTTTAATATAATGCAGTAATACATTTCTTCCCTACAAAAGTGTCTTTACTTTTATTGTAGAACTCCTTGATCTTATGCATAGAATTCATTGGAATTTATATATATATATATTTGTTCTCTCTCTTTTTTTGTTTGTGCTTCTTAAACAGGTTCACCATCCCACAAATCCAAATATGAAGCGAAAATGATGACACTAGCGAGGATCAATCATCATTTAAAAGGTATTTCATTTGTTCCTCTCTGAACTAGTTTATATGACAATGAAGTCTAAGGTGAAGTTTGTATTCTTCCTTGTTTTGTTCTAGCTTCCTGTTGAAGTAAGGGATATTAGTTTGTGTCCACACTTACCGATTTATCCGATAAAAATCCCCAACCTTCAAAACAAAAGACATAGCAAAGCCGGGAAACCTCAATACAACCAGTCCAAGCCGCAATAAAAGAAGGGCAATGGGAATACAAAGAAAGATACCAGGAAGTGGTGTGACTTCCATAAGATCCCCTGGCATAACATTATTGGTTTTTTCTCAAAGAATTAATTGGTGGTTTAGGTAAAATCCTTTGAATCAGATGTGGGTTCTGACTTTGAGTCAGAACCAGAAAAGGGGAGATGGATCATTAACGCAGAACCCAGTGCCACCATTGCTACCACCAAGATATAGCTTGGTGAACCTAATGAGCCATAGGAAGGCGAGCGCCTCTTTCATTCACAGATGTGGGTGAAAGGAACTCCACTGCACTTCATCGTTGATAACAATATCCAAAATATCATCATATCAGTAGAGGTCATCAAGTGGCTAGCCCTGCTGACAACGTCACACCGACATCCCTACACCATCGGATAGCTCTGTCAAGGAAGCGATCTTTGTGTCAGCCAACAGTGTCGCATATCATATGGCATCAAGTCGTTCAAAGATGAGGTATTGTGTGATGTTTCTCCCCTTGAAGTTTGTGATCTTCTTTTGGGCCAACCTTATTTATGGAAACGTCATGATGTATATGATTCTAGGGCTCACAGTGTTATCATTACTTTGGACAGTAAATTGTACAGGATACTTGAGGTAGTCCCACCTAGTGTTATTTCCTTGATCTTTGACAAGCAATGCAGGAAGGTCATTTCTCAGACCAAGACATTTTTCTTCATCATCATTCACTCTCAAAGTGAGCAAAAGGTTGTAGCCACATTGTTGGGACAGGGGAAAACCCAAGGTTCAATGCTACAACAATGCACCAACAAAACCCTAACTACCAGCCCTTTCGAAAACACCTGCAAAGAATATGAAGTCTCACCCGAGGTAGAGGTAGGGGTGGTTGTAGGACTCAGATGTATGCAACCTTAGATAAGACACAGATCTGTGATTGTAACACCTTAATAGAGAACTTAGCAATTATGATTCATCAATATTCAGTCTTAGTTTACAGCGCAACTAAACCCTAACAAAAGATTAGCGCAGTATTCACATAGATTCAATAGACTCAATCACTAAGCATACCAACAGAGATCAGAGCTAGAATTCATTCACATTATTCAACACTAAGCTATCATATCAGATTCATCTATCATCTAACATCACACTAAGCATTGAATCACATAAACCAAAGAACAACCAAGAAGCATAAAGAATTCAAAACACTGGATATACGTGGTTCACCCCCACCCTAGGGCTACGTCCACCAAATCTTCGTCTTCTTTATTATCTTCGGTCAATATTCTTACATGCACAAAGCGTCAAAATATACTCCGCTGAGGACAAGAGACACTAGTACATATGACCAAATTTGCGACGGTTTTTCGTTGATATTTCCACACATATTCGTCACAATTTCCATGAAAGACGAGTTTTTTTTTCGTCGGAATAATTTTGTCGCTCGATCGACGATCCAGGTGTGCATGGAAACATCGACGAAATCATCTCTCCACATGTCACCACAGTCAAGTTTGGTTAACCCTTTTCATCGTCGCAATTTTGACGAAATATCGTCACAAGTACAATGAACAACCGTGGAAATTACGATGAAATCTCATTGCAATTGCGACAAAAAATTTTGACAAGTCAAAAACTTACGACACAGATGTTGTATGTGAGACAAAAAACCGTCGCAACTTGTGACGAATACCTGTGGCAATAGCGACGACATTGATTCATCAAGACCAAAGTTATGACGAAGATGTTGTATGTGCGATGAAAAACTGTGGCAACTTGCGACGAAAGTTCGTCGCTATTGCCATGGTGGTCAAAATGCAATTTTTTTTCTAACGAACTATCGTCGATATTGCGACAATGGCATTAAGTTTTTAAAAAAAAATTACACGAGATATGGTATTACCATATTACATTGTAATATGGTATACCATATTACAGTGTAATATGGCATTACCATATTACAATGTAATATGGTAATGCCATATTACAATGTAATATGGTAATTCCATACTACATTGTAATATGGTATACCATATTACATTGTAATATGGGATTACCATATTACATTGTAATATGGTAATGCCATATTAACCCACAATTAATTGCAAGCCAAGATGAAGAAACATGAGCTTGGAAAACAATTATTGTTTTGTATGGATTTTGTAGTTAGAGGATGTGAATTCTGTATTGACCTAAGAAATATAAAATTCATTGTAAATTGGTTGATCCGATATAATTTAATTGAACCAAGGTAATTCATGGGGTTAGGAAATTATTTAGGAATGAAATTTCTCTTCAATGCACATTAGAAAAGGCAAGTATAACCTTTCAATTCATTTCAATTGAAAACCAAGTAACTAAAGTTTTGACATGAAAAAATTGTAATGCATCAATATTAAATCTAATGAAACTTGCAATTTCATTTGAAATCAAAGCAAATTTTGCATGATACATAATGGCAGAACCTTTGATACAAAGAAGGAGTTAGATAACATAACACTTGAAACTTTTGTTGGTGCAATCATAATATACCCCAAATAAGATAAGGAATTGTACATCATAGTTTAGGCATTGAAGTATGATAAATATGATAAATATATACATTCGTTTAGGCATTGAAGTATAGACATTGAAGTATCCTGCAACATTTTGATTCGGTAATCAAGTTGTATGATAAATATATACAAAACCACATGGTCAATTTCCTTTAAGACCTCTTTGTTTTACCATAGCTCTAAAGTTAAACTCTTATGTACTTGAAGAATATAAGGGATTACCTACATCTAGCTCAAATTTTGGCAAATGGTTAAAACCTTACAAAACTTGTATATATATGCAAGTCTCGCATCTTTTAGATGATTGTAGGCTTGAAGGGGGATTAAAGTATAAAT
>ML798153.1:151558-164204 GCA_009831015.1 Picea engelmannii
CTCAAAACTCAAAGAGAAAACCTTAGTATGCTTCTCCTTATATCCTCCTCTTGTACCTCCTTTTCCTTTTGACTTTAAGCAAATTAGAATTGGTTGAAGTAGTTGAACTACTTATTTAGTTAAGTTAACTAAAACTCAACCAAATTTTTAGTTAAGGGGGAAAATTAATAAAATCATAATAAGGGTTTTTAATAAATAATAACTAGTAGGTGGGACCCCTTGTGACTCCATTTGGTTCTTTAAAAATCATAACGCAACTAGTTAATCAAACAAAACATCCCTCCTTGTTACTCCCAACATCACTTTCATATTTGACAATTTATATCAATGATAATTGAAATTATTTCCAAAAATATATTACCCATATATCCAAAAAATAGTGTGTTGTCCAAAATTTCAGAAGTCAACTGTTCTCAACAATTAATAAATAAAAACTCAAAATCCATATTTTCCACTCTGGGAGGCAATATTTCTCATGTTGTTGTTGTCACCTTTTGATCTCTCTGAATTTTCCTTAGGATGTGTGAGGCCTTTAGGCCTAATCTCACTGATTACGTGAGAGAAATCATCTATCAAATGCAAGTGGGAGGACACGAACTTGGCATAGTCATTTGAGGGTGAGGAAGGGGAAGAAGTGGACTTTTCTTTGTCAGGAGCATGGTGGCCTCATTTTTTAACCTTTTGCTTGCACGTGAAGATTGTACTGGTGAATGGACAGGGACATCTTGGGAAATTTGATTTATAGGTGGAGGGGAAGGTAGAGATAAGTTAGGCCAATCACGATGTTGGGAGACTACCAAGTGGAAAATATCTTGCCATCCATCATTTTAAGAGACTTTAGGTTGCAGTGATACATGAGGAGGCACTGGGATACCAGGGACCTGTGGGGATTGGAAAGGAGGCCTTTTAGGCCTAGGTTGGACCACTCCCTTCCCAATCTAGTTAAAAAAATCCATCTTGAAATAGCTGGCCTAACTCTTGCGAGTCTGCATCAAAGTGTATAGAGAATCTTGGCCTTCTAGGGCCCCTGTTCCAATTTCCTTTTCCTCAGTTACCCCGGCCATGGCTACCTTTGCTGAAAAATCTCATCCCTGTATGCATTATTGATTAGCAAATAGTTTCTTTAACAACCACACATGACAACTCCTTTAAACATGAAATAAAATTTGGCTCAACAACATATCAGACTCATGCAATCCAATCCATACAAATCACTTAAAGTTGTCAATGAGCAGGGGGTGAACAAGGGTTCTGGGATATGTGAGGACTTGTATTGAGTGAAAAATGTTAAAATGAGGGGGAAAAGATCATGATTATTGCTCACAGACATCAAACAATCAACTGTATCGTAAACCAAAAGAATATATCATTGTAATTCATCCTTGTGTGATCTCTTTAACTGTCATAATACAGAGTTTCTCTTAACTATAATTAAATTTTAGGAACAGGGAGTGGATAGTGAATATGGGAAGGCGAGGGGATTTTAATGTGCGGAAAGTGAAATAATGGTAGGGAAAAAAGAGAATATTATTCGTAAAATCAATTAAGTAATCCATAAAATAGTTTTGTATTTAATTCGAATGATCCAACACCAACTAAACAATTATTGTGATCAATTAAACAATTTATGTGTGTTACAACTTGTTCAATGTCCCACATTTAAATCTTCAACACCTTTTATTAACACAATGTATCATCATACTCAGAATCACTATGCCTTTCAAACATCTTGTTAAAAGAATTATGTTTCTTTTCATTTCTTCCTTTGTATATTTAAAACAAAATCCCAAAGAACACACTGTCATATTCTTCAACTCTGTTCAGTATATAAAAATATCAACCATTGTCCATAATTTCTAAATCCTTCAAATCAAACATAGGCATGAGTCTCTCTTGAGTTGCACGAACTCTTTTAAAACATGTCTGATTCCATTGTTTTGACAACAGTAACAAATAAATTTGCAATGAAAACATACTACAAAACCTCGTGCTTCATCTTTGATGGTACAATAAAACAAAATGATGCACGATGTCTCCATAACCATACACAGTAAACAACCAAGTCTTGGTCATCAAATTTGCAATTTGTAACGTTCTCGATCGGGACAAATTAAACACACAACAACCACCAACTTCAATTTATACCATGCTATAGGAACACACAGACCAACACATAACAAAAATAGGCATCTATGTGACTTTACATTATTGTTTACTCCCAATCAATCAATTTATAACAATGTTGAGTTATCGATTCAACTGACACAACAAAAGGAGGCAACAATTGTATACCAATTATCATTTCCAATTACAACTCTCCAACCACCCAATCAAACAGAGACGAGCCAATAATAAAAAACCATTGTCTATACTACTCAACAAAATTATGATAGTCAACAAGATACCCGACAGAGTGTGACTGGTTGAGTTTATCAAAATCGGGCTCTGTAACCAAGAACACAAGAAATAATCAAGGTTTCACTCGATCACCAAACACAGGGAGACTGGAGTCGACCATATCAACAATAGGTGAGAACCCTTCGAGAAAAGCATAGTGGAACCAAAATCCTTATAACCCTTAGCTTTGTAAAATAGGGTGACAGTTCAACATCAGGTAAGGTAAGAAACGATGCAAAGGAGCAACGATTGCTCACTGGATAGTAACAAACAACAAGAAAGCGCAGAGGCATAACCCTCGCACTTTTCAAAAACTGAAAAGTTTATAAAAATGTCGATAGAAATGAAAACCCAGTTACTACCAAAAACCCTAAAGCATACTTCTTGGCATAATGGCCACCCAATAACCAACTGTGCTAATGCCAATACCACAAAGTAAAACCATGAGCAGGTGAAAAATATATACAGTGACCAAAAAGGTGGTTCGAAACATACACAACAACCCCATAACACGGAATACAACTAGGTATGGTTACCATTAATTGTGAGGAGGCAGCCAGGAAACTAAACAGAGAGAAACCCTCCAACATATCCATAAAAAAAACAAAGAGCCATCACAGTTCCCACCACACAGAACAACTAGTGAAATCACAACTTTAACCATCAATTTTTCCATTTGCAAACAAATAACACACACAGTCATTCCATAGAAAACACCCACGCATTTACACAGTTTCTAATCTCATGGAAAACACAAACCAACATATTACCAATCCAACGTTTATTTCATTACAGAGCGAATTCATGGATGGTCGAAAAGAACCATACCTGTAACCAATTTCCTTAAAAATGTGAGTTGGTCGAGCAATTCCTTCCGCGCCTGAATCTTAGATCTTAACCACAGAAAAAAAAAAAATGAAAAATAACCATGCTAGGGTGACGGCCTAGTGGGATAAGTATGGAGTGACGTTCATTTACTACATGTCTCTTCTATCCTCCATTCATTCAATTTCGTAGTACACGATAGCGAACCAAACCATGCCATCAATTCCATGCATCGAAACTTGCACACATTGATTTCCAATTGCGCCACCCAATCCATATTAACCATTGCCAAAAACCATACAATATATCAAATGTGCCCAATATAACTCAATATAAATCATATAGCCACTAGCATTTCTAGTTAGTACTAACATTAATTCTTTTTATTTCATTTGCACAATGTATAGCGTAGTATAGTATAGTCCCCTTCTTGATTTTTTTCATAAGTCTCTTTCCATTGCTCTTATTTCTTGTTGTTACTAACATGTGTCTTGTGCAAGTGTAACAGGTAATGAATCATGGCACCAATAGAAAATGTAATAACATTCAACATAATCCATCATAACATGGAATTTAGAGCTTAGAATAATGGAATCAACACATAAAATGCATTATCCATCTGCCATTATGTCACAATAAAACCAATACTTCATCATCAATCATGTAGAACCCTGTAAGCAGCCTCAAAAAACAACATAAAATGTGTGAATAGACTATCTCTAGTCATCCAGTCTGCAAGGGGATCCCACCTACTAATATTATATATCATTAGCATAGTTTAAATAATAGGCTTTAGCCATACTTTGCGGGCAAAATCCTCATTGCGATTTTTATCGTCAACAAACTAGAGACTCCATAGGGAAATTTGTTTCCAACAGATTAAGAACTCAAAATGTATGGTTTCGCAGACCGAAACAATGGATCAAGAAATTATAGCCAGAATGATTATGCAATAGGGGGAAGTGAGCAGATTTAATGGAAAAATGACCAGGAATTTGGGAATAACTCATGAAAAGTGTTAAGTATGAGGGGGTTTATCCCTGTATGAATAATCATTCAACCAGAATTTTCTCTTTACTTCAAGGAGAAAATTTTATAGACTTTCTCTTTTAACTCTCAAATGGATGAAGAAATGGAGAGCAGAAGCGGGTAATAACCAATTCTTTATAAGACATCAGTGAAAGTAGATAACAATTCAATTATGCTTTCAAGGGAAACACCGTAACAGTTGTGTAAGCTTGATTGTTATTGACTAAAAATACCTTGCAGGAGTGTCACTATGGAATAACTGATCCAACCTCTTATTTTTTACCAAAAATAAACTAAAAGATGAAAAGCAATAAAATTCATGAAAAAAATGGGACTACAAAATTTAAAACAGCATAAATAAAATGACAAAATTGCAAAAGTAGCATGAAAGATATTAAAAAGGAAGCATAAATTAAACTACTGTAAAAGCATAAATGAAAAATAGTGGTGAAAAAGAAAGAAGAACTAGACTATTAATATACAGAAAATCCAAACAACGTTAAAAAATTTCAAGTTGGTTCCATGTAGTGCTTCAAGTGAGAACCATTAGTGTTGTAGGAAAACAATTGCTCCTGTAACTCTTTTAGAATGTAAGAGTTAATACCCAGGACAAAAGAGATCTTGAAAGGACCCATCCATAATTCTTGAAACTTTGAGACAATAGATAACCCTTTAAAGTACACGATTAGATCATCAAGATAGACATGAATAAACTTATCGATCAAACCATTGAAAGTTATTTGCATAGGCCTTTTAAAAGTGGTACTCACATCAGATAATCCAGAAGGCATACATTCATAAGTCAAGGTGCCCCAATGATTAATAAATATGGTTTTGTATTTATCTGCCCCTTTTACCTTGATTTGATTGTAACTGGAAAAAACATCAAGTAAGGGCATCATCTGTGACACTGCAACTTGTTGCAAAATTGTTTCTATGTTAGGGAGAGGAAAGTGATATTTCATAATAGCCTGATTAAATGCACGGAAATCAACATGAAATCTGATATGATCAGTGGGTTTCCGAATAGGAACCAAATTTGAAATCCATTCAGAATACTTGACCGGAAGGATGATTCCATCCTTCAAGAATTTTTCCAACTCCTTTCGAATAGTTGCTTCCGGTGTAGGGTTGATAGGTATTTGTTTTTGCCTAAATGGTTTCATGCCTACCCTGATGGGAATGGCATGTTGTATAAGAGTAGGATCAAAACCACGAAGATCCTCATAAGACCAAGTAAAAACATGTTGAAATCCACCAAGTAGCTTGGCAAACTTCATTTTCTCATCATCAGAACATTTGGCACCTATTTTAACATTCATTGGAGATTCGTCTGTCCCAATGTTCAAGGAGATAGTTTCACCCACCTTCATTTTCGACTCCTCTTCTTTTTGTTTCTCTTTATTTCCTACATCACTTGATGAAAACGAACTCTCTATAGGATTCAAACCCTTAGGGATCTTTTTGTCTTCTATGGATATAATTTCCTTGGGATTATAAGGTTCATTTTGAATGAAAGCACGGATCTCTCATCGCTAGGAAAGACCTGCCAAGATTATATATTGTCAGGGATATGTGGATGATATAGAGATTGAAAATTACAACCAGGTCTGTGTGGCAGATGTTGCCGATTAGGAGAGGCTGCAAAAACAGCTAACCGATCATCCATTGAGTTCAATTCCCTCTTAACATGAGTAATGTTGAAAGATAATAGGTTCGAGATAAGTGCCCAAATAGTTTGGGTGTATCATTTCATCAACTTGTTGCTAGGAGAGTATATCTTACGTACAAGGTTCACAACAAGCTCGGAATCTCCAAAAATTGAAAGGTGACCACAAACAAGATTATAGTCATTTTCAATGCCTAATAATAAAGATTTGAATTCAGTGACTTTGTTTGTACAAGCAAAATCCAACCTGTAAGAAAAGTTATGAATTTTCCCCACAAGAGAGTACAATATTATGCCAACTTCGTTAGCTTCACTAGAGCATGAACCATCAAAGTGCATGTGCCACATACCATCATCTAAATCTATTTGTTCCAAGGGAATGTTATCCTCCTCAGCAAATATGGAATACATCCCTAGGTCCTCTTCGATATAGTTCACATTAGGTTGTAGGACACTCTCTATGTAAGGTGAAATCCTTCCCTCTCTAAGGACTATAATGTTTTTACCATTCCAAGGAATGGATAAGTGTGTCTTGTCGAGGGAGAGGTATCCACCCGTTAAATCTTGCCAATCTCTTCCCAATATGATTGAGTAATTTCTTACTGGCATATCAATTACCTGAATACTAAGGTTTGTCCTTATTTCAGGGTGTACGCACAAAACTAAGGTCACATATTTAATCTCACCTATGGTCGTTTGTTGTAGACTATTATAAGAGAGCATGCCTCTGGTGTTTTCATTTGTACAAGACAAGCCTAGCTCTTCCACAATAATCTTCGACATCACACTTGGGCTCGAACCGCCATCAATGAGGCAAAAATGGGCGATCTTATCCATAATCTTTACAGAAATATAAAAAGGGATATTTTTTACAAGGTGTATAAAGTTATGTACACCTACTTTATTTACAGATGAATCCTCTTCGTTTACCTCTTCAAAGAGGTTGGCTACAACGGAAGATTTTCCTTCCATGAATTGTTTCAAATGCCTCTATTGTTTAGGGACGACAACCATGTCCAGAAGGGTTGCATCTTCTTTGATGTTGGCCAACTGATTTAGGATATTGTATTTGGAAGAGGGGAGAGGGGAGGTAATTCCTTGACTGTCAGGAACTTTAGGAACTTGAACAGTAGCAACTGGTGAGGATGAGATCGGGCTAGAAGAATTGTGGGGAGGATCATATTTGCCTTTGGGAGCATAGGATTTGTTCCTAGTATTGATGATCATGACATCTTCTGGATCTGCAAAATCTAGGGCAACGATGGTATTTTATGGTCTTTTACCAAATATCTTATCTCTGGTGTTGTTCCTTACCTCACATGCGGTTTCCTCGTGGTGTTCCTCATAAAAGTTCCACCAACTTCGAGGCATGATGGATTTAGGATAAAAATTATTTTCAATTGGATTTCTAAAGGGGGGTGCAGAAGAGGATGAAGCTCCAGGGGTGAGAGAGAAGACATTTCCTTTTCTCTCATACGCTATCATACGATTATTCATATCTTGTACTAGTTGTAAGAGGGCAGACATGTATGTTTGTTTAATCGATTCTCCCTAAGGAAGACCTGTTCTTTCAAATTTTTCTTCATACACTAAAAAAGTATGCAGATCAGAACCGAGGTTATCAATGCATTTTTCCTCAAGCCTATGATGGTAGGGAGAAGATAATGCATTAAAATAATGCATGAAAGAAGATTGGTTCTGAGGTCGAATGAGTTCAGGGATTTGATTGTATAATTTAGTGAAATGCAAGTTGAAGGACTTGATGGTCTCACCATACTTATAGGTGATGTTATTGTACTCCCGTAACTGCTCAGCTGGGATTTTAGATTTCCCATAAGTGGATTTGAACCAGTAGACTAACTCCTCCCAAGTAGACAAAATCTTAGGAGGAAGGTCAAAGAAATCGTCCGCAACATTTCCTTCCAAGGAATTGACAAATAATTGCATGCAAGTATCGTTGTCATTGGCTCCTATGTTGTGATAAACATTAGAAAATGCCACCAAGTGTTCGTTTATAGTGACAGTCTTATTTCCTGAAAACCTGGGAAGATGTTCTTTGAATTTAGGAAGTGTACGAGTAGTAGGTGCTTGGTTAAGAATAGAAGATACATGCCATGGTGTGTTTGTAGCGTCTTCTTCAAATTGAAAAATCCCATACTTTTTAATGACTTTGGTGGGGTTTGTGGTAGATTGGGCAGGGACATGGTGGCTATATAAGCTACCAATCACTGACAAAGTTGAAGACTGAGAGGAGGAAGCACCTCCAGTGCCACCAGAGCCACCACTAGATGTCATCTTGTGGATGATAGGTAAGGGAGAAAAAGATGAACTGGATGAATTAGGAAAGCTTCTCCTTAGAGCACTTTTTTGGGTTGATAACACAATGTTCCTTCTTCTTATTTCAGCAATAGGATTAATTTCAGGTGATAAGACTCTTCTTCTCCTAGAAACACGAGAATCTAAGGACATGAAAGGAAGGCTAAAGCTGAAGGAACAATAATGTTATTGTTGATTTCTAGGTTGTCTACATCTAGCTTCCCAATGTTCTTGGGCACTAATGTTTCGTTCAATTGTTGCCCATGAATGATTAAGCTCAACCCGAGTATTAGTAGTTTCTAAAATGGTGTTAAACAAATTCAAAGCAATGTTGGTCTGATCTTGAATATCAGGCTCAATATTGGGCTGCCTTGCAACATGTACAGACATTAAGGAATAAAACAGTCAAAGAATCAATACCAGAAAAATAGATGTATTCGATAATAATCAAGCATAAAAATCAACTAGAGAGATATTGAAGATATCCCCAGTATGGTCGCCAAATAAATTTTGAGGAAAAGATATGAAATGATCTTACTCAATCATTTTTAGATCCATCTTGGCTAAAGAAAGATAGACGATAATATCACCCTATGTTTATAGCCATCAAAAATTGGTATCCTAAATCATAACTATTGATTACAAGTGCTTACGTTATTTTTTAATAAATAAAATCTTGTTGAAAAATTCATTATTTATGTAATTTTATGAACATAACAAATGTTGAAATAAATATAGAGATATAATTAGAGACACCAATTCAATAATCAAAACAGATGAGACATAAAGAAATCGTTTATTTCATTTCAATTCATCAAAAGAATTGTTCTTTTTACAAAATTTCCTGAGGAAGTTTTGGACCAAAGTCAAACTTAGATGTCCCCGATGAAACATACAAAAGGACTTCTGACAGAAAGTAAAAAACTGAACTTTAAAAGATGGATCATCTTTCCACAGATTGTTTCCCACTCGACTTTGCACAATATCCTTTGTCAGTCATGAAATTTAATTCACAAACAAACAAGTCTACACAGACAATCAAAGATAGATCAACACCTCTGAAAAACAAGTGTCTGAATGATGTAATTCATCCCTGAATCTTGTTGTCTACAATAGGACCATGCTATCATAAAAAATAATTAGGCTTCTAATGAATTAAGGAATGAATGAAAACTAAATTATCTCAAAACTCAAAGAGAAAACCTTAGTATGCTTATCATTCTATCCTCCTCTTGTCCCTCCTTTTCATTTTTCCTTTAAGCAAATTAGAATTGGTTGTAGTTGAACTACTTATTTACTTAAGTTAACTAAAACTCAACCAACTTTTTAGTTAAGGGGGAAAAGCAATAAAATCATAATAAAGGTTTTTAATAAATAATAACTAGTAGGTGTGACCCCTTGTGACTCCCTTTAGTTCTTTAACAATCATAACGCAACTAGTTAATCAAACAAAACATCCCTCCTTGTGACTCTCATCATCACTTTCATATTTGACAATTTATATCAATGATAATTGAAATTATTTCCAAAAATATATTACCCATATATCCAAAAAATAGTGTGTTGTCCAAAATTTTAGAAGTCAGCTGTTCTCAACAATTAATAAATACAAAGTCAAAATCCATATTTTCCACTCTGGGAGGAAATCTTTCCCTTGTTGTTGTTGTCACCTTTTGATCTCTTTGAAATTTCTTTAGGCTGTGTGGAACCTTTAGGCCTAATCTCACTGATCACATGAAAGAAATCATCTCTCAAATGCATGCGGGAGGACATGGACTTGGCAGAGTCATTTGAGGGTGAGGAAGGGGAAACAACAGATTTTCCTTTGTCAAGAGCATGGTGGGCCTCGGTTTCTAACCTTTTGTTTGCATGTGAAGATTGTACTGGTGAATGGATAGGGACGTCTTGGGCAATTTGATTTACAGGTGGAAGGATGGGTAGAGATAAGTTAGGTTAGCCTGATGTTGGGAGACTGTCGAGTGGACAATCTCTTGCCATCCATTGTTTTCAAAGACTTCAGGTTGCAGTGAGACATGAGGAGGCACTGGGATATCGGGGACATGTGGGGCTTGTAAGGGTGGCCTTTCATGCCTAGTTTGGACCACTCCTTTCCCAATCCAGTTAAAAAATCCATTTTGAAATACCTGGCCTAACTCTTGCGAGTCTGCATCAAAGTGTATAGAGAATCTTGGCCTTCTAGGGCCCCTGTTCCAATTTCCTCTTCCTCAGTTACCCCGGACATGGATACCTCTACTGAAAAAGCTCATCCATGTATGCATTATTGATTAGAAAATAGTTTCTTTAACAACCATACATGACAACTCCTTTAAACATGAAATAAAATTTGGCTCAACAACATATCAGACTCATGCAATTCAATCCATACAAATCGTTTAAAGTTGTCAATGAGCAGTGGGTGAAAAAGGGTTATGGGATATGTGAGGGGTTGCATTGAGCGAAAAATGTTAAAATGAGGGGCAAAAAATCATGATTACTTCTCACAGACATCAAACAATAAACTGTATCGTAAACCAAAAGAATATATCATTGTAATTCATCCATGTGCAATCTATTTAACTATCATAATACATAGTTTCTCTTAACTGTAATTAAATTTTAGGAACAGGGAGTGGATAGTGAATATGGGAAGGCGAGGGGATTGTAATGTGCGAAAAGTGAAATATTGGTAGCGTTAAGAACCAAATATCAATATAGCATAGAAAAACCTCAGAATAAGTACTCAACGCCTTGAAAAAGAGAGAAATTCAGATAATAAGCCTCTTCGAGGGGGTAACCTCCTTATTCCCACATAAATGTAAAATTCCAAGATGATTCCAAATGAAAAGGAGACTAGGAGGTATAATTACAACTAATGGAATAAAACCGGCATAAATAAAATAACATTACTAATGTAATATGCCCCAATTAAGCGGTAATGAGCCAATATTAGGGCTTAACATGCCTCTCCCCTTGAGACAAGTGTTGTCTGCAATGCTTGAGTAACTTTGGATGCTTTTGTATAAAAGACTCATCTTTCCAAGTGGAATCTTCAGCCGGTAGTTTCCTCCATTTAATGAGATACTCTGAAATGGATCTATTCCTCAATTGGAGAACTCGTGTGTCAGTGATGGCTTCAGGATCCAATATGATTTTTCCTTCCTTGTCAAGTTATGGCAATATAGTTTGAACTGGGATCTTGTTGCCTATAACCTTCTTTAAGCATAAAACATGGAAAACTGAGTGTACTCATGAAGATGCAGGCAACTCCAATTTGTATTCCATAGTACCAATCTTTTTCAACACCTTATAAGGGCCATAGTACTTTGGTGATAATTTATTATCCTTTTTGTCTTTCTTGAGGGACATATGTTTGTATGGTTGTAGTCTTAAAAACACCCAATCCCCTACTTCAAAACTTCTTTCACTACGATGTTGATCTGCTTGTTGTTTCATGCGATTTTGTGCGATGGTCAGGTTGTCGTTTAAGATTTGGATAACTTGTTGTTGATGCTCAATGTGATATTCCACTGCTTGAACCTTAGATTTTTCTTTTAGAGAAGAAGTGATGGAAGGATGGTGGTATCCATAAAGTTCCATAAATGGTGTCATTTTTGTTGCATTATGAAAGGAAGTGTTATACCACCATTCTGCCAAGGGTAACCATTTGAACCATTGTGTTTGTTTATCAGAGACAAAGCAACGAAGGTAGCCTTCCAGACATTTTTTTACTATCTTGGTGTGTCCATCAGATTGAGGATGATAGGATGAGCTATGATCCAATTGAGTACCCAAACAATAAAATAATTATGTCCAAAAACGTCCAGTGAAGATGGGATCTCTATCACTTACAATAATCTTTGGGCTGCCATGTAGCTTTTGAACTATCTCCATGAATGTGGTGGCAACTATACTATCTTTGAAGGAATGAGAGAGTGCACAAAAGTGTGTGTACTTGGTCAGTCTATCAACAATCACCATGATGACACTCTTTCCTTCAAACTTCAGTAACCCTATGATGAAATCCATGGAAACCTCCTCCCAACGCTGACTTGGGATGGCTAATGCTTGTAAAAGACCTGGGGTCTTAATTGTTTTCACCTTATTTTGTTGGCAAACCAAACATTCTTCCACAAACCTTTGAACACTAGTTTTAAGGTCATCCCAAAAAAAATCCTTCTTGACTCTATGGTAGGTTTTCAAAAATCCCGAGTGCCCTCCTACCAGAGAGGTGTGCAATTCCAATAATACCTTTTGTTTGAGTCGGGATTTATTACATAAATATAAGCGATATTTGTACCATAGTGAATCATTTTTCCATGTAAATGTATCTGATGCACTGGAATCCTGCTGCAACCTTTGAATGAGAGTCCACACTTTTTCGTCATTCTTCCATTCATCCCTTGCTTCTAT
>ML798153.1:178492-244081 GCA_009831015.1 Picea engelmannii
CAATTAAGGGGTAATGAGCCAATATTAGGGCTTAACAGGTAGTGAAAAAATAGAATATTGTTTGTAAAATCAATTAAGTAATCCATAAAATAGTTATGTATTTAATGCAAATGATCCAACACCAACTAAACAATTACTATGATCAATTAAACAATTTATGTGTGGTAAAACTTGTTCATTGTCCCACATTCAAATCTTCAACACCTTTTATTAACACAGTGTGCCATCATACTCAAAATCACTATGCCTTTCAAACATCTTGTTAAAATAATTATGTTTCTTTTCATTTATTCCTTTTTATATTTAAAACAAAATCCCAAGGAACACAGAGTCATATTGCTTCAACTATGTTCAGCATATAAAAATACAAACCATTGTCCATAATTTCTAAATCCTTCAAATCAAACATAGACACATGTCTCTCCTAAGTTGCATAGACTATTTTAAAACATCCCCAGTTCCATTCTTTTGACAACAAAGTTGCAATGAAACCATACTACAAAAACCCCATGCTTCATCTCTGATGGTGCAATAAAAAAAAAACAATGCACGATGTCTCCATAACCATACACAGTAAACAACCAAGTCGCATTCATCAAATTTCCAATTTGTAACGTTCCCGATCAGGAAAAATTAAACACACAGCAACCACCAACTTCAATTTATACCATGTTGTAGGAACACAGAGACCAACGCATAACGAAAAGAGGTATCTTTGTGATTGTACATTACTTTTTACTCCCAATCAATCAATTTATAACAATGTTTAGTTATCGATTCAACTAACACAACAAAAGGAGGCAGCGACTGTATACCAATTATCATTTCCAATTAAAACTCTCCAACCACCCAATCAAACAGAGACGAGCCAATAATCAAAAACCATTGTCCATACTACTCAACAAACTTATGACAGTCAACAAGGTACCCGACAAAGTGTGACTAGTTGAGTTTATCAAAATTCGGCTATGTAACCATGAACACAATAAATAATCAAGGGTTTGCTCGATCACCAAACACAAGGAGACTGGAATCGACCATATCAACAATAGGTGATAACCCTTCGAGACAAGCATGGTGGAACCAAAAGCCTTATAACCCTTAGCTTTGTAAAATAGGGTGACATTTCAACACCAGGTAAGGTAAGCAACGATGTAGAGGAGCAACGATTGCTCACTAGATAGTAACAAACACCAAGAACGCGCAGAGGCATAACCCTTGCACTTTTCAAAAACCGAAAAGTTTATAAAAAATTCGATAGAAATGCAAACCCAGGTACTACCAACAACCCTAAAGCATACTTCTTGGCATAATGGCCACCCAATAACCAATTGTGCTAATGACAATACCAAAAATTAAAACCATGACCAGGTGAAAAAGATATACAGTGACCAAAAAGGTGGTTCGAAACATACACAACAACCCCATAGCACCGAATACAACCGGGTATGGTTACTATTAATTGTGAGGAGGTAGCCAGGAAACTAAACGGAGAGAAACCCTCCAACATATCCATAAAAACAATAGAGAGCCATCACAGTTCCCACCACACAGAACAACTAGTGAAATCACAACTTTAACCATCAATTTTTCCATTTGCAAACGAATAACACACACAGTCATTCTAGAGAAAACACCCATGTGTTTACACAGTTGCCAATCTCATGGAAAACACAAACCAACACATTGCCAATCCAACATTTATTTCACTACAGAGTGAATTCATGGATGGGCAAAACTAACCATACGTGTAACCAATGGCCTTAAAAATGTGAGTTGATCAAGCAATTCCTTCCGCACCTGAATCTTGGAGCTTAACCACAGAAAAACCAAATGAACAATAACCATGCTAGGGTGATGGCCCAGCGGGAGAAGAATGGAGTGACGTGCATTTACTGCACGTCGCTTCCATCCTCCATTCATTCAATTTCGTAGTACATGACAGCCAGCCAAACCATACCATTAATCCATACCATTAATTCCATGCATCGAAACTTGCACACATTGCTTGCCAATTGTGCCACCCAATCCATATTAACCATTGCCAAAAACCATACAATATATCAAATGTGCCCAATATCACTCAATATAAATCATATAACCACTAACATTGCTAGTTAGGACTAACATTAATTCTTTTTATTTCATTTGCACATAGTATAGCGTAGTATAGTATAGTCCCCTTCTTGATTTTTTTCATAAGTCTCTTTCCATTGCTCTTATTTCTTGTTGTTACTAGCATGTGTCTTGTGCATGTGTAACAGGTAATGAATCATGAAACCAATAGAAAATGTAATAACAGTCAACATAAGCCATCATAACATGGAATTTAGAGCTTAGAATAATGGAAACAACACCTAAAATGCATTATCCATTTGCCATTATGTCGCAATAAAACCAATATTTCATCATCAATCATGTAGAACCCTGTAAGAAGCCTCGAAAAACCACATAAAATGTGTGAATAGACTATCTATGATCCTCCATTCTGCAAGGGGGTCCCACCTACTAGTATTATATATCATTAGCATAGTTTAAATAATAGGCTTTAGCAATACTTTGCAGGCGAAATCCTTGTTGCAATTTTTATCGTCAACACCCACTAGCTTGAGAATCAGATAATTCTTTAAGTCCAAATGATTTCCCTTCCATTGAATATGATCTATCTAAGTTCAAAACACTTAGAATTTTACTCAAAGAATGTAAAATAGACATGAAATATGATCGATGTATATATGTTATTTTTTTAAGCTTGGTACTACATATTCTATGTTTGTATCTAGTTTTTATGCCACCATAGAAACTTTAGGGGATTCATACATAGAACCCTCTATTGAGTATTTTTGTGATTCTATGATTAGAGATCAAGACAACCTCTTTCATATTGGAGTGATCATCACTGCAGGTGCATCCAACAAAGACTTATTGGACCAATAGAAAGATACAATTGAGCATACAAAGAAGAAACATCCTTTTAACAACAAGAAAAACAAGGGTCCCAAACCCTCTCAACTAGCTTCTACTCCCAATGGTGACAAAGGAACAAAATCAAAAAGTAAGAAGAGTAACAAGCACTGAAATTTTTGTGGGAGAGATGGTCATCTGGAGTCTAAATGTTTTAAAAAATATGGATGTCTTAGTAGCAACAATGAAGAAGAACAACATCAATCTCTATTCTTCTTCTTCTAACTCTTCTTCTCATGGACCCACACTTTCTACTTCTGGTTTCTCCTTCAATGCAACATGTAATTCTTCTAATGAGTGGCTTATTTATTCTATATCATATTATCATATGGCCAAGGATAAAGACATTTTTAATGTTCTTAATTAATGTAACACATAACAAATATTTGTTGGTGATGATAGATCTCTTAGTATTATAGGAACTGGAACAGTCTAGGTAGATAATTCTCATTTCAATGATGTATTATGTGTTCCAAGTATTTCCTACAACCTTTTATCAGTATATCAAATCACTCATTCAAGTGAAGGTAAAACAATAGAGATTTCACCTCACCAAGTTGTTATCAAGGATTTAAAATATCAGAAGCATGTTCTAGCCACTGGAATTGTTGAGGATATTACCAAGTCGTACAAATTTGATAACTTTGGGTCATCATTTTTTCCATCAATCTTTATTTCCCACGGTGACGACTTGAGAAAACTTTAGCATGAGTAGTTTGGTCATCTAAAATATTTCTCATTGCAGCAAATATGTAATCAAAATATGGTGACAAATCTTCCTCTCGTTTCTTTTAGAGATGGTGTTTATGTTGACTATGTTATTATAAAACATCATTGGGATAGTTTTGGCAAACATGCCTCTTGGCATGCTTCAACCCCTTTGCATCTCGTTTACAGTGATTTGTGTGGTCCGCTTTCTTCTCCTTCTTTCTCTGGGTGCAAATACTTCTTAACCTTATTTGATGACTTCTCTAGACACACTTGGCTTTACTTCTTGAAACTTAAGAGTGAAGTTTTTCACATGTTTTGGCCTACAAGGCCCTTGTAGAAAAACAATATGAACATCAACTACAAAGGTTAAGAGTAGATAATGGTGGCGAATATGTGAACAAAAAATTTACAACCCATTGCACTACATAGGGCATTCAAATGCAACATATTGTTCCATATACACCACAGAAAAATGGTGTTGTTGAGAGAAAGAATCACGCATTAAAGGAAATAACAAATTGTATGATCCAATCTAAGGGATTAAGTCTTCATTATTGGGTGGAAACCATCAATTGTGCCAATTGCACAGTGAATTTCACTCTCACAAAGGCTTTAAAAAATATAACATTGGAATAAGCATGGACTAAAATTAAGCCAAAAGTAACTTGTCATTTCCATGTATTTTGTAGTGAAGCATGGGCTCACATTCTTGATGAAAAAGGGAAATCATTATATCCTAAAATTGAGAAGTGAATTTTTTTTGGATATTCTAAAGATGTCAAAGGTTATAGAGTTCTTCAACCTCATTTCAATGAAACAATTATTATAAGAGATGTTAAATTTTTTGAAGAAATATTATCCTATGTGTTATCACATAAATTTGTCTAAAGGTCGCAGGGAGACCCAGTCCTTTTCTTGCGCAGGTATTAGCCTTGAGCTCAAATCGAATCTTTCAGAACAGTTTATTTCGAGCTTAAAATGTAAGAAGCGGGCAATTTTAATCTTTCAGCGACAGAGATTCTAGGAGCACTTCAAATCAGCGGCTCACGGGAATTTGGAAGTCCAAAATTGCGCAAAGTATAGCGCCATAGAAAATGGTTCAAAGTCCCAAGGCCTGAAGCTAGTATGAGTAGTTGATATTTAAGGGGACATGTGGAGGCAGATCCCTCACTTCGGAGTTCGACACTCTGGAGAATCGTGAAAGACAAGTATTGAAAAGTCCTAAAGTGTCGAAGTGTTGAGGTCCCAAAGTGTCGAAGCGTCGAAGTCCCAAAGTGTCGAAGTGTCAAAGTCCCAAAGTTTTTCTTAGTCGTCTGGTCCAGGAGGACATGCATCAATTTATCACCATCTCTGGGTGAAAAGCAGTTGAAAGAAGAAGTTTGATTTTTGATTTCCCAGAGTCCAGAGTTCCGAAGTAGTTCTCGGTCGTTCAATTCAAGAGAACAGACGTCGTCAGATCCATAGCTCCAGGTAAAAGTGGCTGAAGGAAAAGGTTTGAGATTTGATTTTCTTGGAGCCCGGAGACCCGAAGTGGATCTCGACCATCCAAATCCAGGAGCCACGTAGCACCAGATCTAGAGCTCCGGAGGAAAGCGAAGGGGGAAAGGCCTGAAGATCCGAAAGAGAGCTCGATCATTGATCAAGAAGGGCGCAGAAGGATCATTGATCTGGTTGAAGGGTTCAAAGTCCCGAAGCAGGATCAAGACCATTGATTGAAGGGAATGCACGTCAACAGATCTACATCTCTAGGTAAAATCACAGAAGGTAAGCGAGATTTGAGTTTTGATCTTCCTGGAGCCCAGAGACCCAAAGAGGATCTCGACCGTCCAAATCCAAGAGCCATGTGTCATCAAATCTATGACTATGGGTAAAAGCACATAGAGGAGACAAAGGAAAAGGAGCTAGCACCCGAGCCCTGGAGAACCAAGTTCGTGGCAGTTGTCAGCACAGACAGGTGGAATCTATCTAGTGCTGACACATGGCACTCATTTCAAGCATTTTAGACATGCTTTCATCCTGTTTTCGAGTGACACATGTCACCTCTCCATCCGTGACATATCAACATGGTGACGTCAGGCCTCCACATCACATCATCCTCCGAGAGCTGTTATTGTTTAGCACCAAAAGTAGCGCCCCATACAAAGGCACACTTTTGGCAGATCCTAAATTTGGTGGGCGATTAAGCTGGGAAATGGCGCTAAATATAGCGGGTGCACTCAAATTGTAGATCAGGACTAGATTTACGGCCACAGTCCATTGCAAGGATGCAACATGCTCAAGCAATAATTTTCTTGAGTGGTCCCGCTATTGAAACCATGGTAAGGGGAAAGTGCTATGTGGATAAAGGTGGTGGATTGTGGGACCAAAAGTGGTCTGAACCCAAACCACTTTTGAGCATCCCCACAATCACATGTTCATATCACATCCTATCCAAGATCACCACGAGGCTGCTCCCTAATTTTTTAATCTTGTTTATTTCCCGAGGGGTGGCAATTAATGAAAATAGAGCTGGTGGTTGAAACTTCAGCTCACTCCATAAAAGGAAGGCATGGAAGGCCCAATCATGGGGACTGAACTGTCAACCCGTGGTACCCCTATGGACAAATTTTCTTGCAGGCCCATCTCGATTTGAGCTTGCGTTTGACAAAGGGATACATGCACAGTCTGACAAAAGACTGCTCAGATGCAAGGCTTTGAATGTAGTAGCCAAGTCACACTCCTGGTAGTGGTGAATTGGTCCGAGTATAAATAGGTAGTTTTGATATTTTTTTAAGGTCGTCAACTAGTTGAGAATAGATCCCTATTTTGTTATGTTTTCATGCCATAATTGTTCTCTGGTTATGTATCAAATTTGAGACTTTAAAATTAATAGAAGTCAGTCTCTTTTCATCTCTCTGTAAAAATTGTGCTAAAACACTTGGGCATGGAGGATCCAGTCGAGGGTTGTTATGTTTTTGCAATGTAGGTTTGATGACAGCGGTATCGTGACCAGTTTTAGTCATCTCCCTTGTTATCTTTTTCCCTCATACATTGAATGGCTCGGGTATGGAGGATCCAGTCGAGTTGTTGTAGTTGCACTGTGATGTAGGTTTGATCATTGTTTTGTTTGGACATATTTCAGTGTCTGAAACCTAGGCTTAAGAGTGATATTGGGTCTGAGTTTTTCTTCCCCAAATTGCTTGAAAGCCTAATGCTCATAGCAGTCTTGTTCACCTTTACCACTAAGTCTTCCCTCTGCTCACACTTAAACTCAATTCAATGACTGAAGTTAATGTGGCCCTCACTTCCATGTGCATTTCTTGTCCAGTTTTTTGTTGAACATCATTCATATATTGAGTTTTGTCCATTGCCCACCACTCATACAAAACCAACATCCACCAAAAACTCTGATGGGTACTGGGCTTATCCTCCCACAATCTGAGGATGACTCTTAGTGCTAACATTCTTGGTGCCACTACCGAGGAAATAATTTAAGACATTTCCCCGGGTAAGAATGATAAATAAATTTTGATTTTGAAGGTGCATCATAAATCATTACCTTGAATATTGTAACTTGCACCTGGTGACTCCACTATTTCAGTTGTGGCTCCTAATGGAAGACATACGAGGTCTACTCTGTAGCCGCCTTTAGCTACACCTGAAGTTGACCCAGAGAAGATTATCAAGAAAGGAAAGCTTTCTTGGGAAGGCTTTAGTTGTTGTCCCAAATCGAAAATCTCCGTAGGAGAATGACAACGCTCAGATCTGGCCTTTGATGGTGAGCAAAGACCAGACACATTCAGACTTCATATCATTCACTTGGAGACTCGATGATTAAAGAATCCAATGGTGACTCCACTGTTTTGAAATGGAAAAGATCTTATCCGGAAGGTTTTCTCCTTTTAATTTCTCTGTTGTTCTTGTTTTTCCAAATGTTGTTCCTACTATCGCTGAGTGGGGTGATTTTTTTCCCAGATTTAGAGAACATAGAGATGAAAACCTTGCAGAGCATATCCTTGAGTTTCATGAAATCATGCATCAGTGGGAAATACACCATGAGGATGTATTGATGAATATTTTCATGTTCTCATTAGATGGAGATGCTCGTAAGTGGTATCACTCCTTGCACCCTGCTAGCATCTCCTCCCTGGGAGAATTTCATGCAGTTTTCAATAGGCATTGTCAAAAGTATTATTCCTCTGAGTTAATTTGTCACAACTGTTGTGAGGAGTATAGAGATGGTGTTCAGAACATAGTTCATTCTTGCGAAATATGTGAGGATGAGGGATATACCTCGAAGGAGTTGTTAAAACTGGTAAAGTCTCTTTCTGCAAAGATAGAGGAATTGAAGGAAGATTTTGCATGTCGCTCTTACAAAGAAGATGCAGAGGATATTCTGGTCTTTGAAATGGATGATTTTGGCAGCCCTGCTCATGATGAAGTAGTGATGTCGAGTACTGACCCAGAGAAACCAACTTTTAATGAATATCCCAACAAAGATGATTAAGAGAAGAGCTTTTCCATGGTTCCTATTTGTGATGATTATGAATCGGATCCCTGGGAGAGCCATAAAGAAGAAAAGGAGGAGATAAATGTGCATTTCATCTCCTTTTCAAAACCTATATATGAGCACCCTACTTTTGAACCATATGATGACGATGAGATATTGATTCTTGGGTTGGATCTTGATGGGATGCATGTGTTCAGTGATGAAGATGTTGGGGTGTTTTCTGAAGAGAAATGCATTAGCCCCCAACCTTCTAATGAAAGTGAAAGATTTTACCAAGAGTAGCATGGAAAAGATAGAGAGCCACCTATTGATATATAGGCGGTTATCGGAGCAGACAAAGAAGAAGTGTATCAGCAACCTGCAACATCCTTTCACTCACGTGTGCTTGGCACAAACATCCAGCCAGAGGTAAGTAGTTGTAAAGCAGAGAAGGTTTTTTGTTACAAATTTTGTGGGATCTATCACTCATTCTATGAACCTGTAAGGGAGTACATGGAGTTGAATTTCCTCCACGTTTTGAAGACTCCAAGCCTTATCACATCTTTGTCACCATGAGGTGAGATGAAAAATGTAATCGTTTTGCTGTCACAGTTTCACTATCCCTTGCTGACTAGTGATAGAGTAAATAAGTTTTCAATTAGGAAGTTGTTTTAATGGCTCTGGTGGAATCTTGTTTTCACCTAACACATTGTAAAATTTAGTTAGTCTAGGATTGTACATAAATAATCTCCTTCTGGAGCCCATGTGTTTGTTTTTGTTTTTAGTAGAGTAGTGTACATATTTCCCTTTTTCCCTCAGCGAAAGTTTTGAGCTAAACTCCATAGCCCAACACCTAAGGCATTGGAACTACGCATTCTTGGTAGCTCGCAGGGAGCATGCCATCCCCTTTGAAGCCAAACGTTATCACATAAAGTTGCCTAAAGGTCACAGGGTGACCCAGTCCTTTACTTGCGCAGGTATCAGCCTTGAGCTCAAAGCGCATCTTTCAAAACAGACTATTTTGGGCTTGAAACACAAGCAGTGGGCAGTTTTAATATTTCAACGGTGGATATTCCAGGAGCA
The DNA here is from genome assembly GCA_009831015.1 of Picea engelmannii. Lineage (NCBI taxonomy): Eukaryota > Viridiplantae > Streptophyta > Pinopsida > Pinales > Pinaceae > Picea > Picea engelmannii. Next base: position 187,719 of record ML798153.1, read on the forward strand.
GTTTAGATCAGTGGCTCACAGGCATTTAGAAGTCCAAAATTGTGCAAAGTATAGTTCCATAGAAAAAGGTCTGAAGTCCCAAGGCCCGAAGCTAGTATGAGTTGTTGATCTTTAAGGGGACACGTGGAGGCAGATCCCTTGCTTCGGAGTTCGGTGCTCCAGAGAATCGTGAAAGTTAAGTATTGAAAAGTCCCGAAGTGCCAAAGCACCGAAATGATGAAGTCCTGAAGTGTTGAAATGTTGAAGCGCTGAAGTGTCGAAGTGTCGAAGTGTATCTTTGTCGTCTGATCTAGGAGGACACATGTCAATTTATCGCCACCTCTAGGAGAAAATAATTTGAAAGTAGAAGTTTGAGTTTTGATTTTTCTGGAGTTCGGAGGTCCAAAGTAATTCTCAGTCGTTTGATTCAAGAAAACATGCGTCGTCAGATCCATAGCTCCGGGTAAAAGTGGTTGAAGGAAAAGGTTTGAGATTTGATTTTTCCAAAGCCCGGAGACTTGAATTGGATCTCTACCATCCAATTCCAGGAGCCACGCGGTGCCAAATCTAGAGCTTCAAAGAAAAGCGAAGGGGGAAAGGCCCGAAGATCTGAAGGAGAGATCGAGAGTTGACTGAGAAGGGAGCAAAAGGGTCATTGATATGGTTGAAGGGGTCAAAGTCTCGAAGTGGGAGAAAAACCATTGATTGAATGGGATGCACTTTAATAGATCGACAGCTCCGGGTAAAAGCACAAAAGGTAAGTGAGATTTGAGTTTTGATCTTCCCGGAGCCCGGAGACCCGAAGTGGATCTCGGTCATCCAAATCCAGGAGCCACGCATCGTCAGATCTATGACTCCAGGTAAAATAACATAGAGGAGCCAAAGGAAAAGGAGCTGGCACCCGAGCCCTAGAGCACCAAGTTTGTGGCAGCCATTAGCACAGACAAGTGGCATCCGTCTAGCGCTGACACATGGCACTCATTTCAAGCACTTTAGACATGCTTTCAGCCTGTTTTCAAGTGGCACATGTCACCTCTCCGTCTGTGAGATATCGACATGGTGACATCAGGCCTCCACATCACATCATCCTCCAAGAGTTGTTCTTGTTCAGCGCCAAAAGTAGCACCCCATCCCAAGGCACACTTTTGGTAGATCCTAAAGTTGGTGGGTGATTAAGCTGGGAAGTGGTGCTAAATCTAGCGGGTGTGCTTAGATCGCATATCAGGACCATATCTATGACCACAGTCCATTGCAGGGATGCAACATGCTCAGGAAATAATTTTCTTGAGTGATCCCGCAATTGAAACCATGGTAAGGAGAAAATGATATGTGGCGAAAGGTGGTGGATTGTGGGCCCAAAAGAGGTTTGAACCCAAACCACTTTTGAGCGGCCCCACAATCACATGTTCATATGACGTCCTATCCGAGAGAACCATGTGGCCACCCCCTAAGTTTTTAATCTCATTGATTTCTCGAGCGGAGGCAGTTAATGAAAATAGAGCTAGTGGTTGAAACTTTGGCTCACTCCATAAAAGGAAGGCATGGAAAGCCCGGCCGTGGGGACTGAACTATCAACCTGTGGTACCCCTATGGATAGATTTTCTTGTAGGCCCATGTTGATCTGAGATTTCATTTAACAGGGGGATACATGTATAGTCTGACAGAAGACTTCTTAGACGCAAGGCTTTGAATGTAGTATCTAGGTCACACCCCTAGTAGTGGTGGACTGGTCTGAGTATAAATAAGTAGTTTTGATATTTTTTTAAGGTCTTCAACTGGTTGAGAAGAGCTCCCTATTTTGTAATGTTTTCATGCTAGAACTGTTCTCTGGTTATGTATCAAATTTGATACTTTCATATTAATAGAAGTCAACCTCTTTTCATCTCTCTATAAAAATTGTGCTAAAACACTCGAGCATGGAGGATCCAGTCGAGGGTTTTTATGTTGTTGTAATGTAGGTTTGATTACAGTGGTATCATGACCATTTATAGTCAGCTCCCTTGTTATCTTTTTCCCTCATACACTAAATGGCTTAGGCATGGAGGATCCAGTCAAGTTGTTGTAGTTGTAATGTGATGTAGGTTTGATCATTGTGTTGTTGTGACTATGTCGTTTGGACATATTTCAATGTTTGAAACCTGGGCTTAAGAGTGATCTTGAGTCTGAGTTTTTCTTCCCCGGACTGCTTGAAATCTTGATGTTCATAGTATTCTTTTTCACCTTTCTCACTAAGTCTTCCCTCTGCTCACACTTAAACTCAATTCACTGACTGAAGTTAATGTGGCCCTTAATTCCCTATGCATTTCTTGTCCATTTATGTGTTGAACATCATTCGTATATTGAGTTTTTTCCATTGACTGCCACTCATACAAAACAAACATCCACCAAAAACTTTGATGGGTACTGGGATTATCCTCCCGCGATCTGAGGGTGACTCTCAATTCTAACACTATGAGAATAATTCGGCATTTGTTTCATCTTTGGCTTGCAATACATCTTTGACACTTGTTGAATTTTCTAGTCCTATTCTATTTTCTTCTTTAGATGATGACAATGAATATGAAAATCCACCTTCATCTACTCACCTTCCTCCAGATGAATCCATTGAACATGAACCTACACCAGTACCACCGCTTCCTATATGGGTTTGTTCAACATAAGAAGTAGTTGGTGATCTTTCCAACGATCCTTTATATCGACATTAGAAACATTCTCAATTCCAGGTAGTCTCCTCTCTTTTGGATCAAGTTTTAGAGACTCGTGCTCTAGACACATTTGAAAAATATTTTGTCCATCTAGATTGTGACATAGAAATGAATGAATAATATCGTTCCTTAATGGAAAAATATACTTGGGAACTTGTACCTCTTCTGAAAGGAAGAAAACTTGTCAGATGTAAATGGGTGTATATAACTAAGTATGCATCAAATGTAATTGTTGAAATACATAAGGCTCAGTTAGTTAGCAAAGGATTATCTCAAGATGAAAGAATTGAATATAATGAAAAAATTTCCCCCGTAGACAAAATGAATTCCATCCGCCTTTTTATATCCCTTGTTTCCTCACATAGATGGGAGATCCATCAGATGGATGTGTTGAGGGGTCCTAAATCTCTTTAACTCAACAGTAGGAACCAAACTCGCCACTAAGGCCCAATTAGAATCTGCAGCGTTTAATGGTAGAATGGTTCTCCAGATCTATGTGATTTAGCCAATTAATCGATGGCCTTTACGTAGTGATTTACAAGATGTTTTCTCGTGAAAAATACTCCTCCAGTTTGATCGTTCTCTTTTTTTTGTATTTTCTCTTATAGGTGGGACCGATACAAGATAAATGATTGTATAAACCAGTTGGGTAACAAAGGGGAAATACTTAACTATTGAATAAGGTTGAGCTTGGGATAACCCTCATGATCAAGCATGTAGACAATGATTCTTACACCTATGACAAGCCTAGTAATAATACATCAACTTGTTGGCATTTCAATTATTGACTGAGATACAATTTATCAAAAGAGAACATACATGCAATAAAATGATGCCAATAAAAATAATTTTCTTAGCTCTAGTCACCAATCACACATTAACACAACGATTTGTTTACATCATTAGAGGCAATAATTATAAATATATCGAATCGGATAACTTATCAACAGATTCAAAAACTCTTACTCATTAGAGAATTTATTCATGAGATAAAGTCGGAAGTAATTCCTCCTTATGATCCAATCACACACGCTTTTGATGAAAAATAGGAACTTGTCTCTAGTCCTAAACAAGACTTCTCAATTAAGGTAGCTCTAAAATAGTCTTTGCAAATCCAAAAATGAGGGGTCTTTTCCAAAACCATCGACCATTTCTAATCAGTCAATGCTCTTATTTATAACAAATTATTAACTAAAAATAACTATCAAAAGTACAAGCCAAGTAAACAAAACATCACCACATGACGCTTTCAATTCTCAGTCTTCTAAGAGTTATCAAATGGTTTCACTTGAGTGGATGACTCTTCTCATACTATGACCATTTGACGAAAATTTCCTCGCATGTGTTGGCATACGGGAATCTGTGTTGATCCATTGGGGCTAAGAGGATCTCCTTTATCTCTACTGTCCGTGCCTGATACTTGACTACTTTAACACTTAATTGTTGTAACATTATTTGATCCTTGATCGGGTGCTCCATGAATTGTTATACTTGACCTGGTGCCAATCTCGCCACCTTTTCTATCTCTGTAGTCCACGATGAGTCTTATTCTGCATGTAGTTTGACTATGTCATGCAAGTCGACAAAGTCCTCGAGTGTGCCGAATTTTTGGAGACCGATGTCTCTCATCGCCCGATTGATCTTGGTCCAGCTCCTTTCATGATCAGCCCATTTCTCTTGGATCTCCTGATGAGGTTCTTGGGCCATTTTCACCCAGTATTCAGATGATTTCCTTATGCGGTTGATGTTGTTATCCCATAGTACCTGAATGTCATGCTCTTCAGCATCTCGGCCCTATTGAACCGCGTTGATGTAATCGATCATTTACACTGCTTTGTGGGATTTCTCATACCATCTTTCCATGTCCTTGCACGTTTCCAGCACCATAAGAGTGTCCTCTTGGAAATCAGTTATCCGTGCAGTGAAAAGGTGTCACTCATTCTTGAATTTACTGTAGGCATCCTAGAATTCACTTCTCAAGAACACCGTGGCATGTGTGGATTCTTGATAATATTTCTCCAAATATCATAGATGCTCCAACTCCTTCAGCGCAGTGGCCATCTCCTCTTCATATTTCCTCGCTCTATCCAGGGTGGCATCTGTGATTTCCATCCCTGCTTTGATAAGCTCGGACGTCTTGGCATGCTCTGTGCTAATCAATTTTTCCTAAGTGGTGATGAGGATGGAGTTGTCGAGAGTAAGAATCCTCTTTGCGATGGTTCTATTCATGATGGATTTCCTCTTTTGGTCATAGGCGATGGCTTGTATATCGACGACCTCATCCACGGGTTCAGGGATTTGCTTCTCTCCCCAAGTAAGTGTGTTTCCCGGGCTCTCGATAGTGTATACTTGTTCAAGACAGGGTTATTGAACCTCTTATGTATGTCCTGAGAGTTTAGCCTCTGGTTGTTTCTCATCAAGAGGTAAAGTACTGGCCAAAATTGATGAATCGGGGGCAGGCTCGGTACTTACATGATATTCGTCTGTCGATATGTCGATTTCCTGCTGTGCAATTCCTCCTTCTTGTTCGCCTAATCTTAGATCATCCTTCGGGTTGTCCACTTGGGTTCCCAGTGTATCGAGTATCTCAGTTCCTAAGACACTTTTGACCTCCTGGTCGCTCTATGGAATACTTTGACTTGGATCATCGGGAGTTGGGGAAGATACTTTCTCGATTTCATTTTCCTCTGTAATCGGTATCGAGATCACCAGGGAAACATCTGAACTCTCCTCATCATCATAGATAGTTATTAATTCTTGTAAGGTGTTTGGTGAACTTTCTCCCCCTAATGTCCTTGCTATCTCGGGTTGAGACGAAACATCCCCTGGTTATCTGACCTGTGTCATTGAAACTTCAGGCTTATCTAACCAAGTGATCGCTTCAATTTGTATCGGCTCAGGGTCACTTGGACCTCCCCAGCTTTCGATTGGGTTGTCGTCAAGAACCCTTGCCATATCTGCAAGGTCTATATCATTCTACAGTTGATCAATTACTCTATGTGATTCTACCATTAAGCACAGACCCATTGTCTATGCCTCCGATGTCAAGAAAAATCCCCTTCCCTACACCTATTTTTCCTCTGTTGCTCTGATTTCTTCCCTAGCTTTGAGGGCCTCTTGAGTCGATTGTTCTATAATTTCCACCTATTCATCCATGCTCATGGCCTTGAACCTGGTCATGTTTGGGTTATCCATCCTCTTCACCACCTCATCCCAATCCTGGGCATTCTCTATGAAGACTTTGTCCTCAAATTTATCGTGAGCATATGGCCAACAGGGTGACACTTGTGACGCATGTTGAAGGACCAGGCCTTTAGGATCATGCTTGTGAAATCGACCTGTAGGAAACCTAAATTAAATTTGACTTAGCCCTTCTTGTTTGGCTTGAGAAGTATCCTTTACTAGGTAGAACCCCACATGGAAATTGTATAGTATGAAGGCTCACTTCTTGTGTTTGACCAATGTGGCATCATATCCCTGCAAGATGGTCTGATAAAAAATATATCCTACGACGAATCGGTCTGGTACATGATATGGTAGGAGATGTGGTGCTCTGGTGGCACCGAACACCCTGATGTAGGTGGCCTATTCGTCCAAGTACCAATGGCCTACCTTGGATATCATTTTCTTGGTTGTCACCGATAGCCTTGGTAATTCCTTCTTAAAAAGAATAAAATAAATTTGGTCGATGAATTCATCACAGATGAGGAAGTAAGATTTATTATACCTATTTTCCCATAGAACGCTAAAGTATACATGGACTGGGAGCTCTGCAACATGCCATCTCAGGTTCATGCCGACAAATATGTTCCTAGTGCACATGACATCAAGCAGGTACAAGGCCATGTAAAAATTTGGTGCTTATCCTTCCTTCGATGTTTGATCATGTTGCACACAAGTGCTTAGTTGTTTGGATATTATTTCTCCCTAGTTGAATCTTTACTCGGCAATTGCAATTGTGTATTCCAAAGGCATCCATGCTTCTGAAAACTTGGAGCAATCATTTTCTCTATATAGATGATAGATGAGAGCCATCAAATATATGTATGGCTCCCTGAGGTTGATTGTCCCATACCATCCATTGCTTCGATTGGTGAATTTCTTGTCTTCCCTCCACCATGAGGCCATCAACCGGTTGGTGTCATGGATTTCATATAACTTTACCACGAAGTCTGTGTTTAGTTGTTCCTTTGGGTCCTTGAGCTTGTAGTATTTTTGGACCTCTTTCGGCAGGAAAAATCTAATGCGCTCATGATTCTCATCGTTAATCAAACATTTATTCCCGTCAGTATGGTCTGTGATCCACTTGAGGACCTCTATGCAGGGGAAAACAAGGGTTATGCTCACCACCATGTGTAAATATGATCGTCGGATGTTGGGGAACACCTGATCATCGAGCGCCCTTATATCTGGGTCATTGTGTGGGATATACTTTGGGTATTCTTCCCTGCTAATCATGTTAAAGAGATCCCCCCACTGTGGGAGTGCTACCTTGGATCTGGTGCTTGCCTCTATGTTGCCAAAGGCTGAAGGTAAGCTAAAAACTTTCTTTGTTGTCGTCTTGATGACAGGCTCCAACCTAGGGATGTACTCCAATTTCCTCGTGGTCCCTGGAGAAGAGCCTTCACCTATCTCTGGTTCTTTTAGCTTTGGTGCTCTCGGCGAGCATCTGGTGGTTGGATTTCTCGGCGGCATTGTTCCTGCAACTTAAGAAAAAATTTAGAGACTGTGTAAAAACTAGACAAATACATATAAATTATAGAAAGAGAATTGACAAACTTGGATACATACCTCTGAAGCTTGTTAAAACCTGGTTTTTGATAATCATGGGGTTGATATAGCCTTTGAGTTGCTCGTTTTTCTCGTTAGGACACTCTGGAATTATCTTACGTGCAGAATGAATTTTTTTCACAACGGTTCAAGAGATTTTAAACATGAAATATCTTACTGTGTCGCATCAACCATTCAATTCGGGTTATGAGTGAATTTTCAATAAATCTATCGTTGAATCTTTAGAACTTAAATTCATCGTGGGTTGACGGAGGAGGCGCAGGTGGTGATGTGGTCTATCGGCAATTTCAAAAATGTTGTTTTGATTGGCACATGAGGTACCAACTAATGTGGGATCGGATGTTAATTAGCTCCTTAAATGCCCAAAATCTGATCGTATCTAATGTTGAAAATGTCACGTCGTATCTCTCTTTCAGTGGGTGGATCGGGGGTCAGGACTATGCTATGAAAATTTTCATTGATATCCTCCTACAAAGCTCTGACACCGATCAATATTACTGTAAAGTGTTGATGCGACAAAGCTAACTCGGAGGTGTGACTAGGACCTATGGAATCAATAATGACTCAGGATATAACTAGATCATACGACACTCTTACCTGGTAAAGATGCATGGCATTCGAGACCAATGACTTAATTCGCTTGTATTAATCGGAGTCAAGACTTTCCTTAAGATATTCGTTCTAAAACAAACCTTATCTTTCTGATTCCGAAAATGTGTCAAGGATCGACGATAAACCTTCCAAAACACTCTCGGATAGGCTCCCTCGAAAAAGTCTCGATGTTGAAACCGCATCGGGGATCGGCGATCAGTGATAACTTTATCGTGGTCAAAAAGTTTTTTTTGGTCCTTCTGGATTTTCCCCGGTCCCGATAGAGTGCATCAGGCATCGTCTATCAGTGATTTATTTTTGTCCTTCGTTAACATCTATCCTCCTCGTATTTTACCGGTGTCGAAGGGGATCAACTATCTCTCGAACCTTTATGTGAAAAACTTACGTAAACCAAAATTGCCTTATGTCGATGCCGATGAAGATGGACGCTCAGTGACTATGGTTTTCTGAGTGGTTCCTTTTTCTTCTTTGAATTCTTTTCGATACTGAACCTGAGCGCATTGGGTGCAATGTTTGGTTGTCGATTCTTAATTCGAGTGTTAAGGTATTTTAGTCATGGGGTTTCATAAGTTTAAACAGACCTGAATAGGTGATGAGAGTCCTGAAAATAAACAAAGACAAAACATTTCCCAAAATGAAATTGAGACAGACAGTCCAGAAGGTCAAGTGATACCCAAAAAGTGAAAAAAAATTGATAAGGCTTTTTAGGGTGTGTTGAGTGCTCAACAAATGGCGACTTACTAGGCGAAAGCAGAATCTATGTTCCTACCTCGGGCTCGGTTGATGCAAAAGTTGGTTAATAACTTAACTGGTTTTTATCAAAGCCTCTTTTATCCATTGCATTTGAAATTCCTTGGTTGGTGCATCTAGGCCTGCCTATGGGGTTTCAACCTTTATTCCACCTTCGTTTCCTATAGCCATGACTCACACCCTCTTTGACAAGAGTAAAGTAAAGCATTCACTGGCACCAGGATTTTTAGTTATCATCATTTACTTGCTACAGTGTTTCTTTGCTGCCAGCGAGCATCCATAGCCTCGGCAAAGTAACCCTGATATCACAAACCTTGCTCCATTGCCAACGAGCATCCATAGCCTCGATGGATTTATCTACATACCCTCTCCTACTTTTCACTCATTTTATATAATTGATTTTATTTAGGCAGAATTCCCTGAGCAAGCGGGAGAGGAGGATGTCTGTTATTTGAAAAAATAAGATGGTTAAGGTGAATTTTTTATAGCTATGTCTTGAGGTACATGTAGTCCTTTCCAGCTTACCACCTTTCCTTTCAGGTTTTACCAGACCACTGGGCGGACACTTCATCACTTTGTCAAGGTTGTTCATCTGCTTAGGTTAGATAGAGAACTCCTTTAAAACAATCACAAGTATCCCAACGCTTCTTTTGTTGTATGTAAGCGATGAGTCAGGAACAGAGTTCATCATATCGCATGAACTAAGGTCAACCAATGTCTTTCTAAAAACAAAATTCAAAAGCGCAAAAGTACTATAACAAGAAACAAAAATGAACTCTCCAATCAGCCTACCTAAAAAAAACATCTTGAAAACACACACATTTGTTTTTTAATGAAAATATAGTTTTAGGGCTTGGCCATTCACCTGGAGGGCATCAGGTTCCCCCCTCATATTTTGAAACTATTACTTTCCTACCCCAATTTTCTCGACTACCTAAAAAGGTATGAGCCATAGATTCTGAAATTTTGAATGTTTCCCCTTTGGTTCATTTGCTCTGTCCCATTTCAATACTAAGTCTCCTACTTCAAAATTATTCTCTTTGGCCTTATGCTTATCAAACCAACTTTTAACTATCTTTTGAGGAGCTATGAACTTTGATTTTTCTTTCTCCCTTTATTCTTCCAGCATGAGGAGGGTATCAATCCTTTGTTGTATAACTGATGAGGGTTGTCCTCTAGAATCCTGAGCAAGCTGAAGAGATGGAAGGTATAGCCCATTCGGGAGAATGGCTTCTTGTCCATATATCGGAAAGTATGGGGAATTACCTATAGCTTCCTTGGGTGTTACTCTATCAGCCCATAAGGAATTATGAAGTGAACTGTGTCAATTCCTCTGGTTGTCTGCAACTGTTTTCTTTAATATCCTCACTAGGTTCTTATTGGTTTATTATGCCACTTTGTTCCCATGTGGATAGTAGTTTGCAGAGTATCTGATTATGATTCCTTTGTCTAAAGAAAACTCTGTTAATAGGGTGGAAGAAAAGTAAGCGGTATTATCAAAAACAAGGACAGAAGGCATACCGAACCTGATAATCATATTTTGTTCTATGAATTGGATCACCACATTTTCGTTTACATGAGTTAAAGGGATGGCCTCTGCCCATTTCGTGAAATAGTCTATGGCAGTCAGTATGTATCTATGTTGTTTTGAAGAACTTGGTGTAATTTCTCCTATGATATCTAACCCCCATTGCTTGAATTCCCTGGAGATGACCACCGGTTGGAGTGGGACAACTGCTCTCTTTTCCCTCCCCGCGCTTATTTGACAAGTTTTATAGTTTCTAGCGTATGTGTGAGCATCCTTGAACATAGTAGGCCAATAATAGCCAGATCTTAGTATTTTGTGAGTGGTGGTGTTCCCTGCAAAATTTCCACCTGCAGGACCATCATGGAGCTCCTTCAGAACCTTGTCTGCATCCTCGCATTTGAGACATCTTAAAATTACCCCATCATAATTAACATGGAAGAGCATCGAATTTATGAGATGATATTATGTTGATTTTAACCTGAGAGCTCTCCTTTCCCTAGGGTTTAGGTTTTCTAGTCAAGTCCCATGATGCAGGAGATAAGTTAGATTCTCATACCAAGACTCCTTCCTTGGGGAGACGTATGAATATTCACCACACCATAATGCCAATGCATTCTCCCATCTGGGGTCTTCATTTACTTGGTCCTTCGCTTCAGCTGCCAGTTTACATAATCCTTGTCCCTTAACCAGTTTAGCAAGTTTTATGTCTAGATCAAATTCTTGGACCACTTCCATCCAGTTTCCTCTTATTTCCCCCATCTCCTGTTGAGTGAATAGGGTGAGGATTGTCGATGAGGCACAATGACCTTGGTATGGTTCTTTAGGATGTAATATCTGAAGTGTTTTACTTCCTTATAAATTGCATAAGCCTGCTTGTCTATAGAAAGGTAATTTAGTTCGGCCCCTTGGATATTAGTACTCATAAAAGAGATCAGGGCCTCATTGTTGTCATCATCCTTCTGAGTCAATACTGCAGCTAACGATTGGTCGAAGGAAAAAGTGTAAAGGAATAAATCTTTGCTAAAGTTGGGACTTCACAACACTGGAGCTTGAGATATTACAGCCTTAATATTGCTGAAAGCACTTTTTCGTTCATTGTCCCACTTAAATTCAACATCTTTGTGGATCATTTTTTATAAGGGTTTTATAGTTTCAGCGAAATTGGGGGTGAACTTCCTTAACAAATTTATTTTACCAAAGAAGGATTGCATAGCCTTTTTGTTGTGGGGTAATGGAAGTTGAGCTATAGCCCTAATTTGTTCTGGGTCTATGTGAATTCTTTCTTGATATATAATATGACCTAGCAGTTTAACTTCCTCGACACCAAAGATAGTTTTCTTAGGGTTTAAGGATATACCGTATTTCCTACACCTTTCAAAAATCTAGGTTAAGTGTTGGATGTGATATTCTATGTTCTTTCAATAAACAGTCACGTCGTCCAAATAAACTACTACACATTTGTTGATTAGTCACCGAAATGCTACATCCATATCCCTTTGGAAGGTTTCCCCTGCATTGATTAACCCAAAGGGTATGCGTTCATAAGCAAAGGTTTCCCACTTGGTTCAGAAGGTAGTTTTCAAACAGTCTTCGTTTGAAACTAGAACTTGGTTGTAACCTGAAAAACCGTCTAGTAGGGAAAAAATCTCAGAACCAGACATGGTCTTCAAGAGTTGCTCCATCGGTGGGACTGGGTAGTTGTCCTTTTCTGAAGCTCTATTGAGGTTTCTTAAATCTACACATAGGTGGATCTCCCTAGATGTTTTCCTCATAGGAACCAAATTTGCTACCCATGCAGAGTGTCTAACCTCAAAGATAATATTAGCATCTAGTAATTTCTTTAACTCCTGACACATGAGAGGCTCTAGGGATGGGTGATACTTCTAGAGATTCTATTGGAAGGGTTTCACTCTGGGATTTAATAGGACTGTGTGTTGAATGATACAAGTATCATAAGTTTTCAGATCTCAGAAGGACCATGAAAAAACATCTTGATATTGTCTTAAAAGTTTGATATAGGCCTTCCTTTCTTCTTTAAATATTGTCTTGTCAAGATTTATATTCTTGGGGTTTTTCGGGGTTCCTATATTTATAGTCTCGTACATGGGACAGGAACTCCTCGTCTTTATGTTAGTTGAACCTTTGAATCTTTCCCTTAAGTAAAAAAGATTTTCTAGATTGGCTACCCCTTTTGGTATTGTGTGAGAACTCGGTTTGTCAGTCAATTGATTTGTTTCAAGTTTTTTCATATGGGGGTGGGGTTCTACCAATTTCTCCTGAAATACTTCATCGTCAATAGCCAGGTCTTTAAAATTATCTTGATTGGTTAAAAAAATTATGATATGTTCATCTCCTTTAAAGACCTTCCAATTGGAAATATTGTTGGGCACGGACGGTTTGTAGAGTAGCTCCACAGTGAACAGGAAGGCTTCATAGTCTTCTAGAGGGGATAGACTTGAGGCAGCAGTGGCCAGAGAGTCAGCAAGAGTGTTCTTTTTTATGGGGATCATTGTAATGTTAAAGGCCTCAAAATGTTCTATTAGTCTGTGCATTTCCTGTTGATAATTCCTCATGTGGGGAGAGTTGCAATGTATAGTGTTCCTTACTTGTCGAACAATGATTTTAGAATTTTCAAACACCTTTATCTCTTTAACATTTAAGTTGATGGTTTTCTTTAACCCGTGTACTAGAGCTTCATACTCAGTGGTGTTGTTTGTGCACTCGAATTCTAGTTTGCAGGACAAGAAATTTAGTTTACCTTTGGCATCAATAAGGATACACCCCACTCCTGATCTTTCTTATGACTTAGACCCATCAAAGTACAAGGTCCATACTTGTGAGCAAAAACAATGAGTTTATTCTTGCCTAACACTTTCCTCCTTTCCTCCTATCTGCTCCATGGTTTTGAACAGAGGTTCTTGACAGAAGAGGATTTCTTCCACCACCGTCGGCAAATTTTCTTGAAAAGTCATTTCGGAGTTTTGAGTGAGAGGGACATCAAATGAGAGAGGTGAGATATTCCCGAAATCGGAGTCACATGAATAATTTCCTAGCACAGGGAAATTTGTCGATGAGGTTTTGTTGAGGGTTTCTAGGTTGGTGACAATATGTTTCAGATATGTTTCCCTGTTGATCCTGATCATATTCGTGCATCCCTTTTTTGGGACCTTGTTATGTTTGTTTCCAACAAACATAACAAGAGTCCTCTCTTGGGTGAAGGTTGAAATTCCTTCTTGACCAATGAGACCTGGCCTTCTTTACATCCCTTCATTTGGAATTCTATTGTTTTAGCTTCCTCAAAATTCTCAGCTAAGGCTGTTTTGGCATCCCTTTTCACAAACATGGAAATGGAAGTTGGGAGAGCATTAGCATATACTTCGATTTGCAAATCCTGAGTGGGTTTAGCTGCAGGTTGAAATATGTTTAGGATAGTGGTCAATCATTGATTGAATTCTTTAACCTTCTCCTTTGAACTCATGGTGGCGGCGAACAAATCATCCATCAAAGCTCCTGTATTGGTTTCTTCTACAAATTTATCTAAAAAATCCTTTTGAAACTTCGTCCAACTAGTTATGGACCCTACAGGCAAGATAAAATACAACGTGGAGGCCGAATTCTCAAAATTATAGGGGAAAATCCTATATACTACATCTTCATGTTGGACATTCATCAGTCTAATTGCTAGTATGAATTTTTTGATATGGTCTTCAGGAAATCCTGAGGTTTCAGGGTCAAATTTAGGGAGTAACTTTTTTGGATGTCAGGAAAGGTTATGTACTCGTTCGGGGATGGCTAGAGCATATCTAGACAACCAAGGTTGATTATTATGAGATGGGTTTCCCCTTTATTCATTATGCTCATTGTTATCTTCCATGTCGTCTGACTCCGAAACTGAGCGTTATGAGTTAAACCCTTCCTCATCAGAAAAATCGTCGAGCTTGGAGCAGTTACTAGCTAGTGTTTCGAGGATTATATTAAGAGGATGTTCAATTTTGGTGAGTGATAAATCTATCAGGTCTTCTACTATGTGAACAAAAACCTAGTCGGGGGTGTCAACCACTGGTCTGCTTACTTTTTTTCTATGAGGAAGTAATGGAGCTAAGGGTATTACTCCTATTTGTCGGGCGTAAGATCTTGTGATTATTCTGAACTGGTTCAACTCCTCGTGGGGAAGAGCGTAAGGTATCTAAGGAAATAAATGTTCTTCCTCTTGCTGGGGTGAGTTACTCATTTTAGGAGTACTCAGTGTGTGCGGTTTTTCTTGAGAATGACTAGCCATGCATGCGGTTTATTTTGAATCTACAAGCTGTGTGAAATATTATATAAGAAATATTGTTAGCCATTCATTCTTCAAGCCCTCCTTCTAGCACCAATTCTTTTGAGGGGTCCTAAATCCATTTAACTCAACAATAGGAACCAAACCCGCCATCAAGGCTCAATTAGACTCTGTAGCGTTTAATGGTAGAATGGTTCTCCATATCTATGTGATCCGGCCAATTAATCAATGGGATTTATGTAGTGATTTACAGGATGTTTTCTCGCGAAAAATCCTCCTTCAGTTTGATAGTTCTCTTTTTTTTGTATTTTCTCTTATAGGTGGGACCGATACAAGATAAATGTTGGTATAAACCAGCTGGGTAACAAAGGGGAAATTCTTAAATACTGAAGAAGGATTAGCTTGGGATAACCCTTGTGCTCAAGCATGCAGACAATTATTCTTACACCTATGACAAGCCTAGTACTAATACATTAACTTCTTGTCATTTCAATTATTGACTGAGATACAATTTATCAGAAGAGAACATACATGCAATAAAATGATAGAAAGAAAAACAGTTTCCTTAGCTCTAATCACCAATCACACATTAACACAACGATTTGTTTACATCATTAGAGGCAAGAATTATAAAAATATTGAATTAGATAACTTATCAATAGATTCATAAACTCTTACTCATTGCAACATCCATTCATGAGATAAAGTCGGAAGTAATTCCTCCTTATGATCCAATCACACATGCTTTTGATGAAAAACATGAACGTGTCTCTGTTCCTAAACAAGACTTCTCAATTAAGGTAGCTCTGAAATAGTTCTTTGAAAATCCAAAAATGAGGGATCTTTTCCAAAACCATCGACCATTTCTAACCGGTCGATCCTCTTATTTATAACAAATTATTAACTAAAAATAACTATCAAAAGTGAAAACCAAGTAAACAAAACATTTCCACATGACGCTTTCAATTCTCATTCTTATAAGAGTTATCAAATGGTTTCACTTGAGTGGATGACTCTTCTCATACTATGACCATTTGACGAAAATTTCCTCACATGTGTTGTCATACGGGAATATGTGTTGATCCATTGGGGATGAAAGGATCTCCTTTATCTCTACTGCATGTTCCCGATACTTAACTACTTTAAAAATTAACTATTGTAACATTTTTTGAGCCTTGATCGGGTGCTCCATGAACTGTTTTACTTAACCTGGCGCTATGCTCGCCACCTTTGTTATCTCTGCAATCCACGATGAGTCTTTTTCTACATGTAGTTTGACTATGCCATGCAAGTCGACAAAGTCCTCGGGTGTGTCGAATTCTGGGAGACTGATGTCTCTCATTGCCTGATTGATCTTGGTCCAACTCCTTTTGCAATCAACCCATTTCTCTTGGATCTCCTAATGAGGTTCTTGGGCCATTTTCACCCAGTATTCGGTCGATTTTCTTATGCGGTCGATGTTGTTGTCCCTTAGTACCCGAATGTCGTGCTCTTTGGTGTCTCGGCCCTGTTGAACCACGTTGATGTAATCAATCCTTTCCACAACATTGTGGGATTTATCATACCATATTTCCATGTCCTTGCACGTTTTTATCTCCATAAGAGTGTCCTCTTGGAAATTGGCTATCTTTGCAGTGAAAAGGTGTCGCTCAATCGTGAATTTACCTGTAGGCATCCTAGAATTCGCTTCTCAAGAAAATCATGGCCTATGTGGAGTCCTAATAATATTTCTCCAAATGGCATAGATGCTCCAACTCCTTCATCACAGCAAACAACTCCTCCTCATTTTTCCTCTCTCTATCCAGGGTGGCATCTGTGATTGTCATCCCCGTGCTGATAAGATCGGACGTTTTGGCATGCTCTGTGTTAATCAATTTTTCCTCTGTGGTGATGAGGATGGATTTGTCCAAAGTAATCCTCCTCTTCTTGGTGGTTCTCTTCATGACGGATTTCCTCTTTTGGTCGTAGGTGATGGCTTGTATATCGAAGACCTCATCCACGAGTTCAGGGATTTGCTACTCTCCCCATGTAAGCGTGTTTCTCAAGATCCTGACGGTATATACTTGTTCAAGGATGGGTTCTTGAACCTCTTATGTATGTCCCAAGAGTTTGACCTCTGGTTGTTTCTCATCGAGAGGTAAAGTACTGGCCAAAATTGATGAATCGAGGGCAGGCTCAGTACTTACTTGATATTTATCTGTCGAGATGTCGATTTCCTACTGTGGAATTCCTCCTTCTTGTTCGCTCGATCCAAGCTCATCCTTCAGGTTGTCCACTTGGGTTCCTAGTGTATCGAGTAGCTCAATGCCTAAGACACTTTCGACCTCTTGGTCACTCTGTGGAAGGATTTGACTTGGAGCATCAAGAGCTGGGGAAGATACTTTCTCGGGTTCCTTTTCCTCTATAATCGGTACTGGGTTCACCAGGGAAACCTATGAACTCTCCTCATCATCATAGATAGTTATTAAGTCATGTAAGGGGTTTGGTGCACTTTCTCTCCCTGATGTCCTCGCTATCTCAAGTTAAGCCGAAATGTCCCCTGGTGATCCGACCTGTGGCGTTGAAACTTCAAGCTTATCTAACCCAGTGATCTCTTCAATGTTTATCAACTCAGGGTCACTTGGACTTCCCTGGATTTCGATTGGGTTTTCAGCAGGAACCCTTTCCATATCTATAAGGTATGGATCATTATGCAGTTGATCAATTACTCTTTTTGCTTCTGCCATTAAGCACAGACCCCTTATCTGTGTCTCCATTGTCAAGAACAATCCCCTTCCCTACAACTATGTTTCCTCTACCACTTTGATTTCTTCCCTATCTCTGAGGTCCTCTTGAGCCGACTGTTCTATCATTTCCACATGTTCATCCACGCTCATGGCCTTGAACCTGGTCATGTTTTGGTTAACCATCCTCTGCACTACCTCATCCCAATCCTGGGCATTCTCTATGAAGACTTCATCCTCAAATTTATCATGAGCATATGGCTAGCAGGATGACACTTGCGATGCATGTTGAAGGACCAGGCCTTTAAGATCATGCTTACAGAATCGGCCTGTAGGAAACCTAAATTCAATTTGGCTCATCCCTTCTTGTTTGGCTTGAGCAGTATACTTTACCAGCTAGAACCCCACATGGAAACAGTAGGGTATGAAGGCCTGCTTCTTGTCTTTGACCAATGTGGCATTATATCCCTGCAATATGGTATGATAACAAATTTCTCCTACGACGAGTTGGTCTGGGACATGAGCTAGTAGGATATGTGGTTCTTCAGTGGCCCCAAACACCCTAATGTAGGTTGCGTGCTCATCCAAGTACCAATGGCCTACCTTGGATATCATTTTCTTAGGCGATGAATTCATCACAGATGAGGGATTAATATTTATTGTACCTATTTTCCCATAGCACGTTGAAGTAGATGTGGATCGGGAGCTATGCAACATGCCAACTCAGGTTCATGTCGGCAAAGACGTTCCTAGAGCACATGAAATCGAGTAGGTATGAGGCCATGTAAAAATTTGGTGCTTCTCTTGCCTTCGACGTCTTATCCTGCTGCACACAGGTGCTTACTTGTTTGGATATTATTTCTCCCCAATTGAAGCTACACCTGGCGATTGCAACTATGTATTCCAAAGGCATCCATGCTTCTGAAAACTTTGAGCAATCTTTTTCTCCATATAGATGGCAAATGGGAGCCATAAAATAGATGTATGGCTCCCTCAGGTTGATTGTCATGTACCATCCATTTCTTAGAGTGGTGAATTTCTTGTCTTCCCTCCACCATGAGGCCATCAACCGGTTGGTTTCATGGAGTTCATAGAACTTTACCACGAAATTCATGTTTAGTTGCTCCTCTGGGTCCCTAAGCTTGTAGTGTTTTTGGACCTCTGTCGGGAGGAAAACTCTGACGCGCCCGCCATTCTCATTGTTAATCAAACATTTATGCTTGTTTGTATGGTCGATGAGACACTTGAGGACCTCTATGCAGGACAAAACATGGGTTTTCCTCACCATCATGTGTAAATATGACCGTTGGATGTTGGGGAACACCTAGTCATCAAGCGCCCTTGCGTCCGAGTCATTGTGTGGGATATACTCTAGGTATTCTTCCCTGCTAATCATGTTGAAGATATCCCCCCACTGTGGGAGCACTACCTTGGATCCGGTGCTTGCCTCTATATCACCAAAGGCTGGAGGTTGGATGAAAATTTTCTTTGTTGTCATCTTGACGACAGGGTCCATCCTAGGGACGTACTCCAATTGCCTCGTGGTCCCTGGAGAAGAGCCTTCTCCTGTCTCTAGTTATTTTAGCTTTGGTGCTCTCGGCGAGCGTCTGGTGGTTGGATTTCTTGGTGGCATTGTTCCTGTAACTTAAGCAAATTTTTATAGATTGTGTAAAAACCAGATAAACACATATAAATTATAGCCAGTGAATTGACAGACTTGGATACATACCTCTGAATCTTGTTAAAACCTAGTTTTGATAATCACGGTGTCGATACAGCCTTCGATTTTCTCGTTTTTCTCCTTCGGATGCTCTGGAATTATCTTACGTGCAGAATGAATTTGTTCACAATGGTTCAAGATATTTTAAACAGGAAAGATCTTACTGTGTCGCATCAGCCATTCAATTCAGGTTATGAGTGAATTTTCAATAAATTTGTCGTCGAATATTTAGAACTTAAATTCATCGTGGGTTGATGGCGGAGGCGCATGTGGTGATGTGGTCTATCGGCGATTTCAAAAATTTTGTTTCGATTGGTGCACGAGGTAGAAACTAATGCAGGATCGGGTATTAATTAGCTCCTTAAATGCCCAAAATTTGATTGTATCTAATGTTGAAAACGTCTCGTCATGTCGCTCTTTCAGTGGGTGGATCGGGGGTCAGGACTATGCTATGAACATTTTCGTTGATATCCTCCTGCAAATCTTTGAAGATGATCGATCTTACCGTACAGTGTTGATGCGACAAAACTGACTCGGAGGTGTGACTAGGACCTATGAAACCAAGAATGAATCAGGATATAAATAGACTGTACGACCCTCTTACCTGATAAATACATGTAGCGTTCAAGACCAATGACTTAATTCGCTTGTATTAATCATATTCGAGACTTTCCTTAAGCTATTCATTCTAAAACAAACCTTAGCTTGCCAATGCCGAAAAAGTGTCAAGGATCGGCAATCGGCGATAAACCTACCAAAATTCTCTCAGATCGGCTCCCTCAAAAAAGCCTTGATGTCAAAACCGCATCGGGGATCGACGATCAGGGATAAATTTATCTTGGTCAAAAAAAAATTTGTGATCCTTCTGGATTTTCCCTAGTCCCGATAGAGTGCGTCGGGCATCAGCTATCGATGATTTCTTTTTGTCCTTCATTAATGTCTGTCCCCCTCGTATTTTACCGGTGTCGAAGGGGATCGGATATCTCTCAAAACTTTATGCGAAAAACTTACGTAAACCAAAAATTCCTTCTGTTGATGCTAATGAATATCGACCCTCGAAGACTGTGGTTTTCCGAGTGGTTCCTTTTTATTCTTTGAATTCTCTCTGATGTTGAACCTGAGCGCATTGGGTGCAGTGTTTGGTTGTTGATTCTTAATTCAGGTGTTAATGTATTTAGTCATGGGGTTTCATAAGTTTAAACAAACCTGAATAGGTGATGAGAGTCATGAAAATAAACAAAGACAAAACATTTCCCAAAATGCAATCGAGTCAGACAATGCAGAAGGTCAAGTGGTACCCAAAAAGTGAAAAACAATTGATAAGGATTTTTAGGGTGTGTTAAGTGCTCGGCAGGATGTTAAATATGTCTTCTTGCATGGGGATTTGAAAGATGAAATATACATGGAACAACCTCCTAGCTATGTTCAAAATGACTCCATCTTGGTCTGATGCCTTCAAAAAAATTTATATGGTATTAAACAAGCTCCTCGAGCTTGGTATGCTAAAATGGATAGATCTTTTATTGACATTGAATTTTCTAGATGTCATTATGACTCCAATGTATATACCATGAAAATAGGAATCCATCTCATAATACATTTTCTTTATGTTGATGACCTTATCCTCACTCGTAGAAACCCTAAAATTTTAACCCATGTGAAATCCATCCTTAACACGAAATTTGAAATGACAAACTTAGGTTATTTTCATTATTTCCTTGACCTCCAAGTATTTCAAACTAAGAAAGGAATTTCTCTTTCCCAATCTAAGTATGCATGTGAGATTTACCGCTTTTACATGAAAGATTGTAAACCAACCCCTTCTCCCTTCCAATCTGGAGTCAAACTTGTTGCCACCTGTGCTACTCCAGAAGTCAATGCCACCTTGTACAGTCAATTAATTGGTATCCTTTTGTATTTGACTCATACTTGTCTTGATATTTCCTTTGATGTTGGTTTTTTTTCTCGGTATATGAAAACATCTCACGATAGCCATTGGAAATCAGAAAAAATGATTCTTCAATATGTAAGAGGTACAGTTCAATTTGGGATGCATTATAGTTAAGGGGGGATTCCTTTGTTGGTTGGTTTCACTTATTCAGATTGGGTTGGCGACCCTGGTGATCAAAATTCTACTGTAGGTTATGTTTTTATTCTTGGTTTGAGACCTTTTACTTGAACTTGTAAGAAACAAAAGGATCTTGATCTTTCTTCGATAGAATTAAAGTACTGAGAAATGATTAATGCAATTCAAGAAGCCTTGTGGCTTCAATAGAATATTTCATAGTTTAGATTCTAGTAGTACCATTTGACCACCAGCCTCTAGTGTGACAATAAAAGTTCCATCAAGATCACCAAAGATCCAGTTCAACATTAGCACGGAAAACATATTGAGCTACAGATGTACTTCATCAGAAATCTCATTCATGATCAGATTCTTGAAATTCTATTTTTCCCTACAAATGATCAAGTTATAGACATTTTTAAAAAGTCTCTTACAAAAGAAAATGTTTCCAAACTTTGATCTATGTTAGGAGTTTAGGAAGTTTTCATTAAGCGTGGATATGCTCTAATGCCTCCTTCATTCTCCTATTGTGTCACCTTTGTAAATCCTTCAATTGTATCCAAAGTTTATCTTAAGGGGGGATGTTAGGATATTTATACACTTGTTAGTTAATTAAATTCAACTTGGTATAATGTGTCTTTAGGTAAAAGTGTGTTTCTTAATGTGTTTCTTTAGTATGCATTTGTAGTTTTGTAATTTGACTGTCACGATATTTTCTGGATAGAGTGATTTGAAAGCTCATATTATCCTCGATTTTAATGACTATATTGATATGTGGCTTAACACTTGATTGGTCCATGATCTCTATTTAAAGAGCATGGAGGGTCATTTGATGATGATGGAGAATTTCTATTGTAAAATATTTTTCTTTTTCAATAATATATTGCTTCAAGTGGCCACGTTGGATGGGATCGCGGATTGTTTCCATTTTCAAGGGTTTTAACCATGTAAAAGAATCGGTGTTATGATCTTTGATATGGTTATGTGAGAAATTTATTAAGGTGTTCATCATGTGTGGGAATGCTTTGCTTTATCAAACATTTAACACCATGACTACTATTGATGAGTAAGGGCTTATACTGGGACGTGTGACTCCCACCTCCAACAATTCCTAAATGATCTTTTCTATTTCAGTCTTTTGTGTAGAAGGGTGTCAATAAGGAGATACATTTGGTGGTTAACTTCCTAGAATCAGAAAAATACCATGGTCATGCTCTCCATGAGAAGGGGGTAAACCCTTTGGTATCTCAAAGACCTGATGATGTTTTTCAAGGACCAATTTCAATTCTAGGTGGATTTCTTGTTTCATACTTTCCATAACCATGGAATTAACTTGGGAAATAATTCTAGAGTGACCTTTCTTTAATAACTTCTCCATAAGATGAAATATGACTATTTCAGGAGGTCCTGCCTAAAGCCCTCGAAGGATTTGTACTTGAACCTCTTTAATGAAACTCATATATAGTACCTTGAAATACACGGTGGTTGGTCCCAACATGCGTAGCCATATTTCCCCCAATTTTATATTACAAAGCCCCCATATCGATGGAAAATGTATGTGTTTTGAGTCGATAGTCTCCGATTTGGAGTTTGACATTTTCACATATTCCCCCACATTTCATCGTACCTCCATTTGCAATAATGATCTAAAAGTTGTGCATCGGATGGAAAAAACAATGGGTTTCTTCTACCTCTCCCTTGTGAATGAAATTGTGATTACTACCATTGTCAACCAAGACTATGAATTTTCGATGCTTAATGTAGCCTATAATTTTCAAGGTTTTTGGAGTTGTAATGCCAAATAATGCATGTAGGGAGATTAGGGGTTCTTCCAAAGATAATTGAGATTTGATATCTGCCTAATTCAGAGTTTTGGTGTCTTCAATTGGTAACTCTAGTATCTCTTCGGTATTTATGTCTTCGATCTATGATGGAGTGGTCGTATTAATTTGGAATTTTTCTCTTTAAAACTATGACCTTGAACATATGTTTTGTCACAATTATAGTAGAGTCCATGCTTTTATTGGTCTTCCATTTCTATTGGAGACAACCTTTTTACTTTCAAGGGATGAGCAATGATTGTGCTGGAGGAATTAACCTAGGAAGGGCGAGTGTGAGAAGTGAAAGAGAGTTTTTTGGTTTGTGCATTGATAACCATCTCTACTTCTAGAACCTTCTGAGATGCTTCCAACTAGTTAGTGGGATTCCACATTCTAACTTGTGCTTGAATCTCCTCCTTAGGGCCACTGATGAAACCTTTTTTATAAAAAGAATTTGTTAATTTCTCTGTACATATGGATAATTGCTCAAAGGTTGTCATAAGTTTACAACTGATCATATTTGGCTTAACTTGGTAAGCCACCCTAAATAGTGATTGTCTCTCTCAGAAAGAACATGGATATCTTTAAAACATTGACTATGGGCATTGTAGCCAACATAATTATTTTTATGCTATTCCCACCATTTCCATCATTCCAAATATAAATACAATACACCCACCTTGAGTTGCATCATGTCATCAACGATGGCATGAAGGGTGAAGTAATGTTCCAAGTTTCTTATTATATTATGCCTCGAGCTATCATAGGCGCCAACTTCTCATTTAACCTCTTTTCCAAGAAAATTAACTTATCATCCCAACTGCTTATGGTCAGTTGAATATGGACATTAAGAGTCATGTATTGAGCGTCTAGGTGATCCAATCTACCGGTAGTAGATCAGGTGGCCATATTTTCCAAGGATTCAATATGAGGTGGTTTATAGGGCTCCACCATAGGTGAGTTCACTAAAAAATGTTATCGGGTCCTAAGGAAAAGGGAGTCTTAGGTGTTATAACTCTCTGATATACATGTGGGGTCCAACACTAGTACTTGACCCAATATTTTGGGGCACTAACTAAAGAGGCTCAATGGTGCCCTTAGCCATACTACTTGACTACCCAAGTACTAGAGAGTGATTTCCTCTAGTGATGTTCTCAGTGTACTATAGCAACAATATGGTCAATTAGCTTATCTAAAGTTGGTTTCAAGTGTACTTAGAGGAATTCCTATATCCCAGAGGGTACATGGAAGTGATATTTTGTATACATGCATTATCTAATGTGGTATTACTCTGAGTACCAATGGGTGTTACAAAGGTTTCTAAAAATGTGATTCAACTTGTATTTACTACGTGTATTCTTCTCTCACCACAATTTACCCATTGAACGAAAAATCATTGTGTTATTTAAAGACGTTGGAACACGTCTCTAAAAAAAAGATAAAAAATCTAGGAGATTTTTTGTCAATTTTCACATGCAACTCTATGTGACTAATTTCAGATATAAAAATTGCCTCCTAGTGATCTAATAGTAAAACCCTAGTTGTTATCATTGAACAACTTTATGCTGAAATTATTGACTGAAAACATATGAAATGGAAACAAAAAGATCAGAGATGAATCACATGAGACACAATTTCATTTTTGTAATCTTGTTGTCATCGGAAATCCTAAGGGAAAAACTAGCCCTCCCATCCAATAAAATATCACCAAAATATGAGGACAACCTTGAGCTAAAAATTCACAAAAATTGAGAACAACCTTATTCTCCAATGATTATAAAAATAATAAAACCAAACCTCATCAATATTTAGAAATATCCCATGAACATGAATCTTCTATAGACCACTTGTATGACCTATTGGCATCACCTATCAGCTTCTACAGATCTGTACCTACCCAAAAACTCAGATACGTGATTCACCAACCGAAAACCCACTTCGTCCTCCTGTAAATTACGTATGGTATGAAAAATCCTCTCACACGTGCAACCTTGTTCTCTCCTCTCTCTTAGGAGAGATTCACCACCTTCCAAACTTCCCCTTTGCTAAGATCACCAATCCTCCTACCACAAGTGAAAAATCACTTATGATAGCTCCATTATGTCTCCACATACTCTACATAATATGTAATGTCATAATTTTTAGAAAAATAGGTGTGCTCTTTTCACCGTAGACAATATAGAAATATTGTCTCCCAACCATAGGCACAAATGCCACCATCGAGCACCTTAACCCTGATAGACAGAATAATTCTGGAAGCAATCCAATAGCCAACCAAGGTAGCGCACGTCTCTCCAAGGCTAGCACACCAAGAAAGAATAACCAAAGGCCAAGTAGAAAGTCCAAATCAAAATTGAAATGCCAATTGTAGCAGTTGCAGCTGCAAATGTAGTGTCTCTCCAAACTTTTGCACCACTGGTCTTATGCAATTGTGAGAGTGAGAATTACAAATGATCTCTAGAACCCTCTATTTATACTACTCTATCTCACTTTACTGGGCCGAATTCTCTTTTAGGAGGCTAATAACTCAATATTAAATATTCTCTTGAGTTGACTTGTCTCCTAGAGTTATAATCCAACGTTTTAGGGTTTCTCTTGCTTCCCGAAATATTCTAGTATTATCAAAGGTTACACGTGGAGGTTAATACCTCCCATAGCTACCATAATATCAAGACTCCCTCCTAGCTATGGAGGTATTAAAGGAAATGGTCTTGAGAAAAAATAGACCATTCAACTGGTAGCATCATCATATCCACATAGGTTATCTCATGATAAAATTATGAGCACCATCATCACTATCAGTATCATTTGATAGCATTAACTAGGTCAGCTCTCGAAGCCATAATCCATCTGGGTAATTGGGCATGATGTTGAATAAGTCACTCACTCCATGGAGTTATACAAGAACCATTATTCTAATCTGGACATATTTCCTAGAAGAATAATTGTTATAACATATGCAAGACATGCCATGGGATACAAGGACTATTCTTCTAATTCAGACATACATCCTAGAAGAATGATCGTCCTGGACCATTTTCCACAGGGAGAATGTATGTCCATCATCATACTGACTATCCATATAGCTTGTAATCATCTCCAACACTAGTGATAGTCTCCATGGAAATCAGAACAATGTCATTCAATAGAACACAATTGCGTTTATCCATAGTAGTACACAACTACTATCCAGTGGTACACAACCACACCTAGTAGCAAACAGATACTAACCAGTGACACATAGTCACAACCAGTGGAACACATCCACCACAATGCCATACCACTATTGTCCAGAGTCATACAGTCTCCACAAAAATCATATCATCTTATATCAACCTGCATAACAATATCATGATACAAACTAAGTCACCTGGGCCATTACTCCACTCACATATGTGAGATCTGGAAGAGCATCTACCTTCATAAAGTAAAACATCATCCATGGGCTATCTAGAATATTCTTCCCAAACATAGAAGAATAATTATCCTTGATTTCTGAGCCTGGACCATTCACCTAACTGGTCCATTCCTCCGACACTAATCACAATGCAACCTGGAGAGAATGAGTCTGCCCTAGGGAATATCTATCCCTGATTGTTGAACCTGGACCATTCACCTAATTGGTCCATTCCTCTGGCACCAATCATAGTGAAACCTAGAGAGAATGAGTCTTCCCTAGGGAATGTCTATCTGTACCATTTCCTATGGAAATAGTTTTCCTACACCAACCTCCAAAACGAACCATTTTTCAAAATTGCTCACAACTATGAACTTCGAAAGAATGACTGTCCGGTGACGTGGACCATTCTACTTGACCACTACTCAGAGTGACTTCCAAGAAAAATGATTATCCTATACCATTCCCCCACACTATCCATAAGGGGAATCATTGTCTATGGTGCATCATCAATCTATGAGACCATTTGTTACGAGTAAAATCTCTCTATGGCTAGGGGTAAACCACAGTAGATGGAAATGACTGCAGAAATCAACTCTACTCTCAAGTATTCTATATAAACAAATATGCTAGCAAGACAAGATAAAAGGCCTACCTTGTCCAGACGTTCGATGAAGTCCATTGTTGAGCACTTGACCCAAAGCAATATACCTGCAACTAGTCCTCAACAACCAAGCAATGCAAGAATACAGTGATAATATATGATGTTAGCACATTCAATAGCATAATCCATCAACATTCATAACAAATACACCCATGGAATAGTAATTCAAATATTTTCAAGATATCAATTGGATGAGAAAAGAGTATTTCTATTAAGATATAATCATTAGAAGTGAATAAGTTACAAACTTTCATGTCGTCACAGTTCAGAACCGAGAAACTAAGTTCCTTCTAGATGGGCCTCCACCAAAGGCAAGCTCATATAAGAGAGACAATGAAGTTCTCAATCAGTAAGGGAAGAGGTTGGGGGTCGAACAATGTGTTCAGACTTAAAGGACAAAGGGATGCAGACTCAATGTGAAGTGAATAATTCCTCCAGAGTAACTTTGCTCTCAAAGTTGAATTCTTTCTCCTCTTTCCTATAGCTTGGAATTGGCCCATTTATAGCCTTCAAGTGGAACTGAAGGGCCGAATCGAAACGTTTCCGGTATATGGAAGGCCAAGGATCATTGATCTCGTGACGTGACATGGATACCCAACACTATTTTTCAATTTTGGGCACATTTCTCGATGTATGTGGGTTGTAGTGGTGCAAATTGTGTATATGCATGATGTATAGTAGGCAAGGTGCATATATGTGGAAAAATTGTATTTTTATCTCTCGGATTTGTAAAAAGGGACTTCAAGTCTGCATAGGGAAATGGAAAAAGGCCTTATGTGCAAGATTGCATGGGGTGAGGAAAATCTTTCTCTAACAGATTCCCCCTAATGTGTGAGCTTAGAGGAGTATCTGCGATGGCCGAAATACATTATAAAAACCCAGAGGTGGAGTAATGGGGACCCATCTAGAAGAACTAGTTGATCATTACAATCTGTACTGACTTTGCATGCATGGCTACCATTTTGAATTAGACAGTAGATCCATGTGAAAATTTACCAAACAACTGTCCATGGCCATGAATAGGAAAATAAAAATTTGGTTACATGCCAAAGGTTGTCATAGTCATGAACAAGGCCCTGTAAAACCAGTCTCAAAATCAATATGAAGATATATGTATACAATGGAGTACAATCTGATCTCCCATGATCATTGAAGTCACACAGGTACTGGTCCAATGAAAGGGTAGCAACAGCTCAGGAAATTTGTGGCTACATACTGATGTCTTCAATTATTCTACACAATCTTCCAAAGTTTCAAGTCTACATCGTGTGAATAAAGGAGTTGAGGTCAAACACAATGAGACTTAGTTTGATTACCGGTCATTGAGGTATATCGTTAACAAACGTGAGACAGCCTACCGATGATGAAAGTAGGTATCAAGGCACCGAATACATTCTTACAAGTGTCAATAAAGTATTTGGGGTCTAACACTTGAATAATCCATCGATCATGAGACATTGATGTATTCCCAATTGTCGATGGCAAGAGAACCTACCACTAATGACTGCAAGCCTCTAGGTACTCATAGGAATATGCGTCTCATTTCCATAATAGATGATCTGAAGTCGATGGAAGGAGATCCATTGAAAGGAGAGCATTAAGGCATCTCTCATCATCCAGCACAAGGTACAAAGCAGGAGCTTGATGATTTGGAGGAAATCAAACGAAGAACATTTTCACAAACCAACGACCCTGTGCATATTTCACGTGTGCCAAGTGCAAGTGGTACACGAAAAAGACCCTCTGAATAGCATCCAATGAGGAAAATTGCTGACAAAAGAGAGGAAACCACCAATAATGCTAATGGAATCCAAGACATTGCACGAATCCTAATGTGTGGATAGATTTCTTGTCATCGAACACAAGGGAAACCACCCAGTCAATGACCAATGATGAAATGTCGACTGTTGGATTCAAGGTTACCTACCAATGAGGAAAGTAGGACTAGGGTGCATAATAGGACTACATCTTCATGTGATTTTGAGACAAACTGAGGGTATGGCCGACATGCAAAGTCAATAGTTCTGAGGAATGGCTGACACAAGTTGATAGACATCCTTTGAACAAGAGCATGAGACATATGGAAGACTCTGGTAGCATAGACTCAAAAATGATGAAACCATGAGATGCAGGAGGCATCAATCAAACTCTCCATAGGGAATGGAAGAGTAACCATTCGGGGGAGTAAACTCTCTGTAATGAGCTCATATTCCTAAGGCCATGTTAAACCCAAAACTATGATGACAAGTGGACTCAACAATTTTGTGCTATGTTTAAAGGCGACACGACTACTTCCAATATAAGATAATACTCCCTTCTCACCCATATTTTTTTATTTTTTCATAGTCAAATGAATGTTATGATACAGAGGAGGAAATGAGTGTCGCAAGTAAGAAAAACTAGTTCTAGCAGTGGAACATACCTATTCTCAATGCAAGGAGGTGCATATGGGATATGGACACTCGGGGGAATGTTCCCTCCTAGATATAGGGTGTCAAGTTGCAAAGGATATAACGAGTCTCTACTTGGTTGAGGATGAAAAACTACCGAGGCAAATGGTTTATAATGCAAAGAGAGAATCGACAATAGGCTCAATACTGCAAGCAAGGGCATGATATGCTATCACAACTTAACACCAAAAAATGTCATTTTTCGTAATCTTAGTCTACTTAGTGTGAAAAATGGATAAACTTGTACCAAATAGATGTCCTCTCAAATCCAATTTACGAGTGTGAAAGAGATAAGTTCACTCAGAAATATTTTCGCTTTTTGAAAACGAGTCGGAAAAGAGATTAAATCAAACTCAGCTAGGATTCTTCTAGGTATAGGTCAGTGTGTTTATGAGTGAGAAATGAGGCTCAGCATAAAGTCATGTATTAGCTATAAGGGACTCCCGATCCTACGAAAAAAATCTTTGCATGGGCACCAAATGGCGTAGAGGATCTAACTAGGGTACCCATGTTTGGTAAGTCTCTACCATTTGATAACAACACGTCTTGTAGCAGATGGAAGGTTTTGCATCGCTAAAAAATGGGTTTGTACCTAAGGCATATGAGTGACAGTTCTAGGACAATGCAAATGTGCATGATGGAATGGATACCTATCATATATGCTCGGTAGCGAAAATAGTTGTCCATAGTTACGAATGCTCAACATAATGCTAAAAACTGCAAGAATCCCTGGGAAAAACTACAAAAACCAACTCAATCCACTGTTGTATTAGTCCATTAGGAGAAAATATGATCTGAAACTATGTAAAGTGGGTAAAAATTGCTATAAATAGTAACAA
This sequence comes from Picea engelmannii, assembly GCA_009831015.1. Taxonomy (NCBI): domain Eukaryota; kingdom Viridiplantae; phylum Streptophyta; class Pinopsida; order Pinales; family Pinaceae; genus Picea; species Picea engelmannii. The sequence goes on from ML798153.1 coordinate 218,038, forward strand.
AAACCAAATTTTACTATGTCATTTGACTTTTTTACCCAAATAGTGAATTTTGGACCAAATTATCTCTGATATTCAACTGGTGATTGCGGGAGCATCGAGTGACAGAATCAGAGACTATATGGACTAGGTAATTCCTCTTCCCCTCCTCTTCCTTTCTAGTGGATTACATTTTGTATTTAGGTTTCAAATTTCAAGTTATTTAAGGCACAAATTAGAGATTTAGGTGTACACGGGCTACCATTCATTGGGTTGCATATACGCGAGGTTATACACGGTTGTGTAAAAGACAGCCTGCGTATACTCAGCCCTATACACGACTATGAATGATGCAGCCTACGTATAAGTCTGTAAACAAGGTTTTTTATGGTTTCTAACTCAAAAAGTGATGTTTCTTTGGTAGGATGGTGCTAGAATGGAGGGAAAGGGAACATGAGGAGGTAGATGCTACTGTGGAAAGAGATCTAAGGGCCAAAATGGTCTTCAAAAGATGCAGGATGTACAAGTTTTGGGCACTCAAAGGGATGAGGTCCCAAGTGAGGTTGCTACAGTTTCTCATGGATTACTGGGATCCAAACAGTGAGAGCTTCAACCTTGATGGGAAACCATTAAGGATTGAAATCGAGGATATATATTTCTTGATAGGGTTGTCGCGTCGGGGTGAGGTGGTGAACCTCAAAGCCCAAGGAGCTGGGATCGGTATGAATATAGAAGATTACATAGATGCTCATTGTATAGCAAGGACCGAGAAAGTCGGGAGTCAACTCCCCATTCGAGCGATAAACAATGTAAGCCTCAAGATTGTTGTCCTCATTTTGACTTGGATCACAGGATCAACTTCACTGCACCAAGAATCAAGGTTGCTCATGTTCTACTCCATAGAGTGTTTGAGACCCATGGTGTATGATTGATGCACCTCGCTACTGACTAATATGAAGAGACAGTTGACAGAATGAAAACAGGGTGACAAGAGGAACTTCGGGTTTGCATCCATATTGTGTAGCTTTTTCTTCAAGCGGGCTCCAGGTTTGGGACCTATAGTTGAGATCATTCCTCGAGGACCTCACGATCCATCCATGGCACGTTGGACCGAGGTGATGAGATGGTAGGGGGGGTAGGGTGCCCACACCCTACAACAATGATTTTGTTTACTAGTGGAGATGATAGGTCATTGCTCTTGATGACTACCCCTATGCAGGGATCGACTTCAAAGGGGACCCTGACATGCCATTTCCACTAGGGATTTCCTACGGGGACATATGTATGTCAAAGTTTTTAAATATTTCATTTTTTTGTGTTTTGTATAGTAAAACAAAAATATTTTTGGATGATGTTTAAGTACTAACTAGACATGTGTGTGACGCAGACATAGGTCCGCGACGGCTTGTTGGGCTTCCATGACATCGTCAAAGGAACCGGGGAGATGAGGCGGCGGGAGGAGAAGCAGAGAGAGTCCTTCAAAACGTGCAGGGAAACATGTCTTGTTTGACACATAGGATTTTGATGGTTCAGGTAGAGGATATGTCGGAGGCCATACAGCGACAAGTGGTTGGTGTGCCTAGAGCTTGGGTGCGACTCTTTTGATGTCTCACAAACGTCGTACTTTGTTAGCATGACACACATCCGGAGCCATAGGCGTAGATGTCATGGACTTTTTATTATCAGTTGTATATGTGTATTGAGGGTGTTGGCCCCAATTTTGTACTATAAACATCATATTTTTTGAAATATATATAAAACATGGTTCTTCGGCTTTACTTATATTACAATGTGTACATTGATGAGAATGTTTTCTTTTCTTTAGTGATGTGACAAATTCCAATCTAAAACGAAATTATCATAAGCATCGGATACATAATTAGAACTCCTAGGCATGTGATGATAAGTAATAAAATCAAACTATCTCTCTACAATGTGTACCCATAGGAATCGTCGCAGTAATGTAGGATCGTGCACACGGTAACTGTTGTTCAACTGACATACTACTAATTGGGAAGCTAGGCGAACCTCCAAAGAGCGAATACCATGTGAAATGGCATCATTTAAAAGTTCTACAACGACGCTATATTCAGCCACATTATTCATGGATATCCCTAAGCATAAACCACCTGAAGACACCAATACACCCTCAGGTAAGTAAACCACCCAAGCGGTGGAATCCAAGTGTTGTGTATGACGAATGGCTTCATCTGCGAATCCTAAGTAGACCAAAGACTCCGTTGACATATGTCAACCAAGGGGAAACCTGATAAGCAAGTTGAAGACAAAAAATGAAGGTAAAATATATATACACTAAATTACATTAGTATACAAAGAGTTACGCCCAATATTGGGGCTCAAGAGTAATATATTTTCAAGTAGATCCCATTCATGGGATCGGCCAACATGTTCCCTTCATAATATTCTAATTCATAGGCTCCTTTCTCTAAGACACGTCGCACGATATAGGGACCATACCACATGGTCTTGAACTTTCCCGCCCCCAGTGGTTCTTTGGCTTGATCATATCAAAGGACCAAGTCACCCTTAGCATACAACCGAGGACAGACAGACTTATTTTATTGGACCTCTACACGTCTTTTATTCGCTTTGATAGTTGTAGAGGCGTCTCGGCGCTGCTCGTCAAGGCTCTCTAGATGTATGAGGCGTCGCTCGAGATCGGAAGTGCCAGGGAGGAGTGCAACTGCCAATATAAGAGAAGGGATTTTGCATTCAATAGGTAAGATCAACTCCACATTGTGTACTAAATAGAAAGGAAAAAATCTGGTGCCAGTCTTGACCAAGGTTCAATATGCCCAGAGTGCGGGATATAGCATAATATGCCAGTCAGATTTGTTATGGCTGACAGTTTTCTGCAAAATGGTCTTGAGAGACTTGTTGACGGCCTATACCTATCCATTTTATTAAGGGTATTAAGGGGAATAATTACCATTCTTAAACCCCAGCTTGGCTGATAACTCTTTCGTCATTTCATTCTAAAAGTGATTGTCATGGTCAGTGACAATCTCACTCGGGATACTGAACCTGGTGATAATTTGATTGAATACGAATAAGGAGGCAGTATTCCCATCAGATTTAAATGTAGTCATGGCCTCAACCCACTTAGTAAAGTAGTCTATGGACACGATAATGTTTTGATGCCCCCAGCTGATGTTGGGTTGCAATCCACAAAGTCCACCCCCCACTTGGTGAAGGGACCAACTGTAATGACTGGATGGAAAGGGGTTAGATGCGAGTGAATTTTATGAGTGAACACCTGGCAGGGGTGACACTTCTTAACTACTTCAATGCAATATTTAAAGATAGATGGCTAGAAATAACCATCTTGTAAAAAAATTTGGGTTGTCACAAGCCCGAATAGATGACCACCACAAGCCCCACTGTGGAAATCATTTAGAACTGACTCATCTTCTTCGTGATTTAAACAACAAAGCAGGTATTGTCTATTCCTCGAAGATACAAAGTTTCACCGACGATAATGTAATTCTTATCTTGGTATCATACACGTCGTCAGTCATCTCGCGAGAAATGATGAGGGAACTTCAAAGTTTGAAGATAGAGAACATTGTCTCCATAACAGGGGTCAGACAATGAGACAAGGAAAATGTGTGCATCCGCAAATGAATCAACATGAATAAAATCCTTTTCCAATCATGGGAAGTCATATATTAACTCTACAAAGACTAGTGATTTCTTGGATTTCGCAGAAGCGAAATCGAGATCGAATTCTTGTAAAATGACAATCCATTTATTATATTTTCCCCCTATGATACGCTTGGTAAGGACATATTGAAATGGATCGACATCGACAACCACAGTAGTTTTTCAAAGCAATATATAATGGCATAACTGTTGGACTACATGGATGACAACCAAAGCTATATTTTCAATGTGAGAATATTTGAGCTCAGGACTAACTAAGTTTCGACTAAGATAGTAGATGACCTGCTCATGGAGCTCATCATCCTACTAAACAAAAACCATACCAATCATCTCTTCGGATGTGGTGACATAAAGCAAGTAATCCCTATTGTAGTCAGGAGACTTCAGCAGAGGCATCGATACCAAGGCTTTCTTCAAAGCATTGAAGGATTCCTGGGCTCGCTCATCCCAGATAAAAGGGGTGTCCTTCTTCAAAAGATGCATAAAACCCTTAGTAATATTGGCATAGTTTACTATAAACCGACGTAAAAAAGTTATCTTTCCCCTGTAAACCTTGAAGTTTTAGACCTCGACCTTTAATGGATCTACCATGATCCCGATCTCAGAGACTAAAAATCCTAGAAGACGTCCAAACCTAACGCAAAAGATGCATTTATGAGAGTTCAACCAGATTCCATAATGACGACATCTTTCAAAAACTAGCCGAAGGTTCTTAGGGTGATCCACTCACTTACGAGAGTGAGCAGCAAGATCATCAAGATAAGATTTGACTATATGCTTAAGATCATGGAATGCGAAGGTCATAGCACGTTGGAAGGTTGCTCTAGAGTTTTTAAGGCCGAAAGGAATCTTTTGGCATGTGAAAGTACCCCAAGGACAAATAAATGTCATCTTATGTTGATCCTTGGGTTTAATTTGAATTTGGTTATACCCTGAAAATCCGTCCATGAAAGAAAAAACTTCACTTCTCGTACACTCGTCGAGAATCTGATCGATGAAGGTGTCGGGAAATTGTCTTTAGGACAGGCTTTGTTTAGGTCACAAAAGTCCATGCATACACGGATGGTTCCTTGCTTCTTATTCACAGGAAAATTATTGGATACCCATTCAGTCAAGGGAACCGGGTAGATAAACCCAGCATTAAGTAGTTTTGCTACCTTTGCCTTAATAGCAGAGGCCTTTCGGGGATTGACAGCTCTAAGACATTGTCAAATGGGCTTAGCGTCTGAGTAATTTTTAATCTCGTGCTCGACAATTCGAGGGTCGATTCCTGTCATCTCTTCATATGACCAAGAAAATACATCTTGCAATTCATTGAAGATATCGGTGTAGATCAGGATTTCTTATGGCGAACAATCTACACCGATGTGTACATTTTCAATCTTGCCAAGGGTACGAGAGATATCGATCGTGACAGTAGGAGAGATACTTGCCATATTTCCTTCAACCTAAATGTCGTGCATATCAAGTGGAACTACGGTGTGACTGACTATCTCGCTCAGAGTAGATCGAAAGTCATCTTGTTCGATTCTAGCAAGCTCTGGGAGAAAATAAGAGTGATGACGCATATCATCCCAAGGTTTGTCAGAATCATTCATGGCCTCGATGATAGCTTCATACGAGGGAAAAATCTCATCAAGGAATTCATGTGAACAAGATGACAAAGTGGCCCACACGGGCTTAAGAACAAAATCATCCTCATCGATCGACGAGGTAATAGGATAGGGATTGATGGAAGAGTCAAGAACATCTTGATATGCTATCTCCACTACAGATAGTGGCATGGCCATTCCATCATGTGACTGACCTTCACAATATGCAGTCGAGAAAGGTAGGGTCCAAGGATTGTTAAAATAGGAAGTGCGGAAAGGAACATACCTCTCTAACGAAATGGGCCTACTAGACATGGCATAAACATGGTGAACCGGTGCCATGAAGTCGAAGGTACCCATAATGGATGAATACATTACGACACCAATATTCTCAGTTTTTGACTGAGAATTGTTGACCACGGGGATCAACAGTCCAACAGATGCACTGGGGCTAGCATACGCAAAGGATAATTGGTCGACCGTCACGATCTTCCCATCATGAGAAAAACAAAGAGTGTGGAAGACGGACGATATGATGACAGTCATAGCATAAGTCCAATTGTGTCCTAGTAATAAGTTATAATAGAGGGGTGCATCAACCACCTCGACATCCACCTCTACCGTCTTCCCACCTAACTGGAACGGAAAGGCAGGAAGAATATCGTGAGGGTGGAAAGAACAACCGTCAAAAGCAGTCAACATGGTTGAAGACTGAGAGAGAGTTGGAGCCGAGAGCACATATCAAGGACATCACACATGTGGCAGAACCTTCATCAACAACCGCACGCTTGATGGTATACTTCGAGTAACCCACATGGATTTGGAATGCCACATGGTAAGGCAAGTGAGGCTTCATGTCTGTGACGTCAAACTTGATAACTTTCGAGCGACTGGGGTCTAGAGATCCTAACGCAGATAGCAAGGCATTCCTCTGTGAAGGACACATCTGGAGTACCTCCAGGGCCGACATCACACAAGGGGTTTGACCCAGGTCCTCAACAATAGAGTAATTCTGGGCGGATCTAGCATTTGGATTGTGGGTAGAGCGCTTGAGTACTCCTTTCGTAATACGAGGCAATGGATCTGGTTTTTCGATCTGCAAGGGCGTCTCCGGAGGAGGAGGAGATTCTAGATCGGGTACAGTTTGTGGAGAACTGTAATCGCGAGACCGAGTGGCTACATTAACCTGAGAATTGACCATATTAATGCACAAACGGTCACCATCTTGTGCTACTATGGTCGCCAATTATTTTACGAGGAAAATCTCTCTATGGCTAGGGGTAAACCACAATAGACAAAAATGACTGCAGAAATCAACTCTACTCTCAAGTATGCTATATAAAAAAATTTGATAGAAAGACAAGATAAAAGGCCTACCTTGTCCAGACATTCGATGAAGTCCACCGTTGAGCACTTGACCCAAAGAAATATACCTGTAACTAGTCCTCAACAACCAAGAAATGCAAGCATATGGTGATAATATATGATGTTATCACATTCAATAGCATAATCCATCAACATTCATAAAAAATACACCCATGGAATAATAATTCAAATATTTGCAAGATATTGATTGGACAAGAAAAGAGTATTTCTATTAAGATATAATCAATAGAAGTGAATAAATTATAGACTTTCATGTCGGCACGGTTTGAAACCGAGAAACTAAGTTCCTTCCAGCTGGGCCTCCACCAAAGGCAAGCTCATATAAGAGAGACAATGAAGTTATCAATCAATAAGGGAAGAGCTTGGGGGCTGAACATTGTGTTCAGACTTAAAGGGAAAAGGGATGAAGACTCAATGTGAAGTGAATAATTCCTCCTGGGTAACTTTTCTCTCAAAGTTGAATTTTTTCTCCTATTTTCCATAGCTCTGAATTGGCCCATTTATAGCCTTCAAGTAGAACTGAAGAGACGAGTCGGAACGTTTCCAGTATATGGAAGGCCAAGGATCATTGATCTCATGACGTGACATGGAAACCCAACACTATTTTTCAATTTTTGGCACATTTCCCAATATATGTGGGTTGTAGTGGTGCAACCTGTGTATATGCATGTTGTATAGTAGGGAAGGTGTGTATATGTGGAAAATTTGTATTTTTAGCTCCGGGATTTGTAAAAAGGGACTTCAAGTCTGCATAGGGAAATGGAAAAAGGCCTTATGTGCAAGATTGCATGGGGTGAGGCAAATATTGCTCTAACACCATTTTCATTATGAAATTGATTGTCCGATCTGGACTATTTTCCGAGATGGAAAATGCCTATCTGTCAGAAATCTCGAACCATTTTCCGAATTGGAAAGGAACTACCCATCCTGGACCATTTCCAAACTAGAAAATGACTGTCCATAAATCAATAACATATCACTACTCCCTCCCAACCTAGGAGTAATCACTTCCTTTTCCAATAAGGAAGTCATCTCCACAAGCCCCAGCTTGTCTCTTAAGTACGCAAACTTTTCATCTTGGATAGAGGCTTTACCAAAATATTTGTTTATCTACTCATCTGTGGAGATATATTAGAGAACCACTTCTCTCTTCTAGACTTTATCATGGATAATATAATTCTTGATCTCAATTTACTTCGGCCTGTCATGGAACATTGGTTTTCTCTGAAAGCTTCACATAGCTCTGATCATTACAATATATCATGGTTGAACTCAACACCTGATCAGATGGTATCGAAACCAACTACGGAGCCACGTTTCTTCTATACAAGCATCACAAGCTGCAATATACTCTACTTCTATAGTGTTGAGTGCAATAGACTTATGTTTCCTGCTATCCTATGGCATTGTGGTAAAGCTCAAACTGAAACATATCCAAGTAGCACTTCTTTTGTCATATACACTCCCTGCCTAATATGAATCGATAAATTCATGCAATTGTATGTCATAGTTTAAACGTCCCACAAAACAAATATCCGACTGAGTATTCTCCAAATACATTAACGATCCAATCAATTGTCAATAAAAAGATAGGTCTACTTGATTAGATTCTCTTCAACCTCTTCAGATCTGCTATCATGGAAGTTTTCCATGGATTTGCAATCCACCATCTCAGACTTCTAAGTAACCATTATGATACACTTTCTCTATCATAGGAAGTTTTTTCCATGCTTATGTTGTATATGAGATACTTTGCATCAAGTTGCTTGAATCCATACAAGGTCTTCTTCCATTTGCATACATGGATCTCTTTCTAGTATAAGTTTCTTTCTTAATTTTCTTTATTGGGAAGAACAGTCTTTTACATGTAAGTTTCAATCCATGATTGTTGCAAGAGGTATATATGGTTTATTGGAACAAGTTGTCATCATAGTATTCTCCCTCCTTCTGGAAGAACCTCTAGTTATGAATCTCGCAATGCTTCCATTCATAAGTATTTTTCACATTTTCTTTCATACATTGTTCTTCATCACAACTTGCATTTCTTCTACTTGATTGCTTCTAGTGGGTTCAAACTAAGATCGTAGTCTTATGATTCTCGGTATAGTAATTGGTTGTTATGTCTTTTCTTTCTTTCTTGGAATCTTCATGTTCTTCCTCATGTTCCTCTGAAAACCAAGGACACTTAAGGCTTATTTTTGAAGAAAACTTCTTCTAGATTCAAACTGAACATCAGTTGCTTATCATGGTTGCTACTTTCAATGGGGAAAATGGATAGATACTTTATAATCTTCACGGATTCTTAAATGGATCATATCATTTAGGATTAGATCCCTCCTAATCTCGGCTTCATGCCTAAATGCATGCTCTTCTTTTGGAATTCTGCAATCATCTCCCTCCATCTAAGAGAGTTCATGCTTTCGTGTGTATCCTTATTGCTTTCTGCAAAGTGTCACAAGTTTTATTCTAGTTTACTGACTTCTTTCTGGTCTCTTCAAGTTTGATTCTAATTGTGTCCCATCTGGAGGTTGTTACTTATATAATGGCTTCCACAGGAATTGTCACCAAATATTGTCAACGTACTTCATCTTGACTAGAAGAAGAAGTATGTTTTATCCTGCTTGGCTTTATTTGAGGGTTCCCTTTCTTCGAAAACTGTTGCTTCATCTATTTCCTTCCTTTTATTTAACTTGGGACAGTGGTTCACATAGTGACCATATTTTAGACAGTTGAAGCATTGTATCTTTGACATATCCTTAAGCCAAACTTCCACTTATTCCTGAAATTCTTGAATTTTGTTGTGAAGGCTTGATCATCATATTTCTTTTAGGATTTCTCTTTTGTGTTAATCCTTGATTCTTCTTTTTCACAGTAAGTCCAAAGTTATTCAAATGTGGGATACTCCTTTCTTGTGTTCATGCTTGCGAAAAATGCATCCCATGTCTTGGGAAGGCCATTGAGTACTATATATTTACTAGTTCCTTTTCTGAAATGATTTCTTCAATAGCTTGTGTTTGATCTCGTAACTGAGAGATTCTTACAAAGTATGATGTTATGTTGTCATCATCATTTGTTTTCATGTCATGGATCTCATTCTTCAGACTCATTACTTTTCCAATGTTTCTGACTGAGAAGAGGTTAGTTAGGGAATCGTACATCTTCTTAAATGAGTCAAGATGAGAGATGTAGGGTATCAAGTGGTATTTTACAGAGTCCACTATGATACTCATAGTGTTTCTCTCCTTCAACTTTTCCATAACTGCAATGTTCTGAGGTTCCTTCTCTTTTCCTGCTTCAAATTGCGGTTCCATGATCTTGCCTTTCATCCAATCTAGCACTTTATTCTTTGCAAGAATGATGTCAATCCTTGTCTTCCATGCTCTAAAGTTAGAAGCCCCTTCTAACTTGTTTTTTTAATTCGTAGATTAATTCATGACTTCTTTGACTTGGTCAACCTTTGACTTTGCCCAAAAACTCAGACTTGACGCCTTGGCTTGTTGAGACTACCATGAGGTGTGCTAGGCTAGGGGGCACTAGGATATCCAAGAATTAGGTCAAGATCCTCACTTAAGGTGCCTTAACAAGAGGGTTAGGGATTCATTGTTGCAACAAAACTTTGACTACAACTGCAACTATAACTGAGAAAATCCTCCCAATATATATTCCAACGGTTAGATTGTCTGAAGATAGTGTGGGCCCATAACCTGTTAGAAAAATAGGTGTTATCATTTCACCGTAGACAATATAGCAATATTGTCTCCCAACCATAGTCACAAAGGCCACCACCGAGCACCTTAACCTTAATAGAAAGAATAATTTTGGAAGCAATCCAATAGCCAACCAAGGTAGCACACATTTCTCCAAGGCTAGCGCACCAAGCAAGAATAACCAAAGTCCAAGAATAAATTCCAAACCATAACCAAGGGAAAGTCCAAGCAAAAATCGAAATGCCAGTTGCAGTTGTAGTTCCTCTCCAAACTTGTGCACCATTGGTCTTATGCAGTTATGAGAGTGAGTATTACAAATGAGCTCTAGTGGCATCTATTTATACTACTCTGTCTCACTTGATTGGGCTGACTTCTCTTTCTGGAGGCTAATAACTCAATATTAAATATTCTCAAGTCAACTTGTCTCCTAGAGTTATTATCCAACATTTTAGGGTTTCTCTTGCTTCTCGAAATATTCTAATATGTTCAAAGGTTACATGTGGAGGTTAATACCTCCCACAGCTACCATAATATCAACAATAATGACCTCTCTTCTTTATATACAATATTTATGGGTCAACATAGAAGCCCCTCCACAAGTCAACATCAAATTAGGCTTTCCTAGTGGGTGTGAAGCCCCAACATAAGCCCACAAATCCCATCAACAAACCCATGAATCCCCCACTCAAATCCAAGGGGGTTTTCACCAAACCAAAAGTGTGATGTGGTGCCCACGATGATTCCCACATGCCCAACACCTCGGTTCATGTGAGAATACCTTCCCGGAGCTAAAAAAATCAACACTCCTTATTAGGGAGGAAGGTATTTTGACCACACTCCAAAAGTGGGAATGTCTCTCGATGCTACAAAACCATCAACACTCCCTCTTAGTGAGGGAGGCATTCCATCCTCCATCATCGCCTGGAAGTAGCTTTGTCTCTCATACTGGATCCTCTACCACAGTTTCTCTCCAATCCATCTGATTGGTTGCTCCATTTGTCACCGAAGAAAATCCTGTTGTCTGACATGATCCCATCCTGGAAGACACCCTGCTCTTTAAGCCTCCTTCCTATAAACCTCATGTTTTTCCATCTCAACCCATGACACCTACTTGACAGTCCTAGAATATTCCTCTCTCCCAACTGGGCCTAAATGTTGGATCCCACTGAGTGAATGACTCTCCCATTGAGCCTCATGACTCCCTCTGAATTCAAACTCCCTATGGGTCCATTGAATCCCTTTGAATTTGGACTCCCTCTGAGTATAAACAACTTTAAAGCTACCTGCTCCATGTCCACTATCCTCTGCACATTCCTAGGAGGTTTCTCCTCCCTCCTGGATATTAAGGGCTAACTACCTTTGAACTTTGGCTTCCTTTGAGCCTGTACTACTAGTGGAGCTAACTTCTCCCTTTGTACCTATGTTGTTGGTGGGGATGCATGCCTCACCACTAGTGGAACTACTTGTCTCACCACTGGTGGATCTACCTACTCCCTCTGTGCTATTGGTGGAGCCACCAACCTCACTATTGGTGTAGCCACATGCTTCTCCTCATCAGTATCTCTTCTCCTGCTGGTCATAGTACGCATATGTTTTCCCTCTCTAACTCCAAGAACCACTACTAATATGAAGCAAGATCCTCTTAGCATAAACAACACTTGTCTAACTCAAAATAATATGTGTTGCCCCTTTCTCTCAATCTCTGAGACTAAGAGAACACTCCTCCTGAGTTTTGGTACCCATAACACATTTGACACCCTCAACACCTCTCCTGACTCCAATCAAAACAATATTGTACCAGATCCTCACACTACATGCTTGACTCTCATTCCAATCTCCACACACAAGTCTGAGCCAGTCTATGTGAAAGTGTTAAACAACTCTCTATCACCTCTCATATGGAAATATGATTCTCTATCCACCAACCATCTCTCCCTGCTGGAGAAAGTACCTAAAAGGGAGGAGACCAACAATATATCCCTCTGAAACTTATCTACAACCTCATCAACCTTTGTTGTTGATGTATGTTACCTTCTTCCACTTCCCCTCTGGTGTAGACACTATGAAGAAAAATGACCATATTCATGACACTCAAACCATCTATATCCTCATTGGACACCAATCGAGTCTCCTCTTGGATACAATCAATCCATATCCTCTCAAACCATGGAAACGTCTCTCGTGCACAGATCCCCTGCACAAAAGGTTTCTGAAACCTAGGAAGACCAACACAACATCTAATAACACCTGACCATCTTGGAAAAACACTGCATAATCCTATTCCTCGATCCCTAAAGCTAATAACACACTCCTCGCACCCATAACACATTTTCCACTTGCAACAAACCCCCTGACTCCATCTGAAATACCACTGCTTTGAATCTTTGTACTACATTCTTGGTCCTCCTACCAAGCTCCTCATACACACTTGATTCAGACACTATGAAACTCATAAACAAATCTTGTGCCCATGTCATCTGTCAATGGCTCTCACTGTATAAGAACCATGCATTCCTCCAATGAAAGCATCATGTTTCTCCAAGTCACAACCATCCAATGAACTTCTACCCAAGTCCATCATCTGAGTCACCAAAAAACTCTTTGTTTTTGCACATGTTATTGATCTTGCATCATTTTCTAAAGAATCTCAAGTTGCGTTTGGACACTCAGTCTAGTACACTCTATATCTCCACAACTCATTGTTGCAAATGTCCTCATCCTCCAGGGTCAAATACCTAATATATTTTTATACCTAGACAATGTGCAACTCTCCGGACCAATGAGACTTTATCTCATCAACCTATGACGCACACAAAACTATCTCATCTATTCCAAAGCATCTATTCTACACCCATCTCAACTCACTATGAAAAGCCACTGAAAGTCCATCCACAGGGTTGGTAATCTTCCACACAACATATTGTTGTGATTCAGGCTCTCCACCAATCCACCAAAACTCCCAACCTTCCACACCACCGAGCTATAATAGTCCATAACTCCTCGTTTGGACAATCTGCTCCATGTCTCAAACCAAATACCATCTAACTTGTTTCCACCTACAATCGTCATTGTAGCTCCCTCTCAGAGATAATTCCTTAGCTCCCTCAGAGTTGTCACTTGTGACCTGCCCGGAACAAGAACAACACTCCTCTAGTGTTGTAGCCAAAATGTGTCTCAAGATGATCCTCTTCTCTTCAGATTCCAAGCTCTGATACCATGTCAATTTTCACATGCAACTCTATGTGACTAATTTCATATTTGAAAATTGCTTCCTAGTAATCTAACAGTAAAACCTTAGATGTTATCACTAAATAGCTTTACACTTAAATTATTGATTGAAAACATATGTAGCGGAAACACAAAGATCATAGATGAATCACATAAGACACAATTTCATTTTTTGTAATATGGTTATCATCAGAAATCCTCAAGGAAAAACTAGCCCTCCCAACCAATACAATAGCACCAAAATATTAATACAACCTTGTCCTCCAAAGTCACCAAAACTAAAAAAAACCTTGTTCTCCAATGATTATACAAATTAGAAAAGCAAACCTCAACAACATATGGAAATATCCTCTACACATGAATCTGTTGTAGACCACTTGTACGACCTGTTGACGTCACCCATCAGTCTATATGGATTTGTGCCTTCCCAAAAACTTAGATACATGTTTCACTAACTGGAAACTCGCGGACATATGTTGTTTTCTCCACTGCAAATTGTGTATACCCTATACATGATTCATCCTTCTGCAACCTGCGTATATACATGCTTCGTCCTCTTGCAAATTACGTATGGTACAAAAAAATTATTCACACATGCGACCTTCTTCGCTCCTCTCTCTTGGGATAGATTCGCCACCTTCCAGAGTTCCCCTTTGTTGAGATCACCAATCCTCCTAGCACAAGTGCAGACTCACTTATGATAATTCCATTATGTCTCCACATACTCTAGATAATATGTAATGTCACAATGACCTCTCTTATTTACAATCCTCAAGGGTCAACATAGAATCCCCTCCACAAGTCAACATCAAATTAGGCTTTCCTTGTGGGTGTGAAGCCCCAACACAAGCCCACAAATCCCATCACCAAACCCATGAAACCCCAACTCAATTTCAAGGGGGGTTTCACCAAACTGAAAGTGTGATGTGGTGCCCAGAACGATTCCCACATGCCCAACACCTAGGGTCATGTGATAATTCATTCCCAAAGCTACAAAAATCAACACTTTTGACCCGAAAAAAAAGATCTTAAAAACACTCGAAAATAATTTACTTGTTCAGTGTAAGGTTTGAGGCTGAAAATGTACAATTATCATAACTTCTATTATACTTCTTGGATTGACTATTATGACCCCAATTATGAAATGGCATGGTTTTTCTAGATTTACTAGCAATGGATTGATTGAAATTTGTGCACTCTATCAAAAGATATCCAATTTGTGAAAATCATGACATCACTAGAAAAACCATAAAAAAAGGTTGATTTTAAATCAATTATAACTCCACTTCCTAGACTCCATTTTTGAGAAAAAATAATTGAACTTGGGTATTTTTACGAGAGGAATTCGAATAAGTGGCTCATTTCTTCAAATTCTTCACATAAATTTTCATAAATCGATATGTTGTGGTTCTCATTTTTTGGTAAAAAAATTGCTAAAAGGAAAACAAATCTCCCTTTTTGGCCCAGGAAAGATCTCTGAAACCACTTATAATGTACTTAACCTCATAACTCCAGAGCAATCAAATAAAATGTAATAGAATATCCATACAAAAACCAAATAACACAAAATAAAATAGATAAACCATAAGAAAGATCTCTTATATTAAGGATATTCAAGAATAGAGAGCTATGTTCACTTGCCTCTTCAAGGGGGAAACCTCCAAAAGAAATAACAAATCTTGAAAAAACATTACATAACGTTCTACTCAATATAGAGCTATCAATATTTAATCTTAACTACTTATGGACCCACATAAAATGAGAGCCTACTAACTAATTTAGGCCTTATTAATGAAGAGGACCCTTTTTACAATGAGTGACTATTAAATAACTATGTAATGGGTCGTATTCAAGGAAGGTGGCCTCATACATCAATAAAGTATCCTAAGTAAGGGGGTTAGGGTAGGACCCTAACAAGCAACATTCATTTTCTCATGGGGATACACTCGAACAGACTTTTGAGGTATGGATGGCCTTTATAAGAAAATGGAGAAGAGAAAAGGAAGGAGCTTTATCAAACCAAGTAGAAAATTATCCAATAGAAGAGTAATCAAATAGCCAAGTAGAATGTTAAAACGGTCAAAGGGAGTCGAATACTCATAATGGAAAACAAGACAAAGTGATAAGGGTAAGAATTAGGCAAGGAGAGGAAACAAATAGTCATCCAAGCATATCAAATCCATGAGTTTTCCTCCTTTTGTATATGTTATCGCATAAACTGTAGGTTGGGAAAATCCCAACCCAATCCACAAGATGGTGATACCGGTGGGAGAGTTTACCCACTGTCACCTTAGATAAACCCTCCCCTCACTTTAGTGAAGTAATAATCCAACACAAGGGGGGAGTCTCGGGTGACCCTAGGGAGAAATGAAATGAAAAGTGAGATGATGGAAGTGATGCCCATATAGGTCAACTTACTAAGTGGAAGATGGCTTGGAAAGAAGTCTCGAAAGTGATCAATGTTTGCCAAGAGTTCGAGTACCTGCAGAAGATGATTATACATGCCTCAAACGCAAGAAAAGTAGAGATACAAGCCCAACAATTCAATGAAAAAGCAAGTTATGTTTGTTGCCCCTATTTGCAGCAGTCAACAGAAATATATATCAGCAAGTAAATGATTGTTAAAGTTGTTACAAGATGCCAATATTCAGGTAAATGATGCAAGAGATAAGCTAGCAATTACTAGTGTAACTCAAGTATGAAAGCATAAGACTTTAGAAAATGAAATAAGGATGGTGTAAACAAGTATTTTAGAGATATATTATCAGCATTATGGTTGTAGAAAACAAGTGTTACAGAAAATTTCAACCCACAAAACAAGCAAGTAAACCCAAAAAGTGTGTCGAGGCTAGTAGAATATAAAGCCAATTTATTAGCAACTTTTGACGGTTGAAAAATGAGTTATAATTGAAATAGAAAGAGATTTTTTGCAGCCCTAATGGATGTATATTTTATTGAGTTATATCTCTAAAAAGACCACACAAAATTAGACACCCTAGAGGCTTTACCAACCTCAAAGCATCAAGAAAAGATTCCAACTTGCACAATATCAATATCTCTCTAAATCACGCTTACCAATGCAAACAATTTATTTCTCCAATGCAAACTTCATATTAGTGCCTTCAAAATTTGGGTGAATAGAGTCTTGAAAACCATGAGTTAGATCAACAAAATCCCTAGGGTTGTAAACCCTCTTACTCCCTAGGGTATGAAAATCAAACTAAGGAAAATATGGGAGGGTGTACACCCTTGTAATCCTCCTAGAAAACTTGCAATAAATTACTTATAAACTAGCAAATGAAATGAAACTTGATGTACAGTATATGCACTTATACTCCTCGTAGGGTTTCAACCAACAATAATCATGAAACAAGCAAGAAGAATTAACAATTGCAGATTTTCCTTACCAATTCCAAGAGAGATGCAAGATCAAACCCTAGTTCACCAAGAAATGACCATTCATAAGCAAGAGAAGAAGTATCCAAGAGGTGTGCACCAACTTAGCTCAACAATTCACCAAGATATATCACCAAAAATCATTTTCACAAGAGAGAGATACCAAATTGTGCAAGTAGGGTGCAAATTTCAGCCACTAGTCTTCTCACAATGGGAGAGTTGTGATGAAAAGGAAATAGAAGTGATCTCTATTTATACAAATCCTACTAAAACTATTTGTCTACTTAATTTTAGGGTAAACCACAAAGTAAGGGGCCAACAACCCTCACTTTTCCTCTTTACAAATTTAAATTTGATTTTGCAAATAAGAAACCCTCAAATAAAGATGATATCACCCTTCTAGAGAAACGATTTGGCATCAAGAGAAGGACGTTGGGCTTGTAGATGACACATTGGACCTCCAAATGCCTTCTCCTCAAGTGTTTTAATCTTCAAGGTACTCCTCTCCATCAAAAGATGCCAAGTTTCAACCAATAACATCACCACCACCGAAAACCCTAACTCATGCATGACATCACGCCCTAAATGTGGCACTCTAGCCTCCAAAGGCAGTTCATTGGGGTGATGAAGGGATAGGAAGGGTCCTCTAAGGTGCCTATCAAGGCTCCAAAGGTGGCCATCATTTTTCAGTGTGTGATCCATGGTATCCATCATGTGGGCTTCAAGCCCCAAGGAAGCCCAAGCTAGGCATGTTCTTCCAAATATGTCAACCAACTAGGTCCTGCAAAGACAATGAATACGCCCTCCAAGGATATCAAGTCAAATGAATCATGACAAGTGAATCAAGTCAATAAAAGATCCATCTAAGCATGTACATCCAAAACCACTTCATCAAAATAAACAAGTGCTCAAAGAACCTATACAATTTGCCAAGTTTGGGTATGGGAGGGTTGACAAAGCGACCTATTGGATTAATCATACCTCAAGTTTAGGAGTGTTTCCCAAGTGGGCCCCTCTCTAAGGCATGTGTACAATGTGACATTGATGGGGGAAATATTTTTGGGCATGGGTTTCATGAAATACAATAGATCATAGTATCTCACTTATCAGTGCCTTTGTAGAGGGTGTGTTGCACCTTCGTCTTCAATGCAACCTTTTTCCAAGCCCATGTATTACCTTTTGTTATTTTAAGATGCTTCTAGGTTGAAGCCAAGGTGGGGCTTCTACCTAAGCATGAAAAAAAGTTCCCACCTTGACTCTACCCTGGTCACATCATGCTTCCCCAGGTTGAAAACAATGTGTGTGGCTTCTACCTAAGCATGAAAAATAGTTCCCACACATGCTCCACCTTGGTTGGAATTTTGTATTATTTATTTTTCACGGTTCCCATCAGTTTATTATGAGAGACATTTCATTGTCCTCAAGATCCATGGGCAAGCATCTAGAAGGTTCATGATTGGATTTTATCTTTTTCCAGCTACAAGCCTCTATGCCTTCAACCCCTTCTTCCCATTAAATGAGGGGCAATCCCTTCCTGGGTCAGTAGACTCGAAAATCTCAAAAGGTAAGGAGATGAGGGGATGAAGTGTGGAAAGTGAAAATTATGGTCGGGAATGGCACGATGACTCGTCAAGAGGACCTCCCATTAGAACACCTATCACTAAGGGTGACCCACTTACTAGGGTGCAATGTCGACCACGAAGGTGAAACAGGGAAAAGAGCATAATTTCCAAGTAGACGTTACATAATCAAAAAAAGTTTCAAATGCAACAAATTCAAATGCCTCAAATATTGAAATGACACTCAACATGATACATGGCTTGTACCTCATGGAGCAAGACCCAATGTCTTCAGAAGCAAGCTAATGTGGTGGATACCCTCATGATGAACCTGGAACTGTTATGGCGAGGTGGGTCTCTGTTTGTGCAAGTGGACATTGTTGGTCAAGTTGTCTCTCAATACTCCATGTCTGCAACCTGAGGGCCTCGAGACATCATCTCCTTATTTCTCCCTAGAAATTGGGGATAACATCTGACTCCTACTTGGGGACATGTACTCGTCGTAGAGTGCATGAGAAACACAGCATCTCCTAGTGGACCTGTGTCTACACTGAAACATAAAATTGTAAAATCTAGGGTGGTTCTATCGCCCTTTATCCATATATATCAAATCACAAAATAACAACTAATCTAGAATTTTAATTTTTTTTTTTTAATTTCTAAACTAAACATATATTATGATGAAAGCAACATGCAAGTAGAGAAAAATGAAAAATTAAATGCAACTAAACTACCATGAGAAATCAAGATGCAAATGCAAGGAGAGCAAGATGGCTTACCTACTTACATGGATGGGCCTGGGCCCTGAAGAAGTCAAGTGCCCTGAATGTAGGGTCAGAGAAGAGACCCATCTATTGGTAATGGAATCTTTCTCCCATCCAAGGTCGTCAAATAGTACTTCTCTTTTTCAGACTTCTTATTGATGATGTAAGGGCCAAGCCAAGAATTGTTATCCTTTGTTATCCTTCTAATCGTATTTCGACTATATAAGATCTCAAAAGTTCCATCTCCCATAGGAAGGTAAGATCCATACTAAGGAAACCCCTAACAGAAACGGGCCAACTTCTTGATAGAAGCATACCCCAAGCATCTGGGACGTCAATCACAACTATGTTCATAATGAGGCTGATATGAGGGAAGTCAATTAGGTAAACTTCAACATCTTCACAAAGTTTGTAAACCTTGAACTTCTTGGAATCGATACCACAAACATTTCCATAAGGTCGGGTCGTCTTCAAACCAAGTTGTTCCATCACTTTCAAGGACATTACATTTGTCGAGGCTCTGAATTCTAACATACAATTATTCAAACTAAGGCCATTCATTCCCAAAGAAAGATAAAGCAGAGGGTTACTATCATTATGTCAATCAAGAAACATGGTGTTCAAGATGATCGAAGGGTCCTCCTTCTTGGATGGTATGTTTAGTAACTTCAAGACTTCCCTCCTCACAAAAGGGATCTTGCACATACCTGTCACAACAACCATCATATTCAACTTTCCAAACATGTTTGCAACGTCTATGTTCAATTGAATCTCTTTTACTGTTAGAGTTGGCTTCGAAAGAAACTCATGTACTTGAGGTGGAAGTGTTCGGACCACCTTGTTTGTAAATGGAGAGGAAACCATTGCTTCTGGTTGAAGTAGAGTGGAAGGTTGTGACAAAGAAACTGGAGACTTATTTCTTCTAGTGTATGTCAAAAATTCCCTCTTCTTCAATTCCTTTCTCTGACCATTTGTTAACTAGTTTAACACCCGGAGACATCCCTCTCTTTCTCCTTTTCTTCTGGCTTCATCAATCTTTCCATGTGTAATGTATTCCTCTTGGAAGTCATAGATCATATCCATGAATTTCAAACTATTAGGAGAGTCTTCATCTCGTCGGGGACAACGATCCTCCCAGTGAGGTTATTGGCATGAAGAACACCAATATGTCTCTTATGTGTTGACAATTCCAACCAAGTTCAACGTGTCATGAGATTTTTCCTGTTGTTTAGGCCTTGGCTTCCACCCTGTGGCATCTCTTTGTTGTCTAACAAACTGAGGTCTGGAGGAAGATTGATTTCTTTCCGTGGTGGTTAATCGACCCATGATCTAATTCTGAGATTGGAAAAACTGAGTACTCAGCTGGTCTATCTTCTGAGTCAAGAGAGAAATTGGGTCTGGAGCACTGCTACTCAAAGCTTTAGTCTTTTCTTTTGTCTTGGCACGAGGACACTGAAAGGGGTAAACCCTGGAATCAAGAATAATCTCTTCAATTTATGTGTTTTACTCTTTGGATTGATCCAAGTTGGTGGGTTTATTTTCCTTCAGGATGAAACGAAATTTCTCATTGAAAGCATTCATGTAAAAGAGACGAATAGCTACATTTGTAGGACATAGATCTGTCGGGATTTGAATGCACAACCTATCAAACCTATTGTCAAATTCATTCATTATTTCCATCTCCTTCTTCTTTATATGATTGAACTGAGCTACAAGCATTCCATTGTTTTTCTTTGTTGTCCATCTGTTCTTCAATAACTTGGTAGATCTTCATAAGATCCTATGTGATTATCAGGAATTCCTCTGAACCATCTCTAATCATCTTCAGTCAATGATGAGGATAGTAAATCCATTGCTACATCCTCATGTTCTACTTATTCATTTTCCATGTCTCATCCCATGGCATAGAGATGATCATCAACAATAATTACATTATTTCCTGGAAACTTTGGCAACCATTTGTGAGACTCCTTTGGCATTGTGTTGGGATATCTGGGGATGGTGGCCATGTTCAGGGGTTTATAAAGATCATTTTCCCAAGGGTGAGCCATTGGAGTAGGAGGAAGGGTACCTTGGAAAAGGGTTTTGACAACAAGAGACTTGAGAGGAGGCCTTCTCCGGTAAACCTTAGAAGGCTTGAATCTCCAAGGGGGAAAAGTCTTGAGGGAGGATGGATTCTAGGAAGGTGGATTCACCAAATGGGCTTCAAGAAGAGTTCATCAAGTGGAAGGGGAGTTTCCTTCAAGTGGAGTCTCCAGGAAATCTAGGAATGAAGGTTTTGGGATGGTATCTTTCCAAAGTGTTGTTAGGGCACGAAAGAGGATTCAAAATCCTCCCCGGCAACGACACCAAAATTTTATTGCAAAAACTGTAGGTTGGGAAAATCCCAACCCAATCCAAAAGATGGCAATAATGGTGGGATATTTTACCCACTGTCACCTCAAATAAACCCTCCCCTCACTTTAGTGAAGGAAAAATCCAACACAAGGGGGGAGTCTCAGGTGACCCTATGGGGGAAAAGAGATGAAAAGTGAGATGGTGGAAGTGATTCCCCTATAGGTCAATTTACTAAGTGTAATATGGCTTGGAAAGAAGTCTCGAAAGTGATCAATGGTTTCCAAGAGGTCCAGTACCTGCAGAAGATGATTATACCTACCCGAGACACAAGAAAAGATGAGATAGAAGCCCAACAATCCAATGGACAAGCAAGTTAAGTTTGTGGCCCCTATTTGCAGCTGTCAAAAAAATATATATATCAGCAAGTAAATAATTTTTAAAGCTGCTACAAGACGCTAAAATTCAGGTAAACGATGTAAGATATAAGCTAGTGATTACTAATGTAACTCAAGTATGAAAGCATAAGACTTTAGAAAAGTAAATAAGGTTGTTATAAACAAGTATTGCAGAGATATATTAGCAGCCTTATGGCTCTAGAAAAAAAGTGTTACTACAGAAAATTTCAACCCACAAAACAAGCAAGTAAACCAACCAAAAAGTGCGTTGAGGATAGTAGATTATAGCGGCAATTTATTAGCAACGTTTGACAGTTGAAAAGTGAGTTATAATTGAAATAGAATGAGATTTGTTGTAGCCCTAATGGTTGTATATTTTATTGAGTTTTAGCTCTAAGAAGACCAAGAAAAACTAGACTCCCTAGAGGCTTTAGCAACCTCAAATCATTAAGAAAAGATTCCAACTTGCACAATATCAATATATCTCTAAATCACGTTTAAAAATGCAAACAATTTATTTCTCTAATGCAAACTTCAGATTAGTGCCTTCAAATTTGGGCGAATGGAGTCTTGAAAAGCGTGATTTAGATCAAAAAAATCCCTAGGGGTGTAAACCCTCTTACTAATCTGGGCGAATGGAGTCTTGAAAAGCGTGATTTAGATCAACAAAATCCCTAGGGGTGTAAACCCTCTTACTCCCTAGGGTATGCAAATCAAACTAAGGAAAATCTAAGAGGGTGTACGCCCTTGTACTCATCTTAGCAACCTTGCAATAAATGAATTATAAACTAACAAATGAAATGAAACTTGATGGAGGGTGTATGCACTTATACTTCTCCTAGGGTTTCAACTTACAATAACCATGAAACAAGCAAGAAGAACTAACAATTGCAGATTTTCCTTACCAATTCCAAGAGAGATGTAAGATCAAACCCTAGTTCACCAAGCAATGACCATTCATAAGAAAGAGAAGAAGTCTCCAAGAGGTGTGCACCACCAGTTAGCTCAACAATTCACCAGGAGATATCGCCAAAATCATTTTCACGAGAGAGAGATACCAAATTTCCCAAGGCGCAAATTTCATCCACTAGTCTTCTCACAATGGGAGAGCTATGATGAAAATGAAATAGAAGTGATCTCTTTTTATACAAATCCTACTAAAAGTATTTGTCCACTTAATATTAGGGTAAACCACAAAGTAAGGGGCCAACAACCCTTACTTTTCCACTTTACAAATTTAAATTTAATTTTTCACATAAGAAACCCTCAAATAAAGATGATGTCACCCTTCTAGGGCAACAATTTGGCATCAAGAGAAGCACATTGGGCTTGGAGATGACACGTTGGGCCTCCAAAGGCCTTCTCCTCGAGTGATATGATCTTCAAGGTACTCCTCTCCATCCAAATATGGGAATTATCAACCAATAACATCACCACCACTGAAAACCCTAACTCATGCATGACGTCACCCCCTAAATGTGGCGCTCTAGCCTCCAAAGGCAGGTCGTTGGGGTGATGAAGGGCTAGGAAGGGTCCTCCAAGGTGCCTCTCAAGCCTTCAAAAGTTGCCAACATTTTCCAGTGTGTGGGCCATGGTATCCATCCTGTGGGCTTCAAGCCCCAAGGAAGCCTAAGCTAGGCTTGTTCTTCCAAATCTATCCACCAACTAGGTCATGCAAAGACAATGAATAAGCCCTCCAAGGATCTCAAGTCAAATGCATCATGATAAGTAAATCAAGTGAATAAAAGAGCCATCTAAGCATGTACATTGAAAACCACTTCATCAAAATAAACAAGTGCTCAAAGAACCTATACAATTTGTCAAGTTTGGGTATGGGAGGGTTGACAAAGCGACCTATTGGGTGAATCGTACCTCAAGTTTAGGAGTGTTTCCCAAGTGGGCCCCTCTCTAAGACATGTGGACAAAGTGACATGGATGGGGGAAATACTTTTGGGCATGGGGTTCATGACATACAAGGGATCGTAGTATCTCACTTATGGGTTCCTTTGTAGAGGGTGTGTTGCACCTTCGTTTTCAGTGCAACCTTTTTCCAAGCCTATTTATTGTCTTTTGTTCTTCTAAGATGTTTCCAAGTTGAAGCCAAGGTGGGGCTTCTACCTAAGCATGAAAAACAGTGTCCAGCTTGACTCTACCCTAGTCACATCATGCTTCCCCAAGTTGAAAACAATGTGGGGCTTCTACCTAAGTATGAAAAACAATGCCCACACATGCTCCGCCTTGGTTGGCATTTTGTAATAGTTATTTTTCATGGGTCCCATCAGTTTCCTATGAAAGAAATTTCAATGTCCTCGAGATCCCTGAGCGAGCATCTAGAAGGTTCATGATTGGATTTTATCTTTTTCCAACTACAAGCCTCTGGTCCTTCAACCCCTTCTTCCCATGAAATGAGGGACAATCCCTTCTTGGGTCAGTACACCCGAAAATCCCAAAAGGTAAGGAGATGAGGGGATGAAGTGTGGAAAGTGACAAGTGTGGTTGGGAATGACACGATGACTCATGAAGAGGACCTCCTAGTAGCAAACCTATCCTTAAGAATGACCCACTTACTAGGGTGCAATGTCAACCACCAAGGTGAAACAAGGAAAAGAGCATAATTTCCAAGTAGACATTACATAATCAAAAGTAATTTCAAATGCAACAAATTCAAATGCCTCAAATATTGAAATGACACTCACCATAATACCTGGCTTGTACCTCATGGAGCAAGACGCAATGTTTTCTGGAAGCAAGATGATTTGGTGGATACCCTCATGTTGAACCTGGAAATGTGGTGGCAAGGTGGGTCTTTGTCTATGCAAGTGGACACAGTTGGTGAAGTTGTCTCTCGGTACTCCATGTCTGCAACTTGAGGGCTTCAAGACATCATCTCCTTAGTTATCCCTAGAAATTGGGGATAACAATATAAATAAGATGAATTCAATTGACATAGGGGCTTTTTGTTTTTACAATTTTGTAAACTATTTTAAAAAATTAATGAATGAGAAGCCACTATTGGTCAAGCAGTTTTGGAGACAAACTTTAGTTCTGAAACTTATGATCTGTAGAACTTTTTCTATTAGTTTATCGAGTTTTGGAATGGTGTAAGCATTTTTTTTATAATGTAGATTTTTCTCATGTATGAGTAATTTATCTTATTATGTTTATCTCACAAATTGCTTGTCTATGGCCATAAGCATAATATTGTAGTCAGTTGTTCATTTTCAAAGTTCTCTATTATGCAACCAGTTATTTAATTTTTTGTTTTTATTGTCCTAGTTACTTTTGCCAAAAATATAAAGCAATAATATATTTGGTATTGCATTTACCTTCTTAATATTTTTAGTTTAGCATGGGTATTACCCTACATTTTGTATATTAGAAGAGTTTCATCTCATTTATTACATCACAAAAAGCCTAAACGGTGGACCAAGCTTCAACTGGTAAAACTTCTCAAAACTAGTAAAAGGTTGCCTAGCCATAAGCCGAATGGATTCCATATTCCAAACAATGTAAGGTCTAATTAGGGCCTTTCATTGAGAAGAATCCTTACTGAATATATAGGACCATTATGCCATGACTACATGGCACTTTAATGTTTTTACTTAACTCTAATGCTGATTGGTTCTAATCCAAAGTTTGCAATTCAATCTTTTGTTAGTCTTCTTTCTACTCCAAGGTTTACAATTTTAAAGATAGGTTCTTTATTGTAGAAAAGCCGCAATAACTATGCATATTTGAGTTAGCAAGCTTGCCAATACATTTCAATGTTGGAGTTAACCTAGAGAAGAAATGTAGCTCCACTTGAATGAGTTAAGAGCAAATTTACTAATAAAATAACATTGTATCTATATCATCCAATAATCGAGTATTTGTCCACCAAGTGTAAAAATATTTCATTGTAAACCTTAATGAATACCTACATGTTTAAATGGGCATGTGTATTTCATTGTAAACCTTAACCAATATATGCACATCCAAATGTGCATGGACACACATGCACTATACTCGATTAATTTTTTT
>ML798154.1:19345-37750 GCA_009831015.1 Picea engelmannii
ATGCTGAAACACCGCTGTGAGTATATGCTGAAACACAGGGCTGTAACATATGTTGAAACAGTGCTGAAACTGAGTTTGGCATTTAAATTTGACTGAAAAATCAGCGAGACTGAAACTGGGTTGGGATTTTGAAAAAATTAACATTACCTCTGTTTTACAAGCTTCAACTTGTTTGAGAGCACCGACTTTCTATTTTTTCTAGCACCCACTAGAAGGAAGCACCAATTCACCTAATGTTCCAGCACCAACTGGATGGAAGCACCAACTTCCAGTTACACAAGCTCCAACCTGTATAACAGAGAACACTTGTTCTCCCTTGCACCACTCTTCCACCCTGGTTTCTCTGGCTGCAACCAGAAGGAAGCTGCAACTCCCTGTGTTCAAGCACCCACTTGAACCTCTGAGGACAATAGTCCTCCCTAGCACCTCCCAACCACCCTAGAATATAAATGAATGATTGAATAACCAACGAGACAGATAAATCGATTCTTGCCACTTCTTCTCTGTTTTGTAAATCTGGTCTGCTTCTAACTGTTCTACAATTCTTCTCTTCCTCTGTCTGCAATTATGCTCTGCTTCAATCTTGTTCTGCAATTCTGCTCTTGCTTCTGTCTCTTCATCATCTGTTACTCATCTCTGAGTTTTATCTCACACTGCACATATTGTCACCTTCACTTTCTTATAGTTCAACTCATTTTTTCATACAGAGCAACCAGCCACGCACAGTCTCTGTGTTTTCCTTTTATGCCCAATTACCACTTCAGTTACACCTCGAATCTTCTTGGGCAAAAACGCCTTGGCGACTGAATCACCAACCGATCAAGAATCATGAATCAGTTTTGCTAACTGAATCATAACTGATTGATTAACTGTGAAGTGCAACAGTAGCCCTCCGATCATGTTCAAATTCACCTGCACCGTTGGATTGAATCCGTAGGGTCTTGCATTTATTTCGCCATTTCGCATTTCAGCATTTCGACATTCCTATGGTGAAGCTTAGCACCTCTAGCTTCTTCCTCCATCTTCCATCGATGTGCCTAATGGCTGTGACCACACGCTTATCCATAAAGCTCTTTCGCGATTTCGCATTTCGTGAATCTGGGGATGAGGCATCTTGACTCTCCAAGTCGTGATCCTTGAAACCCCGAAATGGAGCTTTTCTAGACTGACTCCTTCCCTTCTCGTGACCACCGGCGGTGACCACAGGATGTGCCAAAAGGCACTTCATTTTTCTCGAGTTTATAAACTTCATCGAGTCTGATCGACGATTGAAATATCCATAGATCCAACGGTCTAGATCTTATCGCGATCTCACATCTCGCGAGTTTCCACACCATGCTCCGTTGACTCCAAGACAACAAAATTTCAATCACTTGCCACTTGTCCTATGATTCGACGATCCAGATCTGATCTTGATTCAACGGCTCAGATCATATCGCGATTTCGCAAGTCGCGATTTCGACATTCCTGTGGTGAATGTTCTTGACGCTTCCAACTACCGATCCGCGAAACTCCGAAATGGCGTGGGATCAACGGTCCCAATCAACCCTTGATCTGATGGCTCAGATTATTTCGTGATTTCGACATTCCTGTGGTATTGTTTCTTGCCTCTCCAAGTCGTGATTCGCGAAACCCCGAAATGGCATGGGATCAATGGTCCCAATCAACCATTGATCTAACGGCTGAGACTATTTTGCGATTTCGCATATTGAGAGTTCGAGAGGTGAAAGGCTGGAGCATTTCATACCTTTGACTTTCCAGTCAGTTAAATGTTAATCTGTGTCCACGTGTCCTACCCGTAGATGGATGGTCCTCCTTCTTTCGGGATTTTGTAAACCCGCTTCTCCTTGCACTTTAATGAACGTGCAGGTTCTCCCTGATCCAACGATGGTCATAACTTATGCTCAGATATGACGCCTGAGATCTGTCCCCCTCTTCTGCGTGTTCTTCTTGTCTACAATCAGATCTGACGGTCCTCCTTCTTTCGGGAATTTAAATGGGATCCAACGATCACTGATGCTTCTCCTCTCGAGCTTAGGCATTGCGTTCGACTCTGTGCTAATTCCTCCTGAGCTTACTTTGTCCTTGTTTTTCCTTTGCTACATACTTTGATCTTGCCATCAGTGACAAGCACATACTGCCTGTAAAGCATGCCAACCATCCTATGCACTATCTCTTCTGATCTTATCAAGCTTGCTCTGCAGTGTCTTCCCAAAATACTTCTGGTGCCCGTCTATTACATTCTTCCTGTACTCAAGCCATCATCGTTGTTGTACTTGCCATCAATGACAAGCATACGCTACCTATAAAACATGCCAACATAGATAATGGAGGGGAATATGTGAACAATAATTTTACAAGTTATTGCACTACACAGGGAATCCAAATGCAACACACTGTTCCATATACACCACAACAAAATGGTGTTACTGAGAGAAAGAACCGCACATTAAAAGAAATGGATAATTGTATGATCCAATCTAAGGGATTAATTCTAAAGCATTGGGAAAAAGCCATCAACTATGCAAATTACATAGTGAATCACACTCCCACAAAGTCTCTTAAAAATATAACACCGGAAGAAGCTTGGACTAAAATTAAACCAGATGTAAGTCACTTCCATGTATTTGGCAGTACAGCATGGGCTCACATTCCTGATGAGAAAAGGAAATCATTGCAGCCTAAAAGTGAGAAGTGTATATTTGTTGGTTATTCTGAAGATGTTAAAGGTTACAGACTTCTTCAATCACATTTTAATGAAATTATTATTAGAATAGATATTAAATTTAATGAAAATCTCTTGGCCTGCGAGCCTAATTCGACATTTGTGCCTTCTTTGGCCTGCAAGCCTAATTCGACGGTTGTGCCTTCTTCAGCCTGCGAGCCATCTTTGGCATTTGTGCCTTCTTTTGATCTAGTTTCTTCTTTAGATGATGACAGTGAGGATGAAAATCCACCTCCGCCTGCTCACCCTCCTCCAAATGAGTCCTTTGAACCTGAACCAACACCAACTCCACCGCTTCCTAGATGGGTTCATTCAACACGAGAAGAAGCTGGTGATCTTGTCGATGATCCTTCAGATCAACGTCGGAAACGTTCACAGTTCCAGCGAGCCTCTTCTCTTTTGGCTCAAGTTTCAAAAACTCATGATCCAGAGACATTTGCATAAGCTTCAGGTCATCCAGATTGGGATATAGCAATGAATGAAGAGTATCGTTCTTTAATGGAAAACGATACTTGGGATCTTGTACCTCTTCCAAAAGGAAGAAAACTTGTTAGATGCAAATGGTTCTATAGAACTAAGTATGCATTAGATGGAAGTGTTGAAAGACACAAGGCTTGGTTAGTTGCCAAAGGATTTTCCCAAATTGAAGGAATTGATTATAATGAAACATTTTCCCCTGTAGAAAAAATGAATTCCATCCACCTTGTTCTTTCCCTTGTTGCCTCACATAAATGGGAGGTCCATTAGATGGATGTTAAATCTGCCTTTTTGCACAGAGATTTGCAAGAAGAAATCTACATGGAACAACCTCCTGGCTATGTCTAGAATGAATCTAGCCTTGTTTGTCACCTCAAAAAATCTCTTTATTGTCTCAAGCAAGATCCCTGAGCTTGGTATGCCAAAATGGACAACTTTCTTATTTCCATTGGATTCTCTAGATGTCATTATGATCCTAATGTCTATACCAAGAAAGTAGGAAGTCATCTCATAATCCTTGTCCTTT
The DNA here is from genome assembly GCA_009831015.1 of Picea engelmannii. Taxonomy (NCBI): domain Eukaryota; kingdom Viridiplantae; phylum Streptophyta; class Pinopsida; order Pinales; family Pinaceae; genus Picea; species Picea engelmannii. The sequence goes on from ML798154.1 coordinate 23,074, forward strand.
ATGTTGATGACCTTCTCCTTACTGGTAGTGACTCAAAACTTTTAAACCATGTGAAAACCAGCCTTAAGAAGAAATTTGAAATGACAGACTTAGGTTTTTTGCACTATTTCCTTGGCCTCCAAGTTTTGAAAACCAATGAAGGAATTTTTCTTTCCCAGTCTAAGTATGCTTGTGACCTTCTTCGTCGCTTTCACATGGATGATTGTAAACCAGCCCCTTCTTCCTTCCAGTCTGGAATCAAGCTTACTGCCACCTGTACTTATCCTGAAGTTGATGCCACCCTGCACCGTCAGTTAGTTGGTAGCCTCTTATACTTTACTCATACCCGTCCTGATATTTCCTTTATTGTTGGTCTTGTTGCCCGATATATGAAAACGCCCCATGAAATCCATTGGAAAGAAGCTAAAAGGATACTTCTCTATGTTCGTGGTACAATTCAGTTCAAGATACATTACAGTTCAGGGGGGACTCCTTTATTGGTTGGTTTCACTGATTCAGATTGGGTCAGCGACCCTGATGATCGAAAGTTTACTATAGGTTATGTTTTCAGTCTTGGTTCAGGACCTGTCACTTGGGCCTGTAAGAAACAATAGGCTATTACACTTTCTTCAATAGAAGCAGAGTACCGAGTAGCGGTAAATGCAATTCAAGAAGCCCTGTGGCTTCGAGAGATCCTTTCAGAGTTTGGATTCCAACACCAACATTCGACCAGCCTTTGGTGTGACAATCAGAGTGCCATCAAGCTCGCCAAAGACCCAATTTAACATCAGCGTAGAAAACACATCGAGATACACATGCACTTCGTCAGAAAGCTCATTCATGATCAAGTTATTGAAGTGCTCTTTTTCCCTACAGAATATCAAGTTGTAGACATTTTCACAAAGTCTCTTACAGAAGCAAAGTTTTCCAAACTTTGATCTATGTTAGGAGTTTAGGAAGTTCTCATTAAGGGGGAATAGGCTCTAATTCCTCCTTCCTTCTATTGTGTCACTATTGTAAATCCTTCAATCCTATCCCAAGTTTTTCTTAAGGGGGGATGTTAGGATATTTAGACACTTAGGAGTTAGTTAAGATCTACTTGGTCTATTGTGTCATTAGGTAAAAGTGTGTTTCTTTATTATGCATTAGTATGCATTTGTAGTTAGGAAATCCAATGGTCATGATATGTTCCCGACATAGAGTGATCTGACGGTTCATACTCTCCTCGATCTTAATGGTCATTGATATGTGGCTTAACATATGATTGGTCCATGATCTCTATTTAAATAGCATGGAGGGTCATTTGCCAATCATCGATTGTGATAAACTCTCTTGTAAAATCTCTCTGTAATTTTTTTCTTTTCATTAAAAAACTACTCTAAGTGGTCGCGTTGGCTGGGGTCGTGGATGTTTCCCCGTAGGTGTTTTACCACGTGAAAACATCAGTGTGTTGATCTTTGATCTGGTTATGTGAGTGGTTATTGAAGGTGTTCATCCTCTGTTGGAATACATGTGTTGTCGAACACAGATGTTACCCCCTAGTCTAGGGATAACTAAGGAGATGATGTCTCGAGGCCCTCAGGTTGCAGACATGGAGTACCAAAAGATGTGAAGACCATACATTTTCCATTTTCACAGCTAGAGACCCACATCGCCACCACAGTGACCCAAGACTTGGTCATCATCCACACCAGCTTTCCACCACAAGTCACTTGGGTCTTGCTCCATGCGGTAAAAGTCAAGTATGATGGTGGGTATCATTTTAATATTTGAGGTATTTGATCTTATGTATCAGATATTATTCTTGATTATGAGACATTTGCCTTGGAAGCTATGAATTTTACCTTGTTTAAATGTTGGTGGTTGACTTGGGAACTCAAGTAGATGGTCACCCTTAGGATGTGGTGTTGTTGGGAGTTCCTTTGATGAGTCATTGTGCCACTCCTAACCATACTTACCACTTTCCATCACTCTTTCCCCTCATGACATCATCTCTTGGGATTTTGGGGTAAAATGACCCTAGAAGGGACTATTCCTAATTTCATGGGAAGAAGGGGCTAAAGTCCCAAAGGTGAATTAACTTGAAAAAGATAAAATACTAATAGAAGAACCTTCTATATGCTTCACCAAGGGGATCCCGAGAAAGCAATGAAAATATTCTCCACAAGAAATTAAGGACCCCATGAAAAGAATAAGTAAAAATGCTTAAAGAGTCAGTTGAGGATAGGAGGTCTCATAACGAGCCAACCTATCACGTCCATGGGTATTGTTAACACTTGAATCCATCGGGACCGAAACAATAACCTCACGAGGACATTAGTCCCCCTTCGTTTTTAAAGAGGTGGTACTCCTCTTGGACTTAAAAGATATATCTGTAATATCTTAGATTATGAGAGTGCTAGACAACAAACCCTAAATCTTCATTTCTTGAGATTATGAAATAAAATGGTTCTTCAATAACCCGAGTACAATCTTTATGTGCAACAAAAGAAAATATTGAATGAGGGCTTCAACATCATAATTAATTGTGATCAACATCACACACAATCTTCTTAACAATAAATAAATACATCGATATCTTCTTCATAGGAGAGAATGATTTGATCATATCAAATAATTTTAACAGGGTACTGCAATCAATATCAAAAGAGAATTTGATAGGTCAACCTCAAATACTTTATATTCTGGAAACAGGGTTACAAAGCACAGTCGAGATCAACCCCGAAGCAATTCTTTATGGAGTTTTATTTATGAAAGATGTTATTAATTACAAAATATTTGACAACCATATAGGTGGCTGCAAATACTCCATGATCATATAAGAAAATATGCTAGAAGAATATAAGAAGAACACTCAATAACTCAGCCTTGTGCCCAACTCTGAGATTTGAGCATAAAACTATGAGAAGTGTAGAAGACTATATATAAAAAAAAAATGGAGAAAATGGAGATTTCATTCTTTTGATTAGAAGCTTCATTATGTATCCATGGTTGTACCTTCTTCTTCCTCGGATATTCTTCCTGTCCCTTTGACAATACTGATTCTTGAACCTCTTGATGAAGCCTCTCTTCTCTTTTTAAGAAGAGATTTTCTAACTACCTGAGCAATTAGGGTTTTCTTCCTCTCTTGAAATTCTCTTACAAGTTTATTCTTGAAACATTCCCTTTAATTAATGCCTCATTGATTCCTCATGAATATATTCACATCATTAATACAAGTACATTAAAAGTGGACCCCTCTCCCCTTTTAATAAAAGTTTTTAATTAAACTTTTATTTTTTAAAATTTAATTAATTCTCCACTAAAAGAGGACGACTGTAATTTAATTTAATGGAAGTGAAAACCAATTTATTATCTATGTAAACCAATTTTTATGTTCTGTTCATCGTCTAATATTTCCAATGATATAAATTTTTCTCAAATCCGTCACTCGGATCTCAAGATATAAGCTCATGAAGTTGGGTTGTCACGCGGGCCCATTAAAAATGCAGTTGACTGATATTTTAATTCATGAGAAACACGTATCAAATTTAAGCACTTGAAACATGTACCACCATATTCTACGCTGAAATATCTTTCCAACGGTATAAAATTTGCGCGATTCCGACACCCGAAGCTCAAGTTATGGCCTCCGCAAGATTAACACTCAACCATCATCGATCAAAATTGATGGGAAAATGTGGGCCCTTGGATGAATTGCATGCTTCCCTTCATACAATTCGACTTTTTGGTTTGAAAGCCTATCCCACATGCATTGGGATATTAGATTCTTTAATATATATAAAACTAAATGTTTGATATACTTAGCAAGAAACACAAGAAGAGAAGGAACTATGGAGCTTGGAGGATTTCGACCCTTGGAAAATTGTTGAATATAATAATAATTTTGTATGCCCAGTCAACCACCAATATGCCCAGTCAGCAATGATAATTCACCCTGTTATCCCTAATTTCTAGTGATAACTAGGAGATCATGTCTCGAGGCCCACAGTTCCTAGACATGGAGTATCGAGAGCAGGATTGACCTGAGCATGGCCCTGGAGGGCCCATCCTTTTCTTTTTTTTGTCAAGATTCATCTTGTCAGCAACAACAACATCCATCACCATCGCCTTGGTCTTGTATCAAAGAAGGATCTTGATCCATGAGGTAATTCGTCCAGGTATCATGGTATGTGTCACTTTTGATCATTATAACCTTTAAATGTATGCATATGATCCCTTTTATCTCTGACAACTGCTTGGATCTTACATTGTCCCACTTGACCATGCTTGGGGAGATTGACTGGGTGCCCTAGCAAGCCTGTACCCATAGGTTTTGGTTTTCCACTGGGGGATTTCTGAAGAGCCATCGTCCGCTTCCATCATACCACCACTTTTCCATCTTATCTCCCGCTCATTTGTCCCATTCCCCTTGTCCGGGCATTAGGATGATCTGTTTGTGGGGTTGCACCTTATCTTGTGGGAAGAAGGGGCTAAAGGCCCAGAAGGTAAAAGAAGCTGGTAAAAGATAAAATCCTAGAAATAAAACCTTGAGATGCTTCGCCTAGGGATCCCCGAGAAGCCAATAAAAGGCCTCTCAGCAAGAAACAATAGGGACCCGAAAAAATAACAAACAAGACCTAGTCAAGAGGATAGGGGGTCTCATCATGAGCCAACCTATTATGTTCATGGGTACCTAACAACATGACATTTCCACCATTTGGTTACCATGCCAGGGCAGTGATATTTGGTTGCATGGCCAAGGGAAAGGGGGTCTCATCACGAGCTAGCCTTATCATCTCTATGAAAGTACTTGTGGGTAACACTGTCAGCTCTGGTCACCACGCCAAGGCAGTGTCCTCTGGTTATCCCTTGAATAAAAATAAAAATAAGAAGAAAAAGCAAATAAAGAAAAGAATAAAGGCAAAAAAGGGCTTGGAAAAAATTGCATCCATGACGGGTACAACTCGCCTTCTACAAAGGCACCCACAGGTAATATCATGCATCCTTGGCTCTCACTCTAACCATATGTCTGGACATCCCTTAGCCACATCACCTCATTTACATGGCTTGGATGAAACCCCTTGGAAACTTTCCTTTCCTTATGGATACTAGCCCAATAGGGTGTCTTGTCCTTTTTCTCAACCTTGTATTGTAGGTTTTTGTAATGTCTTTGAGCTATTGAATGATATATCATGGTTTTTATGCATATGTTTGATAATATTAATGATGAAATTTGATTAACATTGCTATGATCCCTGTGACTAATGAGCCCATGTAGGGCGTAGTTTTTGATGTGCAGGACCATGCCCGATGGACAGGTACCATTTGGACCGGTACACATAGGGAGATGATTAGTTCGGACCTCCATGGCACTGAAGAGCCCATCAGATGGTTGTTGAGACCCATCAGAGGAGAAAATATAGGACAGGGTTTGACAGAGGTTTTGCACCGGAGAAGAAGAGGACGTTTCACCAGAGGCACTTTGCCAAAGCCCGACCTAGGGGGAATGACCCCTTTTCAATGGAATGTTGGCCTTGGAAGGCTCAGAGCATCCCCATCCTTACCATGATGTCATCCATCTTCATGGTAATTCTTGGAGGCAGACTAGGCAGTAGTGGCACGTGTGGCATGTTGGAGAGGCCCCTGGGGGGTCAACGTTTTGCTCCTGGATGCCTCATCTGCCCTAAAAGGGGATAGTGCCTCCCTTGAAGGGGATTTTACCTTTAGTACAGCTCAGTTAGGGTTTTAATTTGACATTTTAATGTAAAAACAGTGTGATTTTGGTTTAAATCCTTGTCGGTTATTTTTTATGACCTAAAATTAATTAAAGGTCATTGATACAGTATATATTGAGGAGTTTTATCCTCATTTTGACATAACTCATCACCCACTCTCCTAGTGAGGTCTGATTTTTGTGCCCTATTGGGGTTATTGGCTATTTTGAGGAAGGCGCACTTGTTTGGAGAGGAGATTTTTGGCAATTTATGGTGTTTTTCTTGAAGGAAGGTTTACAACTATGGTTTGCATGCTATTTTCTTGGTGATTTGTAAGTATTTTTTCTTAAAAACTTCTTGATTGAATGGTTGTAGTTTAATTTCTTGCATTTATTTATGAATATTGTTGAATCAAAACCCTAAGGGACAAACGCACAAGTAGGTCATTGTCTCATGTCCCTTGATATAAAAACCTTTTAGCCATTGAAGAAGAAGAAGAGAGCCTAGCCATTGCTACACTCTTTCTTTCTTCTTCCCTTAAGCTATCCATACCTTTAAACTTCAAGAGGAAGAGGACGTCCCAGGGCTAGGTTATCTACACCTAGGGTCGTTTTTCTTTTAGGGTTTGATGAAAGAGCCTTGCCTTTGCAACACTCTCCCTCTTTAAACTCTCTTGTCTTGATTTTACTTGTCTTTGAGCTAGTTGATTGCTGGGAAGGAGGAGAGAGGACGAGGCCTTGCTTAAGAAACACCAGAGTGAGCCTCTCTCCCTTAGGGTTCTGTCTTTAAGGCCCTGCTATTTCAGTACCTTAAAACCTTTCCCTCTTGTCCTTTGAATCTCATCCCCTTCAACTTGTGCGTCCTTCACCTTTTGACTCCATAACCCTAGGCACTGATCTTTAGCCTCCAACGTTGAAGTGAAAGTGATTAAAACAACTCTCAAACTCTTATAAATTGAAACCCTAACTAACTACTAACCCTGAAAAGATGACGTCACACTTGGTTATTCCATATTGATGCAACAAGTTCTCTTTATAGGCAATTGGATGATGGTTTAAATCATTTATTGAATGAGGGGTTAATTTGACACACTGATTGCAACATCATCTTGGTATTTATTGATGAATTGATATTATTTCATTGTTGTATTAATAAACATTGATCTTGTCAATATCTATTGCTTATATATTGATATTAGATAGTCTATTGAATTACTAACCCATTGAATCATAGCTTGCATATATATATTGGTTTGCTTTGTTCCAGGCATGTGTTCTTCTTTGGGCCTACACTTCATTATTGGTTGTTTAGCCGGATTATCTATTTTGGTGGTGACCTGTGAAGGGGGAACCTTACTTTGACTATTAAACCTTTGCCTCTTCAAAACTCCAGGTTACCGGAGACGTCTCCCCTGGGCCTAACCTCCCTAAAGAGAAAGAGCCTCCCCATCGTGGTGACATTGGGTGGGATAGGTTCCTGTTACGCCAATTTGGCCTTCTACTTCAAAGCCACTTGACCTAGCTACAAACTGTGCAATAACATTTTGGCGCCGTTGCTGGGGAACACTGAGTCAATTCTCCTCGAACGACAAATCTTTTCGGTAAGCCTTTCCTCAAAGACATTTTCTTACAAGCTTACCCAGCAACTCCACTAGGGTGTTTTTCCCCTTTTCTTTGATAGTTTCAGGCAAATTATCTGGCGACTCCACTAATATTTCTCAAGGTGCCACCTTACTTTCTGTGATATTTCCAAGTTATGGGATCATGGCACACTGAAAAAAATGTATCCGAGTATTGATTTCATAAGTGTTCAAGGATACCCAAATTACTTTGATACAAAATGGATAAACAACTCTCCAACGTTTTTGGGCCTCCCAACTCCTCACATCGTAAATTTTTTGGAGTATTTGATCGAGATAAAGTTGGGAGGAGAGGATGCTCTTATAAAATTGTTCTTAATCACTTTTCCATCCTACTTACAAGATCATTTTAAGAGTTGTTGCAAGGACAGGGGTATATCATCTTTCATACACCTCATCAGTAGGTTTATAGACCTTACTAAGCCAATTTTCCAAACGTATGAAGATGTCCTTCAAAAACTCATGGTATCCCTAGACCACAAATGATTCACCACTGAGATTGTAGAAGATCTCAGGAGAGTGTATCATGATCAATACCAAGAATCCTCTGATATAAAAGACGAGGTTTATGAAGACCATTGTCAACCCCTTGAAGAGGAGCAGGACCTCTCCCATAATCCAATAGAATGCATAAAAGATATAACTAGAGAAGTGAATTATGAGGATGAAGCACCAGTAACCACTCCTTAGTCTGATGAAGCTCTCCAAGATATTGTCCCTCCTACACAAGATGAAGAGAATGAGGTAAGTCATTTTCCTTTCCAATTTTTTGATGATACCTTGTTCTATGACTCAAAGAGTGAAGAATAAATGGAACCCTTGGACAAGCTAGATCCCCTATGTCTTAAGACTGAAGATGTAGAGGCAGATCTTCCACTTGAGGAAGCTATCCAAATAATTGAAACTCTTGCACAAGAAGGATTAAGCGAGGTGAATTATTCCCCCTTCCAAGTTTTTAGTGGTTATTTACCTTACGACATAGAGAGTACAGAAGTATTGGATGTGTTATCCCCAATATCTAGGTATAACTAGGAGATCATGTCTCGAGGCCCACATGGTCCCAGACATGGAGTACGGAGAGAGGGATTGACTTGAGCATGGCCCTGGAGGGCCCATCTCTCTTCTTCTTCGTCAGATTTGTCCTGTCAGCAGTAGCAGTTTCCATCACCACCGGCCTGGGCCTGCATCGGAGAGGACTCTTGCTCCATGAGGTAATTGGTCTGAGGTATCATGGTATGTGCCATCTTTGATCGTTATAACCTTCTTATATATGCATTAGGTTCCTTTAATTTCAGATGACTGCTTGGATCTTACACTAATCCACTTGACCATTGTTGGGGTGATTGATTGGGTAACTTAGTAAGCTGATATTCATGGGTTTTTGGTTAGCCACCAAGGGGGATTTGCAGATCCATCGTTCGCTCCCACCATCTTATCATATTTACATCTTATACCCCGCTCATCTATCCCATTCCCCTAGTCTGGCCATTAGGATGACCTTAGAGGGTTACACTTTGTCTTGTGGGAAGAAGGGGCTAAAGGCCCAGGGGGTAAAAGCAGCTGGTAAAAGATAAAATCCATAGGAAATAAAACCTAGAGATGCTTCGCCCAGGGGATCCCTGAGAAGGCAATAAAAAATCCTCTCGAGAAGAAACTAAAGGGACCCTAAGAAAAATAATAAAAAAACAAGACCTAACCAAGAGGATTGGAGGTCTCATCACGAGCCGACCCATTATGTTCATAGGTATTTAGCAGTATGACATTGCCACTATCTGGTCACCAAGCTAGGGCAGTGACCTTTGGTTGCATGGCCAAAGGAAAGGGGGTCTCATCACGAGCCATCCTTATCATTTCTGCGAAGATACGAGTGGGTAACACTGTCAGCTCTGGCCACCAAGCCAAGGCAGTGTCCTCTGGTCAGACCTTGAAGTAAAAAAGAAAGAAAAGCTATAAAAGAAAAATGAAGGCAATAAAGGGCTTGGAAAAAATGCATCCATGACGGGTACAACTCGCCTCCTACAAAGGCACCCACAAACAACACCTGCCCTTGGTCTTACTATGACTGGACATCCCTAAAAACCATATCACCTCATAAAACATGGCTTGAATGATCTTCTGAGGAAAATTTCCATCTCTTGTGGGTATTAGCCCAATAGGTTGTTCTGTCGGTTTCCTTAGCTTTGTATAGTAGATCTGTGTAATATCTTTGAGCTCTTAGATGATATGTTAGGGATTTCATGCATWTATTTGATAACTTTAATRATGARATATGATTTACATTGYTATGATCTCTAGGACTGATGAGCCCATGGAGGGCGTAGTCTTTGATGTGCAGGACCATACCCGGTGGACAGGTACCAGAGGACCGGTACACATGGGGAGATGATTAGCTCGGACCTCCATGGGGCTGAAGAGCCCATCAGATGGTTGCTGGGATGGCAGAGGCAGGACAACGTCATGATGAGCCCATGCATGAAGAAGACAGAAGGATTCCCTCACCAGGACACTTTGGCAGAGATCGACCTAGGGGGATCACCCCCTGCAGATGAGATGATGACTTTGATGGATAGGACGCTACCCAGGACAGGATGGACGTTTTCTGGAGTAGGTGGCAGTGTGCTGGGCTTATTTGGCACATGTGGCAGGTTGCAGGAGCCCCAGGGGGGCCAACATTTTTCTCCTTGGATGTTGATCTTGCCCAAAAAGGGCCAACGTCTCCCTCAGAGGGGCCTGACGTCTCCCATTTAGCTCATATTTTTGACATTTTAGCATTTAAAGTGACAAATAATGTAATAATGTTAAGTCAGCCTTGTCGGCTGTTTTTAATGACCTATTTTGTAATTAAAGGTCATTTGGATCATATAAATTGAGGACGTTGAGCCTCATTTTAGAGAAAAACACAACTGGCTCTCTTGTGAGAGACTTCCTTTTAGTCTTTTGTCTTGTTATTGGCTCTTGGAGTTGAGGCACTACACTTGGAAGGATTATCTTTTGCATGCATATGGTGTTTTTATCATTGGAAGGTGTTACAACTAGGGTTTGATAAGCTCTTCATGAATTTGTAAGTGTATTTTTCATACAAAACTTCTTGATTGAATGGTTGTGGGTTTAATATCTTACATGTATGGTTACGTTGTTATTATTATGCTTAATCATTGAAACCCTAGGGAGCAAGCACACAAGTAGGTCATTGCTTCATGTCCCCATGATAAAAACTTGTTTATCCATTTGATTTAGAAGAATATAGCCTAGCCGTTGCTACACTAGTTCTTCTTTTTCTGAGTTAGATTTGGAATATAATTTGAAGAAGGAAGACGTCCTAGGCCTAATTAGGTTTACACCTAGGGTTTTGACCTTTTAGGGTTTGAAGAGCCTTGGCTCTACAACACTTTTCAGCCCTAGATTTATATTTTAAAGCTAGCCTTTTTTGCCAAAGAGTCTTAAGGAAAGAGGGAGGAGCATGAGGCCTAGCTTAAGCTACACCAGAATGAGCCTCCTCCCCTTACTGTTTTGACTTGGTGGCCATGCCATTGCAGCACCATTAAGCCTAACTCTCTCGTCCTTAGGTTTAAATCTTTCCAAGCCTTTAGCCTCTCTCTTTGACTCCATTCACCCAAGGCACTAGTCTAAAATTGCAACGTTGAGTCTTCCAAGTTAAAACAATCTTTCAAACTCTCTTAAATTGAAACCATAACTAACCCTAGCGATTTACTAACCCTAACTAGCTGATGACGTCTTGCCTCTTTCTAACCTTTGCTTGGTACTAAAGTTGCGGCTAGGTCATCTAAGCATAGACTTTGAGTTGTTGATCATTTTCATTGACTTAATTAGCAAAACGTCCTTCCCCTTGTCTATCAAAACTAACCTAGATTAGGGCTGACGTCACCCTTGTAGCATAGTGACGCAGCAGCAACAATATATATGTATGAGCACATTTAATGCGTTGTGATAACATAAGGATTGATTTTCTACATTGAATGCAAGTATCATTTTGAATTTATTGAAGAAGTAATAAGCCATTGTCTTTATTTGCAATCATTGACTTCGTCAATAATTACATGCTATTATTGCTCATATACATATTGAAGATATTCATTATCAATTGAAGTACTAACCACTGCTTGCACGTTTTAGTTTTATTTGCCTTGTCTCGCAAACAGGTGCCCTTTTCAGTGGAATACATTCATCCTTGACTATCTCTCTTGGCAGTAATCTTTGAAAGGAAATCTTCATCTTGATCCTATAAACCTTAAGACCTTTCAGAACCCCAGATTACTAGGGACGTCTCCCTTGGGATTAGCCACCCTGAATAGAAAGAGCTCCCCATCGAGGTGACAATGGGTGGGGAAGTTCTTGTTACGCCAGTTTGAGTCTTACCTCCAAACTACTAAACCTACCCTACAAACTGAGCGATAACATTTTGGCGCCGTTGTCGGGGAGAACTGAGTCAGTCTTCCTCAACGACAAATATTTTGGTAAGCCTTGCCTCAGAGACCTTTTCTTACAAGCTTACCTGGCGACTCCACTACCTTTTTCCCCCTATTCTTTGGTAGTTTCAAGAAAACTATCTGGCGACTCCACTGATGACGAAGCCAACAATGACTTCACAATGGGATCCAGGAAACTACAGACCTTTGGATATGAGTAAAATCCCAGGATATCCCATAAAAATGCCTCTCTCTTATAAAAAATGGGTCCCTAGATTTTTCGGCCGCGATGGGGAAAGTCCTGATTATCACATGAGTAAATTTTGGGAATTCTTTCAATACTACCCTGTCAGAGACGAAGCTGAAGACCTAGTGATGAAGCTCTTCTCTGCCTCTCTGCGTGGAGAGGCTGAAAAATGGTATGATAACCTTCCAGCAGCCAGCATCACATACATGGACCATTTTGAAGAGATTTTCCTTGAAAGGTGGGATTTGAAATTAGAATATGTACAATCGTTGCTAAAAGAGATTGAAGGCATAAAACAACCAAATTATGAGAATGTCAAAGTTTTCTGGTTTAGGTTCCAGAAGTTGTTTTACCAGATTCCTGAAAGCCATCGTCCTGAAGGAAAGTACCTCGTTTATCTCTTTACAAATGGACTTCAGGGGCATTTGAGCTTCCTTTTAAATAAAAGGAATCCGAAAACACGTGCAGAAGCTCACAACATGGCCATCCAGATCGAAAATAATCTCAACTCATCTAGAATCAATGCTCTCACCGTGGACGCTCTTAGCCTGATGAAACTAGTTTCCCATGAAACCTTTGTTGAAGATACACAAGAGAGAAGGGAACAAGTTTTCAACCAGCAGAATGAGGACGTGATTGAGGAGCAACAACCTAAGCAATATGATGAAGTGCCCACTTGTGCTCCTCCTGCTGATGAAGTCATCCAAGAACCTGTTTCTCCTGTACAACAAAGTGAAGATAAGGTTAGTTTCTTTCCACTTCAAAATTCTGATGATACCATGTAACTTGATTCAAAAGATGAGGAGGGAAAGAAAGCTTTGAACGAAGTTGATGATCCTTGTTGTGCAATCAAAGAAATTGGCCTTTCATTTGAAGAAGAAGGAGTAATCCCCGAGGATGAGACCATAATGCATGCTGAAAACACCAAAGTCTTCGAAGTACCTGCGCAAGAAGAAATAGTGAGTTACCCTCCTCTCCTAATTTTTGATGATGCTTTACCTTGTGATGAAAAGGAGGAGGAGGATGAATTTTCAAATCTTGCAAATCTTGCATGCTATGATACTGATACTGACATAGTTGATTTTGACGAGTTTATACATGTTGGGAGACGTAGGTGGGATGCATTTAGTTATGATACAGATCCTATCTATGACATGAAAGGTCATTCTCAAATGTTGCCCTTGCAATTACCACAACAAATTACTTTTGACCAGTGGAAACAAGGAGATGAGATTTTTACCTGTACTTTTCAAAAAACCAAGGATGACCTAGCATTTTGACTCTTGTTGTGAAGATGATTTCCAAACACCGCTGTGCTCAGATTTCAATACAAGTAAGGATATTGTTTGCCTCAAGAAGGTTTCTCATGATTTTTCACCCCAACCACCTGTTGTTACTTTGCCTTGCTTTTCCATTAAATGTGTAGTTGGGAAGTACCTTTTTTATGTTGAGTTTCCTCCTAGGCAAACCCTAGTTTCCAAGGGTTGGTTGGGTTATTATAGCTCCAATCAGTTTTTCTACTTTCCTTTGATAATTTGCTAGTCGTCTACTAAAACTTTGTCAATTCTTTCCTTGACTCTAGAGCGTGAGGATGTCCTAGGTAACCAGTTTACAGGCCCTTTGAGTTGGTTTTCTGAACCTTGTATTTTTCATGACCCTTTCTTGGATAGGATTGAGTGCTTTTCTCATAGATGGACTTGGCAGGATTTTGTCCCTCCCACCCGCCTCCATGAGTTAGACTTTGAGATTCCTGATGATGTGATATATGTTCTAACTCATGACATTTTTGTGCTTGATTTGTCACTGTTTTGGTTTATGATGAAGCACAAAGGCAGGTATCAAGGAACGTTACTGGATTGGCTTCATTGGTTGTTTGATTACACCAACATGCAGCCAACAGGTAAGTACAGGTAAGTCTTTTACTTTCTATTTGCATTTACGATTGCCTTGCATGCACATGTTTATATTGTTTTGCAGGGTGGCAATACCACCCCACCTTTTGTCGTTGATGCTTTCTTGTCAAGTGTGAGAAGGTATACAGGTCTACGCCAGAGATTGCTGAGGTTCTCATGTGCTCTACAGTTAGCACATGTCCCCGAGTTGGAGACAGATGTTATCCCCGATATCTAGGGATAACTAGGAGATCATGTCTCGAGGCCCACATGGTCCCAGACATGGAGTACCGAGAGAGGGATTGACTTGAGCATGGCCCTGGAGGGCCCATCTCTCTTCTTCTTCGTTAGATTTTTCCTGTCAGCAATAGCAGTTTCCATCACCACCGGCCTGGGCCTGCATCGGAGATAACTCTTGATCCATGAGGTAATTGGTCCGAGGTATCATGGTATGTGTCATCTTTGATCGTTATAACCTTCTTATATATGCATTAGGTTCCTTTAATTTCTGATGACTGCTTGGATCTTACACTAATCCACTTGACCATTGTTGGGGTGATTGATTGGGTAACTTAGTAAGCTGATATTAATGGGTTTTTGGTTAGCCACCAAGGGGGATTTGCAGAGCCATCGTTCGCTCCCACCATCTTATCATATTTACATCTTATACCCCGCTCATCTATCCCATTCCCCTAGTTTGGCCATTAGGATGACCTTAGAGGGTTACACTTTGTCTTATGGTAAGAAGGGGCTAAAGGCCCAGGGGGTAAAAGTAGTTGGTAAAAGATAAAAGCCAT
>ML798154.1:39846-51476 GCA_009831015.1 Picea engelmannii
CCCTAACTAACCCTAGCGATTTACTAACCCTAACTAGCTGATGACGTCTTGCCTCTTTCTAACCTTTGCTTGGTACTAAAGTTGCGGCTAGGTCATCTAAGCATAGACTTTGAGTTGTTGATCATTTTCATTGACTTAATTAGAAAAACGTCCTTCTCCTTGTCTATCAAAACTAACCTAGATTAGGGCTGACGTCACCCTTGTAGCATAGTGACGCAGCAACAACAATATATATGTATGAACACATTTAATGCGTTGTGATAACATAAGGATTGATTTTATACATTGAATGCAAGTATCATTTTGTATTTATTGAAGAAGTAATAAGCCATTGTCTTTATTTGCAATCATTGACTTCGTCAATAATTACATGCTATTATTTCTCATATATATATTGAAGATAGTCATTAGCAATTGAAGTACTAACCACTGCTTGCACGTTTTAGTTTTATTTGCCTTGTCTCACAAACAGGTGCCCTTTTCAGTGGAATACCTTCATCCTTGACTATCTCTCTTGGCAGTAATCTGTGAAAGGAAATCTTCATCTTGATCCTATAAACCTTAAGACCTTTCAGAACCCCAGATTACTAGGGACGTCTCCCTTGGGATTAGCCACCCTAAATAGAAAGAGCTCCCCATCGAGGTGACAGTGGGTGGGGAAGTTCCTGTTACACCAGTTTGAATCTTACCTCCAAACTACTAAACCTACCCTACAAACTGAGCGATAACAGGATGTTTTGATTCCTCCATGTTATGATATTGATATTGACATAGCTGATTTTGATGAATTCATACATGTTGGTAGACGTAGGTGGGATGTGGTTAGTTATGATATGGATCCTATCTATGACATAAAAATTCATCTCCGAGTGTTTCCTTTACAATTATCACAGCAAGCTCTTAACCAGTGGCAACAGGGAGATGAGATTTTTACTAGCTCTCCACAAACACCCAAGGTTGACCAAGTACAGTATTTGCTTGATGATTTTCAGTCTTACCTTGAGGCCTTTGATGAGTACTCCTCTGAGCACTTAGATTTACCCTATGAATATGACTATCAACCGCCACTATGCTCAGATTTTGATAAGAGTAAAGACATTGTTTGCCAAAAAAGGGTTTCTCATGACTTTTCACTCCAACCACCTGTTATTATTTTACCGTGCTTATCCATTAAGGGTGTAGTTGGGAAGCATATTTTCAATGTTGAGTTTCCTTTTAGGCAAACCCTAGACTCCAAGTGTTGGTTGGACACTACAAGTTTGTTATCTCAGTTTTTCAACTTTCCTTCGATAGTTTGCCAGTCGTCTGCTAGATATTTATCAATCCCTTCCCAGACTTCACAGTATGAGAACGTCTTGGGTAGCCAATGTGCCAACCTTTTGAGTCAGTGTTTTGAACCTTGGACTTTTCTTGACCCTTTCCTGAAGTGGATTGAGTACTTTCTTCAGAGATGGACTTGGCAGGATTTTATCCCTCCCACCCACCTCCATGAGTTAGACTTTGAGATGTCTGATGATATGATATATATTCTAACTTATGTCATTTGTGTGCTTGATTTATCACTATTTTGGTTTATTATGAAGCACAAGGGTAGGTATCGTGGGACATTGTTGGATTGGCTACACTGGTCGTTTGACTACATCGAATATCCAACCAACAGGTGGGTAAAGGTAGGTACTTTACTTTACATTTGCATTATTGATTGTTTTTATCTATTATATGTTGGGGTGGCATTACCACCCCATTTTTGTTACTGATACCCCTATCGAGTTGAGAAGGTCTGCAGGTTATGCCAGAGATGTTGAGGTTCTCATGCACTCTACGGTGAGGACAAGTCCCTGAGTTGGAGCCAGATGTTATCCCTGATTTCTGGGGATAACTAGGAGATCATGTCTCAAGGCCCACAGTTCCTAGACATGGAGTACCGAGAGCAGGATTGACCTGAGCATGGCCCTGGAGAGCCCATCCTTTTATTCTTTTAGTCAAGATTCGTCTTGTCAGCAACAACAACATCCATCACCATCGGCTTGGTCTTGTATCAAATAAGGCTCTTGCTCCATGAGGTAATTCATCCAGGTATCTTGGTATGTGTCACTTTTGATCAATATAACCTTTAAATGTATGCATCTGATCCCTTTTATCTCTGACAACTGCTTGGATCTTACATTGGCCCACTTAACCATGCTTGGGGAGATTGACTAGGTGCCCTAGCAAGCCTATACCCATAGTTTTTGGTTTTCCACTGGGGGATTTCTGAAGAGCCATCGTCCACTCCCATCATACCACCACTTTTCCATCTTATCTCTCGCTCATCTATCCCATTCCCCTTGTCTGGGCATTAGGATGATCTATTTGTGGGGTTGCACCTTATCTCGTGGGAAGAAGGGGCTAAAGGCCCGAAAGGTAAAAAAAACTGGTAAAAGATAAAAGCCTAGAAATAAATTCTCTATATGTTTCACCTAGGGATCCCCGAGTGTTAGAATTTCAGACCCCAACCCAGTTTCAGTCTCGCTGATTTTTCAGCCAAAGTTAAATGCCAAACCCAGTTTCAGCATATGTCTCAGCACTGTTTCAGCATATGTCTCAGCACTGTTTCAACATATGTTCCAGCACTGTTTCAACATATGTTGTAGCACTGTTTCAGCATATAAAAACTTAACAGAAAATAAACTTCAGAACTAAAACATGGGGATTCTGAACATCGTTTTCAATGTAGAAATAAAATATCAGCAGTATGCAAAACTCAAAAAATATAGACACAAAGATTTTCGGTCTAACTTCGACCCTGGAAAAACCCACAAGGGGAAAACCAGTGAGAGAGGGCTTTTCATTATTTATGAGCTTCTGAGAAATTTCTTTTACAACATATTCATCTTCAGAAATTTACACAAATGTATCTGGACTTTCTTTCACAAAAATCCTTTTGAACAGTCCTGGAAAATGCTCCTTGATTTCTGTCCCGGAAATCCGTACAACTATACGACTGTCCCAGCAATTAATGTTGTACAGACTGTCCCAAAATTTGTGCCAAAACTCTGCTAAGACTGTACAGAAAACCCAGCATGAACAGTTCCTTGTAAACCAAGCTGTACGGTCCCCAAGATTCATGCCAAACTATACAGACTGTACGGAAATACACTCAGAAATTTATTACAGCAGTTACCTCAATTTATGTGCCAATAAATGTTGTACGACGGCCTTGGAATGCATGCCAATCTCATAAATTGCAGTTGTTGTCCTCCTCGATTTCTATGCACATTAAATGTTGTACGACCTCCACAAATCCGTATGGTA
The DNA here is from genome assembly GCA_009831015.1 of Picea engelmannii. Lineage (NCBI taxonomy): Eukaryota > Viridiplantae > Streptophyta > Pinopsida > Pinales > Pinaceae > Picea > Picea engelmannii. The sequence continues at coordinate 43,141 of ML798154.1, forward strand.
CAGCCTGTTCTTCCTTGTTGTCTACTGCCTTGAAATCTGTACTTCTCTTTGCCTTGGGATGTGTGCTCTCCTTCAATAAATGCTGTCTCTTTTCTCAGCTCGACCTCTCTCTTGCTCTTGGAATCTCACCAAATATCTGACCTTGGCATCTCACCAAAGGTCCCTTCTCTTGGCATCTCACCAAGAGTCTCTTGATCTTGGCATCTCACCAAAGATCCTCTCCTTGATCTCTCACCAAGTGACTTCCTCTCTTGTTCTCTCAACAAGAATGCTTGAACTACCCAAGAATGGGTGCGCCCTCTTGCCCTAGTCGACCTCATGAGGGAAGGTGAGGGGTTTTCTAATCTAACGGTTGAGATTATATTAGATGGGTGGCTGAGATTTGGTGTCTCTTCACTCACCCTCACTTTAATCATAAAGTCACCTTTTAATTTGCATCTCACAAATTAAATGACTAGGACCCACATTAGGCACTTTCTCCCCCTTAGGCGCCTAGGGAAGAGAAACACTTGCCTTGGTACTTTATTTTAATTAAAAATTTAACACCGAGAAGGAAATAAAAGGCCTCTCAGTAAGAAACAAGAGGGACCTGTTATCCCCAATTTTTAGGGATATGTAGGAGATCATGTCTTGAGGCCCATAGGTCCTAGACATGGAGTACCAACAACAGGATTGACCTGAGCATGGCCCTGGAGGGCCCATCTTTCTTTTCCTTCATCAGACTTGTCTTGTCAGCAGTAACAGCATCCACCACCTTTGACTTGGACTTGCATCGGAGAAGACTCTTGCTCCATGAGGTAATTGGTCCAGGTATCAAGGTATGTGTCATTTTTTATCATTATAACCTTTAGATATATGCATCAAAGTCCTTTTATTTATGACGACTGCTTGGAACTAACATTGACCCACTTGACCATGGTTGGGGGGACTGATGGGGTGTCCTAGCAAGCTTGTACCCATAGGTTTTGGTTTGCCACCGGGGGGATTTCTAAAGAGCCGTCGTCCGCTCCCATCATATCATCACTTTTACATATTATCTCCCACTCATCTGTCCCATTCCCCTAGTCCGGGCATTAGGAAGACTTGTTTGTGGGGTTGCACCTTATCTCGTGGGATGAAGGGGATAAAGGCCCAGAAGGTAAAAGCAGCTGGTAAAAGATAAAATCCATAAAAAATGAAACCTAGAGATGCCTCGTCGATGGATCTCCGAGAGGGAAATAAAAAGTCTCTCAGCAAGAAATAAGAGGGACCCGAGGAAAAAAAAAAAAAAAGACCTAGCCAAGAGGATAGGGGGTCTCATTATGAGCCAGCCTATTATGTTCATGGGTACCTAGCAATATGACATTGTCGTTATCTAGTTACCAATGCCAGGGCAGTGACCTTTGGTTGCATGGCCAAGGGAAAGGGGGTCTCATCATTAGCCAACCTTATCATCTCTATGAAAGTGCTTGTGGGTAACACTGTCAGCTCTGGTCACCATGCCAAGGTAGTGTCCTCTAGTTAGTCCTTGAAATAAAAAATAAGAAAGAAAATAAAGAAAAGAACAAAGGCAATAAAGGGCTTGGAAAGAATTGCATCCATGACGGGTACAACTCGCCTTCTACAAAGGCACCCACAAGTAATATCATGCATCCCTGGCTCTCACTCTACTCGTATGTCTGGACATCCCTTAAACCACTTCACCTCGTTTACATGGCTTGGATGAAACCCCTTGGAAACTTTCCTTTCCTTATGGATACTAGCCCAATAGGGTATCTTGTCATTTTTCTCGACCTTGTATTGTAGGTTTTTGTAAAGTCTTTGAGCTATTGAATGATATATCAGGATTTTTATGCATATGTTTGATAATATTAATGATGAAATGTGATTAACATTTCTATGATCCATGTGACTAATGAGCCCATGGAGGGCGTAGTTTTTGATGTGCAGGACCATGCTCAACAGACAGGTACCATTTGGACCGGTACACATGGAGAGATAATTAGTTTGGACCTCATGGGGCTGAAGAACCCATTAGATGGTTGCTGAGACCCCATCAAAGGGGCAGAGATAGGACTACATTTGACCAAGGTTTTCCACCATAGAAGAAGAGGATGTTCCATCAGGGGCACTTTGGTTGAGCCAGGCCTAGGGGAATTGACCCACTTGCAGTGGAACGTTGGCCCCAGATGACCCAGGACGTCACCAGGAGGCTTGTGACATCATCATGAGCATATGGCAGATGGAAAGGATTGTTGGCATGTGTGGCAGTTTGGAAGAGCCCACGGAGGGCTAACATTTGGATTTTGGATGCTGCACTGGCCCCAAAAAGGCCTAAAGTCTCCCTCAGGAGGGCTTGACGTCTCACTTTTTTCTCATTTAGGGTTTTAAAAGAACATTTAATGTAGAAATAGTATGATTTTGGTTTATAGCCTTGTCGGCTATTTTTCATGACCTAAAATTAATTAAAGGTCATTGATACAGTATATATTGAGGAATTTTATCCTTTTTTTGAGATAACACACAACTCACTCTCTTGTGAGGTCTGATTTTTGCACACTAGTTTGGGTATTTGGTCTTTTATGTGAGGCGCACTTGTTGATGGAAGGATTATCTTGGCATTTTTGGCATTTCTCTTGAAGGAAGGTTTACAACTAGGGTTTGCACATGCTTTTTCTTCATGATATGTAAGTGTATTTTCTGCAAAACTTCTTAATTGAATGATTGTAGGTTTGTATTCTTGCATTTACTTATAAATTTGTTGATTTAAAACCCTAGGTGACAAGCACACAAGTAGGTCATTGTCTCATGTCCCCTAAAAGAGAAATTCTCAACCATTGAAGAAGGAAGGAAGAGCCTAGCCTATGCTACACTCTTGTTACTTCTTCCCCTGTTCTAGCCATGCCTTTTAAAATTCAAGAAGGAGGAGACGTCTCAGGCCTAGGTTATCTACACCTAGAGTCATCCTGCTTCTAGGGTTTGGTGATAGGGCCTTTCCTTTGCAACACTCTCCCTCACAACACTCTCGTGTCTTGATTTATCCTTTATGCTAGCCGTTTTGCCAAGTTTAACCTAAGGAAGGAGGAAAGAGCACGAGGCCTTGCTTAAGCAACACTGGAGTGAGCCTCTTTCCCCTAGGGTTTTTCTTCTGGAGCCCTGCCATTGCATCACTTCATAACCCTTCCCTCTATTCCTTAGCATTTTCCCTTCAACCTTTGAATCCTCTCTTAATTTAACTCTATTTACCCTTAGGCACTGATCTTAGGTCTCCAATGTTGAAGTGATAGTGGTCAAACAAACTTTAAAACTCTTATAAATTGAAACCCTAACTAACTACTAACCCTAATAAGGCTGACGTCATCCTTGGTTATTCCATCTTGATGCAACAATTTCTCTTTATAGGCAATTAGATGGTGGTTTGAAGCATTTATTGAGTAGAGGATTGATTGGATACATTGTTTGCTACATCATCTTGATATTTATTGATGAATTGATATTGTTCAATTTCTATATTAATAAACATTGATCTCGTCAATATCTATTGTCATAATTGCCAATATATTGATATCAAATAGTTGTATGAAGTACTAACCCATTGAATCATATATTGCATGTATTGTTTTGCTGTTGCTTTGTTCCAGGCAGGTGTTCTCATTTGGGCCTACACTTCATTATTGGTTGTTTAGCCCGACTATTTTCTCTTGGTGGTGACCTGTGAAGAGGGACTTTTACTTATACCTTTATACCTTAGCCTCTTTAAAATGCCAGGTTACCAGGGACGTCTCCCCTGGGCCTAACCTCCCTAAAGAGAAAGAACCTCCCCATTGTGGTGACATTGGGGGGGGGTAGGTTCATGTTACACCAGTTTGGCCTTTATCTTATAGCCATTTGACCTAGCTAAAAACTGTGCGATAACATTTTGGCATCGTTGTCGGGGAACACTGAGTCAATTCTCCTCAAAACGACAAATCTTTTCGGTAAGCCTTGCCTCAGAGACCTTTTCTTACAAGCTTACCTGGCGACTCCACTAGGGTGTTTTTCCCCTTTTCTTTGGTAGTTTCAAGTAAACTATCTGGAAACTCCACAAACTAAAAGGAGATTCAACAATCCTCCTTTGTCTTTCAGAAGGAAGCCTCCCTTAAACTCTCCTGTTGTCAAATCACTTTTCGGGAAAAGCCTTCCTTTAAGAATCATGTCTACCTCTCAGACCACTACAATGAACCCAAACAACAATCAAAGACAGTGGTCATCTACCTTTTTTAGGCCATTAGACATGTCAGTCATACCAGGCTAACCTAGGCAGATGCCTCCCAAGTATGAGAAGTGGTTGCCTAAAGTCACCGGTACTGATGAAATCAGTGCCGAAGAGAATATGAGCAACTTTTGGGAATTCTTTCAGCTTCACCCCATCAGTGATGATGCTGAATATTTGGTCATGAAGTTGTTCTCTTCTACTCTCTATGATGCCTCAAGGCACTGGTACTTAAGCCTCCCCGATGGAAGCATCAAGACCATGGATAGACTTGAAGAGGCCTTTCTCAAAAGATGGAGTATCAAAGAAGACCCTAATATGCTTCTCACATGACTAAATAGCCTTGCTAAGTATGGAAATGAGTCCATTCGGGAGTTTCACACCAGATCGAGACATTGCTACAATGAATTCCCACAAGCCATCACCCGAAAGATGACTATCTTGTCCATATTTACACTAGATCTTTCAATGGCCAACTAGGGTATCTTCTTAGAGACAAAAACCCCTAGTCCATTCAAGAATCCCAAGAGCTCGCCACCAAGATAGAAGGGAACCTCCTTTCATCTAAAATTGAGCCTTTTGCTAACCCGAGGGGGAGAATAGACACCAAGCAGAAAATAGTACACAATGTCGAGCCTACTTCAGATCTATGTACCAATATCAGCAAGCTGCAAGCCTCCATGGATGGCATCATAAAGAATCAAGAAGAAATGATGAGCCAGAGTGTCAGACTTGAAAAATATCAGATCCAAGCACTCGGGGCTCCGTACAAAGGACAATTCCAAAAAGGGAACCAATTTTACAAGCCAAAGAATGAGCATGAAGTTCCAAATACCTTGGCCCCTACAAACATTGTTGATGAAAATCCCTGGTGCCTAGAGTGCAGTGAAGCACATTGGGGTCATGAATGTCCCTATAATACTGGCCATCAACAAGTCAACAACATGGATTGTTTCATGGAGTTTCCTCAGATAAATATCACAGATATAGAACATCAAGAAGCCGTGAAGGAATCAGCCAGAGCAGCAAGGATGGCAGTAATAAACAACCTGGATCAAGAATCATGAGAAAAGATAAAGAAACAAGAGTTCCAGGTGTATATAAGAAATAAGTTGGACCAACCTTCCACTGACCAAACAAAAAAACCACCTGTGGATGTAATCTTTCCTAAAACATCCAATACTGAAAGGTTTAACCTGAATTTTGACCTTGAAGGGGCATTATCCAAGATGTTTGTAACCATCCCTTTGAGAGAAGTCATCAAGGTACCATCTATCAAAGAGCGATTTGACAACTTTTTCCAAGGATCAAATGGACCATTGAAAGATGGAACTATTGGTCGTATCCAGAATGTATCTGTAACTACAACTTATGTGCAAAAGCCTAGTGATTCCATCAAAGATTTCAAAGCACGTGACAAAACCCGACCGACTCCTCATAAATATTCTCTAGAAGATATGCCTTTTCCAAAGGAGAAAAATCCAAATCAGATTAAATGGCCCAAGAAAGAAGAATACCAACAACTCATGGATGAGCTCAAAGCTCAGGAATCAGAGACTGCGAAAATACTAAAGAAGGTGGAAGATGATGTACGGATCCGTCCTTTGCAGCAGGAAATCTTTATAGCAGAATCCCACCCACCTCCCTCTACACAATACACCAGGGTTATTCAAGGAACGACCAATTTCAGAGTCAAAGAGTACAAGGAGGGAGACATGGTTTGGATGTGGGATGCCAATAAAGGGAAGCCTACTAATATGAAAGGAAACAATAATTTTTGGCTTGGCTCTTTTAAGGTCAGAAGAAAGTCAGTTAATGACTCTTATTACCTGTCTACACTGGAGGGACAAAGGTGCACAGTGCCTGTCAGCGGATGCCTCCTAAAACCCCACCAGGATGGGGTGACCTGACTTCACAGGTAAGTATAGGTAAGTAGGCATTTTTCGTGTATTATACCATTTGCATTTCATGATAGTTTTCTTCCTCACTTGCATATTGATTGTTTATTTCAGTTGTATACATATATATTTTGGGGTGGAAATACCACCCCACCTTTGTTACTGATGCCCTTTTCAAGTTTGAGAAGGTCTATAGGTTATGCCAGAGATGTTGAGGTTCTCATGCGCTCTATGATGAGCACATGTCCCCGAGTTGGGGCCAGGTGTTATCCTCGATTTTTAGGGATAACTAGGAGATCATGTCTCGAGGCCCACAGGTCCTAGACATGGAGTACCAAGAGCAGAATTGACCTAAGCATGGCCCTGGAGGGCCCATCTTTCTTTTCCTTCCTTAGACTTGTCTTGTCAGCAGCAAAATCATCCACCATCTTCGGCTTGGACTTGCATCAGAGAAGACTCTTTCTCCATGAGGTAATTGGTCCAAGTATCATGGTATGTGTCATTTTTTATCATTATAACCTTTAGACATATGCATCAAATTCCTTTTATTTCTGACGACTTCTTGGATCTTACATTGACCCACTTGACCATGGTTGGGGGCACTGACGGGGTGTCCTAGCAATCTTGTACCCATAGCTTTTGGTTTGCCACCGGGGGGATTTCTGAAGAGCCATCGTCCGCTCCCATCATATCATCACTTTTACATCTTATCTCCCACTCATTTGTCCCATTCCCCTAGTCTAGGCATTAGGAAGACCTGTTTGTGGGGTTGCACCTTATCTCGTGGGAAGAAGGGGCTAAAGGCCCAGAAGGTAAAATCAACTGGTAAAAGATAAAAGCCATAAAAAATGAAACCTAGAGATGCCTCACCCAGGGATCTCCGAGAGGGCAATAAAAAGCCTCTCAACAAGGAATAAGAGGGACCTGAGGAAAAATAACAAAACAAAATACCTAGCCAAGAGGATAGGGGGTCTCATTACGAGCCATCCTATTATGTTCATGGGTACCTAGCAGTATGACATTGTCGTTATCTGGTTACCACGCCAGGGCAGTGACCTTTGGTTGCATGGCTAAGGGAAAGGGGGTCTCATGATGAGCCAACCTTATCATCTTTGTGAAAGTGCTTATGGGTAACACTGTCAACTCTGGTCACCACGCCAAGTCAGTGTCCTCTAGTTAGTCCTTGAAATAAAAAAGAAGAAAGCAAATAAAGAAAAGAACAAAGGCAATAAAGGGTGTTGAGTCCATTTTTTTGCTTCCATAAACCATACTTTTGCCTCTTTATTTATCCATTTTACCTTCATTTCATTCCACATTTTCCATGAAACAGCCTATGCAAGGTATATTTGTCATTCTTTAGCTTAAGAATTGAATTTTCTAAATTTTCGCATTAAAATTGGAAATTTACCAGAAATTACAGGATTTGACCAAATCCCGTAAAAGCTTCGTGGTTTGTATACTTGCAGGACACCTGGGAGAAATATAACACTTGGGTTGTGTTCCCATATGTACAAGGATGGAGAATGAGCTATCAGATTTGAAATCTGAGCCTTCCAGATGTCCGGTCAACGTTGGTCAAACAGGGCCACTTCAACAGAAATTGCCCTGTTTCAGCCTTAAATCTTGGACAGTTTTGGATTTCGTGGGATTTTGACCATATATTGAGGATCTAAAGGAGACATTCGACCCTCCTAGGATATTGTGGATCTAATTATGATATTTAGGATACATTTTATCATTTTTGGTTTTAAGACTCTTGTATAAATACTCTTAAGCTTAAACTAGTAAGACACTCTTGATATGAATGAAGAAACTTGAGAATTTGCACTCTTGAAGATCAGCTCTGTGTTTTGTTCATGTGAATGCTTATGATGATTTGAATGCTACTGGAGTCCTTTCTTAGCTGAAGTCAACCAAAGTGTACCAGGGAAGCATTGGAGGGCCCCCATTGCCAACTAGTACACTCTTTTCTTGTGTTCTTTTTCAAGTACATGTTTTAGATCAGATCTTTCTTGTTGTAGATGAGTTTTATCTTGCTGTAGGTAGATGAATTTCATAGCTCAATTACATGCTTAATGTTTTCAAGCCTTACTCATATTGTGAATGGTTTCTTGAATGAGAATTCAATGTGCAGTTTGACTTCAAGCATTAAGATAGTTTTGAATGCTTTTGAGTTATTTATGCTTTCAGTATTTTGATTTGATTTA
>ML798154.1:85286-108849 GCA_009831015.1 Picea engelmannii
TACCACCAGAAATGGCATGACAAGCACTATCCATCTAGGATAGTTTCACCAACAATTTCCTTGATCTTCATCTCGTTATTCCTCATACAAGCATGGGTCCTCCAACCTTTCTTCTAGGATAACTCAATCCATAAAGAATCTTCTCGTGAGGGATTTCACCATAAGGGGACCACTTTGGAGTTCATCTGTTTGTACACCTTATCAATCATGATAAGACAATAATGAGAGCATGGGTCCTCCAACCATTCTTCTAGGATAAATCAATCCGCAAAGAGTCTTCCCGTGAGGGATTTCACCATAAGGGGACCACTTTGGAGTTCATCCATTTGTGCACCTTATCAATCATGATAAGAAAATAATGATTCATCTATACATTTTTCCAACAATGAATCATATACCAATGGAACCACATCGATCCATATTCATCATGTATCAATGACAACTCGTTGATCCATCTTCATATATGCATTCTCATCAAGGACAATACATATTATATTACATAAATCATCAATCAATCAATCCTTTGAAATCAATCAATCAAACCATTGGCATCAATGACAACATGATCCAACAATATCCTCTCTTAATTTGACTCCATTTACCCTTAGGCACTGATCTTAGGTCTCCAACGTTGAAGTGATAGTGGTCAAGCAAACTTTCAAACTCTTATAAATTGAAACTCTAACTAACTACTAACCCTAATAAGGCTGACGTCATCCTTGGTTATTCCATCTTGACACAACAATTTCTCTTTATAGGCAATTAGATGGTGGTTTGAAGCATTTATTGAGTAGAGGATTGATTGGATACACTATTTGTTACATCATCTTGATATTTATTGATGAATTGATATTGTTCCATTGCTATATTAATAAACATTGATCTCGTCAATATCTATTGTCATAATTGCTAATATATTGATATCAGATAGTTATATGAAGTAATAACCCATTGAATCATAGCCTGCATGTATTGTTTTGTTGTTGCTTTGTTCCGGGTTCTCATTTGGGCCTACACTTCATTATTGGTTGTTTAGCCAGACTATTTTCTCTTGGTGGTGACCTGTGAAGAGGGACTATTACTTATACCTTTATACCTTAGCCTCTTCAAAATTCCAGGTTACCAGGGACGTCTCCCCTGGGCATAACCTCCCTAAAGAGAAAGAACCTCCCCATTGTGGTGACATTGGGCAGGGTAGGTTCCTGTTACACCAGTTTGGTCTTTATCTTCTAGCCATTTGACCTAGGTACAAACTGTGTGATAACAGGACCCGAAAAAATAACAAACAAGACCTATTCAAGAGGATAGGGGGTCTCATCACGAGATAGCCTATTATGTTCATGGGTACCTAACAACATGACATTGCCACCATCCGGTTACCATGCCAGGGAAATGACCTTTGGTTGCATGGCCAAGGGAAAGGGGGTCTCATCACGAGCCAACCTTATCATCTCTGTGAAAGTACTTGTGGGTAACACTGTCAGCTCTGGTCACCACACCAAGGCAGTGTCCTCTGGTTAGCCCTTGAATAAAAAGAAAAATAAGAAGAAAAAGCAAATAAAGCAAAGAATAAAGGCAAGAAAGGGCTTGGAAAAAATTGCATCCATGACGGGTACAGCTCGCCTTCTACAAAGGCACCCACAAGTAATATCATGCACCCTTGGCTCTCACTCTACCCGTATGTCTAGACATCCCTTAGCCACATCACCTCATTTACATGGCTTGGATGAAACCCCTTGGAAACTTTCCTTTCCTCATGGATACTAGCCCAATAGGGTGTCTTGTCCTTTTTCTCAACCTTGTATTGTAGGTTTTTGTAATGTTTGTGAGCTATTGAATGATATATCAAGGTTTTTATGCTTATGTTTGATAATATTAATGATGAAATGTGATTAACATTTCTATGATCCCTGTGACTAATGATCCCATGGAGGGCGTAGTTTTTGATGTGCAGGACCATGCCCGATGGACATGTACCATTTGGACCGATACACATGGGGAGATGATTAGTTCGAACCTACATGGGGTTGAAGAGCCAATCAGATGGTTGTTGAGACCCCGTCAGAGGAGCAGAGACAGGACATTGTTTGACCAAGGTTTTGCACCAGAGAAGAAGAGGACGTTTCACCAGAGGCACTTTGGCAAAGCCTGGCCTAGGGGAAATGACCCCTTTTCAATGGAACGTTGGCCTTGGAAGGCTCATAGAGTCCCCATCCTTACCATGACGTCATCCAACTTCATGGTCATTCTTGGAGGAAGACTGGGCAGCAGTGGTGCATGTGGCATGTTATAGAGGCCCCTGGGGGGTCAATGTTTTGCTCTTGGATGCCTCATCTTCCCTAAAAGGGGCTAGCGCCTCCCTTGAAGGGGATTTTACCTTTATTACAACTCAGTCAGGGTTTTAATTTGACATTTTAATGTAAAAACAGTGTGATTTTGGTTTAAAGCCTTGTCGGCTATTTTTTATGACCTAAAATTAATTAAAGGTCATTGATACAATATATATTGAGGAGTTTTATCCTCATTTTGACATAACTCATCACTCACTCTCCTAGTGAAGTCTGATTTTTGCGCCCTATTGGGGTTATTGGCTATTTTGAGGAAGGCGCACTTGTTTGGAGAGGAGATTTTTGGCAATTTATGGTTATTTTCTTGAAGGAAGGTTTACAACTAGGGTTTGCATGCTATTTTCTTGGTGATTTGTAAGTATTTTTTCTGCAAAACTTCTTGATTGAATGGTTGTAGTTTAATTTCTTGCATTTATTTATGAATATTTTTGAATCAAAACCCTAGGGGACAAACACACAAGTAGGTCGTTGTCTCATGTCCCCTGATAGAAAAACCTTTTAGCCATTGAAGAAGAAGAAGAGATCCTAGCCATTGGTACACTCATTCTTTTTTCTTCCCTTAAGCTAATCGTACCTTTAAACTTCAAGAGGAAGAGGACATCCCAGGGCTAGGTTATCTACACCTAGGGCCATTTTTCTTTTAGGGTTTTATGAAAGAGCCTTGCCTTTGCAACACTCTCCCTCTTTAAACTCTCTTGTCTTGATTTTACTTGTCTTTGAGCTAGCTAATTATCGGGAAGGAGGAGAGAGCACTAGGCCTTTCTTAAGCAACACCAGAGTGAGCCTCTCTCCCCTAGGGTTCTATCTTTAAGGCCCTTCTATTGCAGCACCTTGAAACCTTTCCCTCTTATCCTTTGAATCTCATCCCCTTCAACTTGTGCATCCTTCACCTTTTGACTCCATAACCCTAGGCACTGATCTTTAGCCTCCAACATTGAAGTGAAAGTGATTAAAATAGCTCTCAAACTCTTATAAATTGAAACCCTAACTAACTACTAACCCTGAAAAGTTGACGTCACACTTGGTTATTCCATCTTGACGCAACAAGTTCTCTTTATAGGAAATTGGATGATGGGTTAAAGCATTTACTGAATGAGGGGTTGATTTGACACACTGATTGCAACATCATCTTGGTATTTATTGATGAATTGATATTATTTCATTGTTGTATTAATAAACATTGATCTCGTCAATATCTATTGCTTATATATTGATATTATATAGTCTATTGAAGTACTAACCCATTGAATCATAGATTGCATATATATATTGGTTTTCTTTGTTCTGGGCAGGTGTTATTCTTTGGGCCTACACTTCATTATTGGTTGTTTAGCCGGACTATCTGTTTTGGTGGTGACCTGTGAAGGGGGGACTTTACTTTGACTATCAAACCTTTGCCTCTTCAAAAATCCAGGTTACCAGGGACGTCTCCCCTGGGCCTAACCTCCCTAAAGAGAAAGAACCTCCCCATCGTGGTGACATTGGGTGGGATAGGTTCCTGTTATGCCATTTTGGCCTTCTACTTCATAGCCACTTGACCTAGCTACAAATTGTGTGATAACACACCCAACCAAATGTTTCCACAAGTCATCACTCGGTAGGCCAACAATATGCCCATAAGAATCTGCCATATGTCATCCAATAAAATCACACCATGTCACTTTTTGTATGATGTCACATGTCTTCATTAATTAGTTTTCATGTGACACCATCCATTAACTGCCATGTGGATGTATCTCATTGGTTAATAAAGTGCCATGTGTCACTTGGAGATGTTCCTCATAGAACTTAGGATAGGAAAAATATTATTAAAATAATATGGCTGCGGGTTTACGTGAATGCAAAGGTAGGTGAGGAAGTCACCCATGGTAATACATAGTAAGAAATGAGTGTGAAAAATTCTAAGTGTAGGTGAAGTGGAGAGGAGAGGTAAGAAGTTGTAAAATATTCTAAGTCTTGAGAATCGTTCAGACAGACTCATATAACTTGAAATAAACATCACCGACCCTCACCAACCCGCGAACCCGCGATAACTCATATATTTGGCGAAGTGTTGGAGAAGTTACATAGTAGAGAGTGGTAAAAAGAGTTGGGTTCATTATGAAGGTGGTGGAAGTCAAAGTGAATTGTGAGGGTAGCGGAGATAGCACACACTCTTAAGAAATATCACCAACCCTCGAACCCGCGGTAAGCCATGGTAAATAAAACTAAATTTGGAAAGTATATAATGGGTCACATGAAATATAGAAAGAAATATGGAAAAAATGAAAAATTAAAAAAAATATATATGGGAATAAAGGAATTACGTGAAATTTGGGAAAGGAAAGAAAGAAAAAATGGGATAAAGAAATATGGAAAAAAAAAGGAAAATAAAGGAAAAGGGAAATGAATGTGAACGTGGGAAGGAATAAAGGAAAATGGTAAGGGGAATATGAAAGTAATGAGACAATGGGAAAAAAGACTAAGTATATAATGAGAGAATGAATAAGGGTGAAGGGAAAGGAGAGGAGAGAACATGCGACTTAGAACTTTTTTCATATTTCTTTTTGTAACACCTCCATTAGACTTCGGGACAAAAGTATGTGTATCTTGGTCATGGATACTTTGATTTTGATTTCACAAAAGACATGGCATAGCTGATACCGAAGGCTATGCAATGAATATATAATAGTTCAAAAATATTCATCTTCCAAAATAATTTTTTTTTAATTATTCCAGGAGCGGGAATATATAGGTGACCAAATTTTGGTCAACAATTGGCTCCAACTGCGGTACAGTGGCCCCTTGCGGGTTGCTGAGAAGACCAGAATCTCAAGACCCGTTACCTTCTCCATTGGGCTATGGAGTCATATTCAAATTGAACTCTTGTAATTCTTCTTCTTTCATGGAGTTATCTTCAAACTTCAATATAAAAATTGTCTTATTATGCGAAATTGAACTAAAGAAACAAAATATGTACATACATGTTCTACCTACCCTAACTTACTTGAAAGAAAGGGGAACCTTAGGTGTAGGTAGATTTCCAATGGAGCCATTCGAGCATCCTATTTACTTGTGAAATGGGCTCCAACAGTAAGAGAAATATGAGGGTTGCTACCAATAAATCAAGAGCATGAAAATCAAGAGCATGCCCAAAATGTATCACAATGGGATCGAGCCATGTGTGCATAAGACTTGTTTGGATTGGCAGGCTGACAATATTTTCGAACCAATATTCAATACAATCTACTCTTGGTTGCCCCCAAAGTGTTTCTATCTTCAATCAAATGAGAAATTTCATTCTTAAAAACATTTTTTTTTCTTCTTTTTCCACATTCAAAATTATTGTTTCATTGGCGATGTCTTGGCAATGTTCTTCTTCTATGCAACGACTATATTCTTTATTCTCAAAATTGTTTTATTCCACCAATTCTTCTTGTTGCAAGTTCTCTTATGATGTTTCATCATCTATTATAATAATAATAATTTTGTTTTAAGGTTATGACCAAGCCAGACATCAAATTGGTGTATGAGACCCCCTTCGCCCAACGATTTGACTGGTAAAGTCTACGGAGGTATACATACCCTACCCCCCTCTGGATTTGGATTACAAGGATGAAATATTTTTTTATATTTGGTGGAGGCTTCTCAATTTCATTCTCAAATTTGTTGTTTGAAATATCTTCATATGGAGTATATAGGAGGCTGGAATTTTCTTCTTATAATTTGGAAGTTTCATCTTCGTCTGCAGCAAAATGACTTGACTTAATAATTTCATCCACTCTTTCATTAGATTCTTCTTCAAAATTAGGAATTTTGTTATCTTTCTTCCATATGGGAGAGGATGGGTGGGAAGCAACATTTAAAACATCAGAAAAAACATATGAATGCACCTTTGGGATGAACTTTTATGCAAATGAAGCTTCTAACACATCCCAACTAGTAATGGAGATAGGCATTGATGAACTATACCATTCAAGAGTATACTCTTGTAGAGTTTGTAAGAATAATCTACATGTAACATTGTCTTCAGTGAGGTTGAAATCATAACATGTACCTTTAAAATTAATCAAGTGTTGCTCGACATCTTCTAAATCATCCCAAAAGAATGTAGAAAAAATTTCAATAGGACTATTGGGCATTTGAAAGTCAACTTCTGGTAGATTTAAAGGGGTATTATAAAATCATCTCCTTCTTTGAGTATTTCTCCATTTTGTTGAGTCTTGCAAAGCCATTGATGGTTTTTATGAAGAATATAAAGAAGCATTATGACATGAATGAAACTCTTCATTTTGAATTTTTCCAGGGAGTTCATTCTCCCAAATCTTTGGTGTTTCTCATTTTTTTTTATATTACAGAAAAGGTGAGCCATGCTTACAATAAGCAACAATTTTCTAGAATCTTCTTCTCGAAACTTTGAGCCATGGATATTTCTTGTTGCTCAAATATATTGAAAATAAATCATCCCCAATATGGTCACCAAAAATGTTGATGCTTGAATCCATCAAGACCGAAATGACAACCTCATGAGGACATTAGTCCCCCTTCATTTTTAAAGAGGTGGTACTCCTCTTGGACTAAAAGATATATCTATAATATATTAGATTAGGAGAGTGTTAGGTAGAAAACCCTAAATATTTATTGCTTGAGATTATGAAATAAAATGGTTCTTCAATAACCCGAGTACAATCTTTATGTGCAACAAAAGAAAAAAGTGGAGGGCTTCAACATTAGAATTAAATTGTGATCAACATCACACACAATCTTCTTAACAATATATAAATACATCAATATATTTTCCATAGGAGAGAATGATTTGATCATCTCAAATAATTTTAATAGAGTACTGCAATCAAGATCAAAAGATAATTTGATAGGTCAACCTCAAATACTTTATATTCTGTAACCAGGGTTACAAAAAACAGTTGAGATCAACCCTGAAGCAATTTTTTGTGGAGTTTTATTTATGAAATATGTTCTTCATTACAAAAGCTTTGATAGCCATATAGGTGGTTGAAAATACTCCATGATCATATAATAAAATATATTAGAAGAACATAAGAAGAACACTCAACAACTCAACCTTGTGCCCAACTCTCAGATTCAAGCATAAAACTATGAGAAGTGGTGTAGAAGAATATATATAAAAAAATTGGAGAAGATGGAGATTTCTTTCTTTTGATCAGAAGCTTGATTGTGTATCGATGGTTGTACCTTCTTCTTCCTCTGATCTTCTGCCCTTCCTCTTTGAAAATATTGATTCTTGGACCTCTTAATGAAGCCTCTCTTCTCTTTTTAAGAATAGATTTTCTAACTACCTGAGCAGTTAGGGTTTTCTTCCTCTCTTGAAATTCTTGTACAAGTTTCTTCTTGAAACATTACCTTTAGTTAATGCATCATTAATTCCTCTTGAATGAATTCACATCATTAATACAATTATATTGAAAGTGGGTCCCTCTCCCCTTTTAATAAAAGTTTTTAATTAAACTTTTATTTTTTAAAATTTAATTAATTCTCCACTAAAGAAGGACGACTGTAATTTAATTTTATGGAAGTGAAAACAAAATTTTTATCCATGTAAACCACTTATGATGTGATCTTCATTGTCTCATATTTCCAATAATTAAAAATTTTCCCAAATCCGTCACTCGGATCTCAAGATATGAGCTCATGAAGTTGGGTTGTCATGTAGGCCCATTAAAAATGCATCTGACAGATATTTTAATTTATGAGAAAAATGTATCAACTTTAATCACTTGAAACCTATACTACCATATTCTATGCTGAAATACCTTTCCAATAGTATAAATTTTGCGCGATTCCGACACCCGGAGCTCAAGTGATGGCCTCCGAAGATCAACACTCAGCCACCATCGATCAAAATTGATGGGAAAATGTGGGCCCTTGGATGAATTTCGTGCTTCCCTTCATAAAATTCGACTTTTTGGTTTTAAATTCTATCCCACATGCATTGGGATATTATATATATATATATATATATATATATATATATATAACTAAGTGTTTGATATACTTAGCAAGAAACACAAGAAGAGAAGGAACTATGGAGCTTGGAGGATTTCGACCCTTGGAAAATTGTTGAATATAATAATAATTTTGTATGCCCAGTCAACCACCAATATGCCCAGTCAGAAATGATGAGTCACCCAACAAAATTTTTCCACATGTCATCACTTGGTAGGCCAACAATTTTCCCATAAGAATCTTCCATATGTCATCCAATAAAATCACGCCATGTGTCACTTTTTGTATGTTTCCATGTGTCTTCATTAATTAGTTGCCATGTGGCACCATCCATTAAATTCCATGTGGATGTATATCATTGGTTAATAAAGTATCATGTGTCACTTGGAGATGTTCCTCATAGAAATTAGGATAGGAAACATATTATTAAAATAATATGGCAGGTTCGCGGGTTTACGTGAATGCAGAGGTAGATGAGGAAGTCACCCGTGGTAATACATAGTAAGAAATGAGTGTGAAAAATTCTAAGTGTAGGTGAAGTGGAGAGGAGAGGTAAGAAGTTGTAAGTATTCTAAGTCTTGAGAATCGGTCGGATGAACTCATATAACATGAAATAAACATCACCAACCCGCGAACCCGTGGCAACTCATATATTTGGCTAAGTGTTGGAGAAGTTACATAGTAGAGAGTAGTAAAAAGAGTTGGGTGCATTATGAAGGTGGCGGAAGTCAAAGTGCATTGTGAGGGTAGCGGAGATAGCACATACTCTTAAGATATATCACCAACCCGCAAACCCGAGGTAAGCCATAGTAAATAAAACTAAGTCTGGAAAGTATATAATGGGTCATGTGAAATATGGAAAAAATGAAAATAAATATATGGGAAATAAAGGAATTACGTGAAATTTGGGAAAGGAAAAAGGGAAAAGGAAAGAAAGGAAAAATGAGATAAAGAAATATGGAAAGAAAAATAAAAATAAATGGGAAAATAAAGGAAAAGGGAAATGAATGTGAACGTGGAAATGAATAAAGGAAAATGGTTAAGTGTGGAAAATGTTAAGGGGAATACGGAAGTAATGAGACAATGGGAAAAAATACTAAGTATAGAATGACAGAATGAGTAGGGGTGAAGGGAAAGGAGAGGAGAGAACATGAGACTTAGAACATTTTTCATATTTCTTCTTGTAACATCTCCATTAGACTTCAGGAAAAAAATGTGTGTATCTTGGTCATGAAGACTCTAATTTTGATTCCATGAAAGGCATGGCGAAGCTGATATCGAGGGCTATGCAATGAACATATAATAGTTCAAAAATATTCATCTTCCAATATCATTTTTTTATTATTATTCCAGGAGCGGGAATATATAGGTGACCAAATTTTGGTCAACATGTATCTAACGGTATGATATTACCATTTATGGCCACCACACCAGGGTAATGTCTCTCAGTTGCATGGCTGAGGGAAAGGGGGTATCATCATGAGCCAACCTTTCCATTTCTGTGAAAGTGCTTTTGGGTGACACTGCTGCTATATGTTCACCACGCTAGGGCAGTGGCCTCCAACTCACCCTATGCTACATTGAAAGAAAATATAAAGAAAGAAAGATAAACAAAAATTGATGGGCTTGGAAAAAATGCATTATGGACGAAGGTGCAGAACACCCTTCACAAAGGCACCCATAAATGAGGGTCTCATCACGAGCCAACCTATCATGTCCATGGGTATCTAACGGTATGAAAATACCATTTTTGGCCACCACACCAGGGCAATGGATCTCAGTTTCATGGATGAGGGAAAGGGGGTCTCATCATGAGTCGACCTTCTCATTTCCATGAAAGTACTTGTGGGTGACACTACCGCTATTTGTTCACCACACCAGGGAGGTGGCCTCCAACTCACCCTATGCTACATTGAAATAAAAGAGAAAGAAATAAATATAAAAGGCAATTGATGGGCTTGGAAAAAATGCATTATGGATGAAGGTGCAACACACCCTCCACAAAGGCACCCATAAATCAGATACTATGGACCCTTGCATATCTTGAAACCCATGCCCATTTAGTACGTCCCCCATCCATTCCACCTCATTCACATGACTCATATAGGGTTGTTCCTATACTTAGGGGTTTTCATCCATTGAAAGAGTGACATTCTGACCCTCCCACAACCAAACTTGGCAAAACGTTTAGGTTCTTAAGCACATGTTTGTATGATGTAGTCATAGTATACATGCTTAGATGACTCTTTTATTGACTTGATTCAGTCATTATGATGCTTTGAATTGAGATCCTTGGAGGGTGTGCCCATTTGTCTTGTAGGTATAGGTTGGTGTCCATTTTGGAAGAACAAGCCCAGTTTGGGCTTCCATGGGGCAAGCAACCCACAAGATGGATGACATAGGCCCCAAATGTCTAATGAGAGAGAGATGCCTTTGGAGGCCTAGAGGAAAACTAGTTGGACCTATCCCATGCTTCACTTTCCAAACGATTTGCCGAGGAGAGGAAAAACATCACCTCCTAGGGCATGATGTCATATTTGGAGGCTAGTGCTTGGTGGTGGTGTTATGATTCATTGACACATGGAAATTTTGAAGAGGATGAGGCCTTGACCATGAGGAGATTTCCCAAACGATTGACATGTGGCCTTTGGAGGCCTACCATTTCTTCTCCAACACCAACGACTTTCTCCAAGTGTCAAAATGTTCCATAAAGGGGTGACGTCAATGTAAATTAGGGTTTTATTTGTGCAAAAGTGAAATTTTAAAGGAATTGTTTAATATTATTTTGTAAAAGGGGAAAGATTAGGGTTTTTGACCTCTAATATTTTGTTTTACCCTAAAGTATGTTGACAAAATATCTTAAGGACTTTTTGTATAAATAAGAGATCATAAGATCTCATTTGAATCATAACTCTCCATTTTGAGAGACTCTTGGACTGGAATTTTCGCTACCTAAGGAAAATTGTTTATTTTATGCTCTTGTTTATGGCTATCTTTTGGTGAATGGTTGATGGAAGTCTAGCGCTAGCCTTGGAAGGCTTATCATTTTCTCTTATGGTAGATTGTCTTAGCATTTTCTTTGAAATTGGTATGGTATTTTACTTGCATGCTATCATTTACTTCAATTCAAAGTTATTGTGCTAAGAACTAACTGAGAAGTACAAGGATTTACACCCCCACTCTAGTATTCACCAGTTTTATGCTCAAGATTGTTGATATTGCAAGGGTTTGGTTGAGGAAGTAAGAGGATTTACACCCCTCATCTTCAAACCCTAGCTAGAGGTACTTTCCTTGGGGAGTAAGAGGGTTTACACCCCCAACGATTTAGTAACCCTAGCTCTTTCTACTTGACTCCATTACCCCTTCTTTAAAGGCACTAGTCACTTATTTTTTGCATTGGAGATATAAAGTTGTTTCCTTGGGAAATGTGACTTTTGCAAATTATAAGTCTATCTCTTTTGGAAATTTTTGTTGATGCTTCAAGGAGTCTTACCTCCTTATCGCGTAGTCTTTTAACCACAAACCAAATTGTTGTACTAACTTGTTTTCTACAGCCATAGGCTACATAAATTTACTAACCCTAGGTTCTAATATCTCACTAACTAGCCCCTAACTTTCCTCCAAAATTCAGCCACTAAGTCTTCTAGCTGGGGTACACTTTTTGGGCCACCTAGCACTAACATCGGACCACTAACTTTGCTGAGAATTTCCCTAGTTAGCTACAACCACGGGTCTGCAATTTTCTGTAGAAAATTCAGACTTGTGATAGCCCTAAACTATTGACCAATGCCTAGCCTAAACCTAGCTATTTGCCAACCTAACTCATCTACTAACTAGCTAGTCAATATAACATCTTAAAGTAGCTTTAGTGTAACATTTATTGCTGATTTAATAACTTGTATACTGTTGTATTTTAGGGAAAGCAAGCTTGACGTGTTGATCCATTTCTATACTTGGTTGGAAAAGTGTCTTTTCTTGTGTCTCGGGAAGGTACATGTGCACTGGAAATTATCTCTTTACTTGGTATCTATTTCGCTCTCTTCACCTACCTTTTTCAACCAATTCTTTCTTTCATCACTTGACTTCTGGGGGACTTATCCATACACTTCCCTTTCTCCATCTCATTCTCCTTAGGGTCATTGGGATCGCCTCCCTAGTGTGACCTAGTCACCCTTGAAGTGTGGGACCTACATCGATGTGACATTGGTTGTAGTGTTCCTTAGTTGCAACACTTGCATTTGTGGTTGGGTTGGGTTTTTCCCAACCTAAAACATGTGCTATAACAGTACCAATCTTTTGCAACACCTTATAAGGGATATAGTACTTTGGTGATAATTTATTATCCTTCTTAGCTTGCTTGAGGGACATCTGTTTGTATGGTTGTAGTCTTAAAAATACACAATCCCCTATTTCAAAAAAAAATTCACCACAATATTAATCTGGTTGTTGTTTCATGTGATTATGCTCCATGGTCAAGTTGTCCTTTAAGAGTTGGAGAACTTTTTGTTGATTCTCAATGTGATCTTCCACTTCTTGAACCTCAGATTTTTATTTTAGATAAGAAGTGATGGATGGTGGGTGATATTCATAGAGAACCATAAATGGTGTCATTTTTGTTGTAGTATGAAAGGAAGTGTTATACCACCATTCTTCCAAGGGTAATCACTTGAACCATTGTGTTTGTTTATCAAAGACAAAGAAACGAAGGTATCCTTCTAGACATTTGTTCAATATCTTATTTTTTCCATCAGATTGAGGATGATAAGATGAGCTATGAGCCAATTGAGTACCCAAAAAAGAAAATAATTATGTCCAAAAATGTCCAGTGACGATGGGATCTTTGTCACTTACAATAATCTTTGGGCTTCCATGTAGCTTTTGAATTGTCTCCATGAATGTGGTGGAAACTGTACTAGCTTTGAAAGGATGAGAGAGTGCACAAAAGTGTGTGTACTTGGTCAATCTATCAACAATCACCATGATGACACTCTTTTCTTCAGACTTCGGTAACCCTGTGATGAAATCCATGGAAACCTCCTCCCAATGTTGTCTTGGGATGGATAATGGTTGTAAAAGACCTAGGGTCTTAATTGTTTCCACATTATTTTGTTGGCAAACCAAACATTCTGCCACAAACCTTTGAACATCAATTTTAAATCCATCCCAAAAAAATTCCTTCTTGACTCTATGGTAGGTTTTTAAAAATCCTGAGTGCCCTCCTATCGGAGAGGTGTGCAATTCCAAGAGTACCTTTTTTTTTATTTGGGAGTTCTTAAATAAATATAAGCGATCTTTGTACCATAGTGAATCATTTTTTCATGTAAATGTAATTGATGCACTAGAATCCTATTGTAACCTTTGTATAAGAGTCCACACTTTTTCGTCATTCTTCCATTCATCCCTTGCTTTTGTTATCCAATTAGGTTGGATGATCAAGATAGCAAAAAGAAATGCCTCAACATCTTCACCCTTTCTTAAGAGTGCATTTGCCACAACATTTTGCTTTCCTTTTTTGTATATGATTTCAAAATCATAACTCGACATCTTGGTCACCCATTTTTGTTGTTCTTCTAAAGATAGTTTTTGTTCCAAGAAGTATTTAAGACTATCGTGATTTTCTTTTACCTTGAATTTCCTACCTATTAGGTAAGGGAGCCATTGCTTCAATGCATGTAGTATTGACATCATTTCCTTCTCATAAATGGGTTTGTGTAATTCCTTTCCCTTGAGTGGCCAAATTTGAAAAGCAAGGGGTCTTCCTTCTTGCATTAGAACAACATCAATGCCATTTCTTGAGGCATCACATTCCACAATAATTTTTTTTGTGAAGTTTAGTGTGGTCAAGAAAGGGGCTTTTCACATCGCCTCTTTAAGTTGTTCAAAATCTTGAGCTTCCTCTGAAGTCCATGAAAATGCATCCTTCTTAGTTAATGTCATTCAAGGTGTTGTTATTTGATGCAACCCTTCCCTCACCCGGGGTCCACTCGACCTCTTGGTCTAGGATCATTCAAATCGGGATTTGAATTAGCTCTTGGGCTCTTGTTGAACCCCTTGTTAATGTTCACGTGTCCTCAAATTTCTCGTGCAAGTCAAAACATTGAACCTGCAGGCTCTTTCTAAACCCCTTCTCTTTTGAAACAATTTCGGGCCCCTGGCCCTCTTTCTCAGTCCCACTCCTCATATGACCAAGGACTATGACCAAGCGCTAGTCAGATCTTCTCCTTTTCGGTGCCCGGCACTTTGTGAGAGTTATTGTGTATTGGACACAGTTAAGAAATCGTTGAAGCACCAAAATAGTGTGTTATTGACTAGCATCTGGTCATAGTCCTTGGTCATATGAGGAGTGGGCCTGAGAAAGAGGGATAGGGGCCCGAAATTGTTTCAAAAGAGAAGGGGATTAGGAAGAGCTTGTGGTTTCAGTGTTTGGACCTACACAGGAAATTTGAGGACCTGTGAACATTAATAGGGGTTTAGCAAGAGCCCGGGAGCTAACTCAGCTCTCGAATCGAACAATCCTAGACTGGGAGGTTGAGTGGACCTCGAGTGAGGGAGGGGGTTTGCATCACTATTCTTCCATAGTTCTGAACAAACTTGTGATAGTAACCTTTCAAACCCAAAAATCCTCTAAGATTCTTCAATGTTTTAGGAATCATCCAGTCCATCATGGCCTTAATCTTGTTAGGGTCTATCTTGACACTTTCATGATATGCAATATGACCCAAATACTCTACTTCCTTCACCCCAAAGAAATATTTGGATGGTTTGGCATATAGTTGTTTCTTCTTTAGTAGTTGTAGCACCCTGTCAACATGTCGAACATGATCCTCCCAAGACTTGCTATATATTAGTATATCATCAAAAAATACTAACACAAATTTTCAAAGTAAGGGCTTGAAAATGGAATTCATCAACCCTTGGAATGTGGAAGGTGCATTCGTAAGGCCAAAAGGCATGACCAAAAATTCATAATGGTCGTCATGAGTTCGGAATGTTGTTTTTGGGATATTTGTTGCCTTCAATCTAATATGATGATACCTTGAACGAAGATCCAACTTTGTGAAGTAGATTGCTCCATGTAGTTCATCTAACAATTCATCAATGATGGGAATGGAAAACTTATCTTTAATGGTGATCTTGTTCAACTCTCTATAATCTGGACACATACACCATTAGCCCTCTTTCTTGAGTACCATTACCACTTAAACAGAGTAATAACTTTGGCTAGGTCTAATAATTCCATCCTCTAACATTTCTTCAACCATACACTCAATTTCACTCTTCTAGGAATAAGGGTATTCGTAAGGCCTGATGTTAGGAGGAAAAATCCCAGGAATTAGGTGAATAGCATGATCATGATCGCGAGTGGGTGGAAGACCTCTAGGAATATCTTCAAACACTTTGGAATGCTTATCAATGATCCCTTGGATATCTAGGGGAATAGATGGCTTAGATGTTTGAATATCTAGTGAGCATAGTTGTACAATTACACCATGATGCCCCTTTTTCAATAATTGTGTCATTCCATTAGATCTTATCACCTTACTTGGTTTCCCTGTGATACCCCTTAAATCAATTTCCTTTCATTCCAATAAAAATTTCATGAAAATTTCTTGAAAATTAAAATCCATTGTTCCCAATGATTGTAACTATTGGACACCTAGTACAACATCAACACCACCCATGGGTATAGAAATCATTGAACTATTAATTACATATTCCCCCATAGTAAGATTGATCTTATGGCATTTTCCTGAGCAATTGATAGTTCTTCCATTTGCAATCATTACTTGAAACTCTGGCACTGGATATATAAAGCAATTGAGAGCTTTGGCTAATTTATAGTGAATGAAATTATGAGTACTACCATAATCAATTAGGACTATTACCTTTTTCTTTTTGATATATCGTTTGATATTAAGGGTTTGAGGAGTGATAATTTCAGCCAATTCATTACATGATATGGTGGGATTGAACTCTTCAAAAGAAATCTCTTCTACGTTTTCATCTTGAGATGGTTCTTCTTCTTCTTCTTATTCCTCTTCACAATCTATGTAGAATAATTTCTTCTCACCACACTTATGTCCCTTACTGTACTTGTTGTCGAAATTAAAGCATAATCATGTTGATTTACTTTCCCCCAATTGTTGAGGTGGTTTATAAGAAGGAACAATATTCTCTCCATAGATGTTAGGAGTGGTCCTTCTAGTAGTCGTAGCCATATTTTTACTTTCAACATTTCTCGCCACCCTGAACACATTCTCCAATGATTTGGGTTCCCAAAGGAGAACCTCATTTTGAATTTTATCCTTTAAAGTTCCTATGAATACATCAATCAGGTGCTCATCTAGAATATATGTTACCTTTATACTCAATATTTGGAAGTTCTCAATGTGCTTTGCAACTGAACCCTTTTGCTTGAGATTTATCAATTGGTTGAAGAAGGTATTGCTCCTTGTATCCTCATAGTGTGTTATAATTTCTTCCATGAAAATTGTCCAAGTGACAAGTGATTTGCGAGAACAAAGCCATCGATTCCACACAAATTTATTGGGTTCTAAATTTAAAGACGTAATTCATACCTTTTGTGTGTGTGGCACATCATGTAGATCAAAGAACTGCTCCATCTGGAGTATCCATGTGATTGGATCCTTGCCATCAAACTTCCTCATATCTATCTTAGGAAATTGGTTGGTCTTCAACCCAAAGTTTTATTTTATCCAATATTGATTCATCTTACTTGTGTCCTCATCATGAATTTCATCGGATACATTGTCACTTTCAGGTGGCCTCTCTATTAAAAAAAAATTTCAATCCTTCCATGATCTCCCTTTTTAAACCATCCATCTTAGTATCCATTATCACTTCCAACTTAGCTTCAGTTGAATCCATCATCCATTGTAGTTCATATTTTGTTACTTCCTTCTTTTGTAAATCATTTATCTCCCTACACATTTCTTCACCTTCATCAAGAGTCCAAGTAGGACTGTCTGAATGATTATTTTGTGTAGAAGTTCCCTTTTTGGTGGCATGTTGGCCAAGTATCACTGCAAGGTAGGAATTCCTAATTGGATTAGGAAGAGGTCCTCACAAACAAGAGAGTGTCAAGTGTTATAGCTCTCTGATATACATGTAGGGTCCAACAATAGTACTCAACCCAATATCTCAAGGAACTAACTAAGTAGGCTTGACCATGCCCTTATCCTTACTATCTGACTACCCAGGTACTAGAAAGTGATCTCCCTGAGTGTTGTTCTCGGTGTACTATAGAAACAAGATGGCCAAAAGGTTTACTCGATAACTCTCAGGATTCTAGGGGGTCTCCCGATATACACTAGGTACTGGGAGCTCAAATCCATAGTAGTGTTTTCTAATGCATAAGCCTTCCGATATACTCTAGGTACATGTAAGAACCACATTGTCCTCGGGTTGTAGCACTGACTAGTAATGACATATCCTACGTTTAGAGACGTCGAAACACGTCTGTACCTAAACAAAATCCTTAAGATTCTCTCAAATTTATATGATATTCATTTTATCCCACTTTATTCTACTTTTTGAATCACCCCAATTGGATCTTCTAATCAAAAGATATGCAAATTTCCCAAAAACAAAAACGCACATTTTAAACCCTGTTTTGGAGGTGGTTCTGCTAGCTGACCTTTCTTCTGTTGTATCTTTACAAATTCGGCACTTCTAGGTCTGAAATTTCATTGTAGTTCTATGATATGTCCTCTCTTCAATGCCACAGGTCTTATCAAAATTGGATGTGCCAAGTGGAAGTTATGGTGACTTCTCCACACCTTGCTGATTTTTGTCCTTTTCAGGAGAGCATACGTGTAAAGTGTGCCAAGCGCACAATATGTGATATCTTATTCTGAAACTTGCACCATAAATACTAAGGATTGTCCAGTGTCCCATGCAACTAGTCTCACTTAATTTTGATAATCATTGAAGAAGATATATTTGTTTTACCTGGAACACATGTTTGAGACTAGTTAATAGGACTAGTCATCTACCCTATCTTACACAGGGTGTATCTCCAAAATTTGGATGACCCAGAAGCTGAAATTGTTACCACATATACCTTGATAATTCCTATGAATTTATTATGAGTTTCACAGTATGAATCATCACATAAAAAAAATTATAGTGAAAATTATGTGATGACTGAATTCAAGATGATTCAGGAACCCAATCTTCCACATGATATATATCTAAAATTATAAATCCCCAGAAGCTGAGATTTTAACCACAAATAATTTGATCTGTCTACTAAATATACCCCAAGGAGTTCCTTCTGAAATGTCCCAGAAAAAAATTTATAATGAAAATTCCAAGGTGTCTTAGATGTAGAAGCGAAACCCCAAGACCTTGAATTCTGACACCAAATGTTAAGAACCAAATATCAAAATAGCATAAAAACCTCAGAATAAGTACTCAACGCCTTGAAAAAGAGAGAATTTAAAGTAATAAGCCTCTTCAAGGGGGAAACCTCTTTATACACCACATAAATTTACAAATACAAGATGATTTCAAATGAAAAGGACTCCTTGGTATATATAGAAGACTAGGAGGTACAATTACAACTAATGGACCCAAAATGACAAACAAAATAACAATATTGATTTAATATGCCCCAATTAAAGGGTAATGTGCCACTATTTAGGGCTTAACACTTTCCCAAGGGGATTCTTGTGCTTTTCCTTTCTTTAGAAATGTTGATGCCCCCTTGATGGCCACTTTGAACATTCCTGGGTTGAATGTAGGACTATTGGTTTTGTTGTGGACCACTTCGAATGTCCTGAATTCTCTTGATGTTTCTCAGATAAACACCTTCTTTCATGGACATCGAACAAATTTTGATCCTTTACCTTCAACGTCAGTGAAGTCTACTCTTCCCGCTTCTCCCTCTTCTGGTGAAAGTCTTGCTATTAGTAACCAAAAGTCTAAAAGGAACAAGAGGAGGAAGAGTAAGAAGAAAAAGTCACCAACCTCTGTGAGTCATGTTGGAGACAAGTTGCCAGCCTCTCCAAGTCATGCTAGGGGAAAATTTTCAATCACTGCGAGTCATAGTGGCACAGGGTCACCAACCTCTGCAAGTCATGTTGGAGAACAACAACCGGCCTCTACGAGTCATGTTGGGAGTGCAAGTCTAGTCACTGTGAGTCATACTAGAATTAGTTCATCAAACGTTGTGAGTCATGTTGGATATCTCCAACCAACCTCCGCAAGTCATGCTAGGAGCACAAAACCAACCTTTGTTAGTCATGCTAGAGTTATGTCTACAACCTCTGTGAGTCATGTTGAAGACAAGTCACTAGCCTCTGCCAGTCATGCTAGGGGAAATAAACCATCCTTTACGAGTCATGCTGGCAGTGAAAGTGCAGTTACTGCAAGTCATAATGGCATCAATTCACCAACCTCTGCGACTCATGTTGGAGACCAACACCTAGCCACTGCAAGTCATGTTGGGGGAAACCCATCGATCGTTGCAATTCATGCTAGGGGAATTGATACTGTCGAGAAGCCTAGATGAATGGGACATAGGCACAAGTTCCCTTGTAGGCTTTGCAAGGGAGATCACCTTACTTATTTGTGCCCTGGTATTCCAATGGTACGAATATTGTGTTCCTTGTCCAACGACTCTTTTAGTTATAAGTAATCTTTGATTTCCCAAAAATCTATTCAATTAGTGGTTGAGAAAGTGGTCACGTCGATGTAATCTTCGATCGATCCCACTCTTGTCTTGGAGAGTGATGAGTCTTCCAAAGTGATATTGTTGATGCAATATTCAGTTGATCCCACTCTTCTTTTGGGGAGTGATGTGTCTTTTAAATATGTCTTTAGTATGTCCAATTCAGTACCTTCTGAACAAGGGGGCATTCTACTCTCTTTTAGTATGCTCCCTCCAAGTCCTAGGATGGTTTCCTTTGATTGGAATGATCTTGTTGATCCTAACCTTCCTTCTTATAAACCTTTTTGAATAGAATTTAGAGCTAATTCAACTGGAATTCGTCGACGTACTGTAGATGAAGGATCCTATACAAGTATTTTATCTTCCTTGGCTTAGTAATATTTGGGTTCTCCTAAACTTGTGTCAACTACGAGTGAGATGTTGTATTTTGACAGAATACCTAGTGAATTTTTGGGGATTCTTCCTCAGTTTCCTATCACGTCAGGTGGGAATATTGTCCTATTCGATCTGCCAGTGGTGTCAAGCCCTTTAGAATTTAATATGCTTCTTGTGTGTGATTATGTTTATGTTATGGATGTTGTGGTGTCTACACTCTTTCGTGTGATATATTTTCCTCACAATGGAAGCATTGGCATCATTGATCAACTTTCATCTGATAATCACCATCCTATTTCAACTTTAGCTAAGTTTCCCCTTTGTATGTTCCTAGTGTTTGAGTAGACTCTTCCCCGCCATGGGTGAATTATGTGGCATCTTATCCTCTGTGTTCAATTTCTTCTGAGAAGGATCCTTTACAATTATGTTCTCCTTATCAAAACAAGGTCTCAACAATTGATCATGTGGTGTATCCAATGGGGGTACATGAATCCTTCTTTTCCCCTTTTTTCCCAATTAATTCAGCACTTCCTCTCAAGTATGATATTATTTTTTGTGAGACCTCGAGCCCTGATATTGGTGAGTCTTCAAGTCTTGATTTATTGGATGTTGAATTTCCTTCAAATGAAGCTATCCTTGAAGCTATGATTTTGGATTTTCAACCTCCTCCTGAACTGGAAGCTTTAATGGTTAGTTACCGAAGAAACCCTTGGCTTGAGCCTAGAAATGGGATATATCTAAGGAAGCACTATTCATAGGCGGCAAGGTTGTGTAGTGCTTTGTACATATTGTACTTTTAGGGTTTATTTTTTCAAAGTTTTGTATTCCATAGCACATGTTATTATCAAAGGTTTTTATATTGGACTTATTAACTTCTAGGTGAGTGTTGTTGGTCTTATATACATGAATTTGGAAACATTTTTTCTTTGGTACATGTTTTTCATGTCAATCCATTCTGATGGGTAAAGATCTTGAAACTAGAATATAGGTTAGATTTTTCTCCTACATGCATTTTTTCATTATCCGTTTCTTGATTCATTTTGCCTTAGGATTGACCCCACTGAGTTGCGACACAAAACCTTCTTTTTTGTTTAGAATTGTTGTAATTAATGTGGTAGAGCCTATTGTTCATGGGCACCCTAGTTAGAACCTTGTTCGCAGTTTGGTGCCCATGTTGAAGTACTTTCATAGGCTCGGGAGCCCTCTTTAGTCCCTCCATGAATTTTCATTGAAGCTTCATATCTTCTTCTCGATCTTATTTTGGATTATGCCCCATGGGGGTCCCTCATTTATGTGTTGAGTTGTAATATTGCATTGCATTCCACTGCTTGCGCTTTTTTAGCCTGATTTTGGCTTCAAATTGTTGTTCTTTAGCCTCTTATGCATTTTCATCAGTTGCTACCCTTGTATTTGTTTCCTTTGCGACTTGACACATGTATCCCTGGAGGAAACATTCCCTTGAGTGTCCATGTCCTACACGTGTTTCTTTGCAATAAGCATAGGTATGTTCCTTAAGCTTGGAACTAGTTTTCTTTCCCATGACACTCGTTTCCTCCACTATAATATAACATTCTTTTACTCTTTTTTAGGATTTCATAATATGAAAAAGACAAAAAAATCAAATAACAAAAAAAGAGCATGGGAATGAGTCTTGTTTATTGCTATCAACAGCAGTCAAGTCTCCTTTGAACAAAGCACAAAGTTTTGAGTCTAGTATCAACAATTTGGGTTTAGTATGGCTTTAGGAAACTGATCCAATTAAATAGAGTTTTTACTCCTCTTAATAGTTACTCTTTTAGTCAATATGGAGAGTATGTTGTTGCCTCCTGCATCATAAATGTATGTCAATGTTCATTTTTAGTCTATGTTTTATGAGTCACATATTGTGTCATGTTTTTGTTCAAAGGAAGTTTTAGCCTGTGTAGGACATTCCACAGAATCCCCTGACTTTGCAAGTCAACCTTCCCCTATGTCAAGTACATCTCAGAATCAAAAGTATCTTTGTCATATACTCATGCTGATATGGAGGGTTCCCATTAACTTCTTGTCAACAGGTTAAGCTCTTATTGACTACGACAAATTGCTCTGAGAATTTGACCTAGAGATGCACCTTGGGCCTATTTACATCATTGATAGGTGACCTTGTACTCAACATATGAAATTCCATCATTGGTCATTGACTAAGTGGTTCCCCTTGTGTTTGACGGTAGGAACATTATTAACACATTGGGATTTATGCATTACTTTGGATTCCACTTGTCCCCATTAGCGGTTTCTCGTCTTTGTCGACAGTCTTCATTATTGGTTGTTATTCAAAGGGTCCTCTCCGTGCACTATTTACATCTGGTGCACACAAGAGACGTACTTCATGGTGGTCATTTCAATCTTTATTTTGAGTCCTTCCAAATCTTTGACCTTCTACTACTCCTCATGTTGGATGATGGGGGGTGCCTTAATGCCCTCCTTCTGGGGGATCTCTTCCTATCGACTCCAGTACATCTTGCTCTGGGATAGGGATCTAGATTGATTTTTAGTACCTTGGGGCTTGCAGTCATCAGTGGCAAGTTCCCTCACTATTGAAAATGGGAATACATCAATTCCCTCTAATTGGTAGATACTACCAGGTGTTTGAAATTAGATCCTTTATTCACATTTGTTAGATTGTACTAGGTACCTTGACACCCATTATCATTATTGGTGGGTTGTATCATGTTTGTTATTGATATACATCAATGACCAGTAATCAAATGATGTCTCACTATGTTTGACTTCAACACATCTATTTGCATAATGCAGAATCATACCATGGTGGTTGGGTTGAAAACCTCAGGAATGTAGTAGCATCACCTTTTCCCAAGTTGCAATTGAATAGTACCACTCCGCAAATTGGTACTCATGAATGATCAATCTTCCATCTCTTTCCCCAGATATCCTTCATTGATTCTGAGACATAGATCCATTGTGTATTTATTCATGGATATGATCTTTGTTTGACATGGATCCACTATGTATCTCTTTCGTGGCCATGATCACTACTATATTGTTAAGCCCTAATATTGGCTCATTACCCCTTAATTGGGGCATATTAGATTAGTAATGTTATTTTATTTATGTTGGCTTTAGGCCATTAGTTGTAATTATACCTCCTAGTCTCCTATATATACCAAGGAGACATTTTCAT
>ML798154.1:122999-217169 GCA_009831015.1 Picea engelmannii
CTAAATCAAATTTTGTTTCTGTTTAATTCATAAATGTCAGTAATTTCTCAATTTAAAATTTATTCATTTACCTTTGGTTGCTTGAATATTGTGTGGGTCATTTATAAAACAATGCTTTCTTTTTTCATTAGAAAGAAAATTCTTATGCTAAATTAAAGTAATAAAAAAATATTCTAATGGAGAAGGAACACAATGGTCTGTAAATGTGTTGAACTTACACAAAATAGATCTAGCTAGGAATTGACATACACAGGTGCACGGAAAATATGAGAAAATAGAAGCAAGAGAGAAAGAATGGAAGAATTCTCATTAACCAAATGAATGAATGATAATTTACATATGATATACTATGTATAACTCAACTAGTGCGCACTGGGGGAGAAGTCAATGCGCCATAGTGGTGGTCTAGACTGATATGGCCACACTCCAATAATTACAGGAGTAAACTGCCACCTAGTCTAGTCTCTCAGGAAGTTACGGGAGTGAACTGCCACCTAGTCTGAGTTAACTAGTCTCTATGTCTTCAGTTAACTGACTGAAACAGAGTGAAGTGAGGAGGAGATCAGGGAATCATGAGTAATGCACTAGTATGGTGATGATCCCAAGGACAATGTGCATTAGTTGGTGATGATCCCAATGTTGCATGGTGATAATCCCAATGTGGCATCTAAACTCTAATCAATTGATCAAACTGAAGTTTGAACTGAAGAGAATATTCTCTTAGAGGAATATTCTCCCTAAAATATAGGAGACTGAATAATGACTAATAAACATAGGGAAAACCTTAGGAGAAAAAATCATAGGTGTGTGAAGTATCTCCAACACCCCCCCTTGAACATCACTATGGTGAAAAAAAGAATGGGTACCGAAAACGAGGCCATGTTAGGTACCTAAATACAAAAGATGCACTGAAATAAATGAGGAAAGAGGGGAACCCCACNAGAACTGACAATTGCTAGGAAACTGTGTCCTTCACTCCAAGATGACTGTGCAAACAATGGAACTTTTTCTCAATGAAGGTCTTGGTGAAGATGTCTGTAGTTTTTTCTGCTGAAGGAAAGAATTGTAGGTCGATGATCCCCTCGTGTACTAAGTCCTGGATGTAGTGTGTGTGGATCTCGATGTGCTTCGTTTGTTGCCTCTGAATTGGATCTCTGCAAAACTTTAGAGTGCTCTGGTTGTCACACCAGATGACAATCGGCCGATGAAACTGAATTCCCAACTCAGTGATAAAATTTTGTAGCTACATAGCATGAATGGTTATGTTAAATACCCCTATGTACTCTGCCTTGGCTGAAGATAGAGCAATAACAACCTGTTTCTTGCTTGACCAATAGATAGGCTTAAAACCAAGACTGAGTGAGTAACCAGATGTGGACTTGCGATCAATTCTATCTCCAGCCCAGTAAGAATCAATGAATCTGATGAGGTCCAATGTAGAGTATGTTTCATAGTGAATCCCAAAGGTGATGGTTCCATGTATGTATCGAAGGATACACTTTGCAACCTTCCAATGTAGCTCATGTGGCTCCTTCATGAACCTGGAGATTGTTCCAACTGTATAGGAGAGGTCTAGTATGGAGCGTGTGAGAAACAACAAGCTCCCCACTATTTGTCTTTACAGTGTGTTGTCAACCAGTGGAGTGTCCCTTCCATCCTGAAGTCTAACTCCTAATAGGAAAGGAGTCGAGGAAAAATTGTAGTCTGTCATGTGAAATCTCTCAAGGATATCTCGTCCATACTTGGCCTGAGACAGTTTGATGCTTGATGCATCCTGACTGATATTGAGTCCAAGGAAGAAGTGTAGCTGACCCATGTTCATCATCAAGAACCTGTCATGCAGAATCCTCTTGACTGCAGCAATCGTTGAAGTCGATCAACCGGTTATCAACAAATCATCAACATACAAAACTAGGAGTAGAAGTGAGTCAACCATCCTAAGAATGTAAACATACGAGTCTGACTTACAATGTACAAAGTTCTGTGATAGTAGGTAGGATTCCATCTTGACATACCATACCCTCGAAGCCTGCTTGAGGCCATAAAGAGACTTCTTCAGTCGATAGACCAAATATTAATCATGCATAAATCCCTGGGGCTACTCCATATAGATCTCCTCAAAGAGATCGTCATGAAGAAACGCATTCTTCACCTCCATCTTATGGACTTCCCATCCCTTGGCTGCCACAATGGAAAGTGCCAAACATATGGAATCCATATTCACTACTGGAGCGAAGGTCTCATCATAGTCAATTTCATGCACCTACTGAAAGCCTTTGGTAGCTAGCCTGGATTTGTATCTGCTAACCTGTCCATTCACTACACTCTTGGTCCTATAGACCCATCTGTACCTGACAAGTTTTCTTCCTGAAGGAAGGAGAACCAGATCCCAAGTCTGGTTCTCAATGAGGGATTTGTACTCCTTTGCATGGCAGATTCCCAAAAAGGATTTCCAACAACCTCACCATAAGATTGTGAATCTAAAGACTGAACCAAGAAAATATGCATGGGTGGCATCAGTTTAGTGGAAGTGAGTGCAAGAGGAGGATCCTCGAAATCATATCGAGTCCTCCTAGTATCATTTAGATCCCCAACAAGATCCCCTGCATCCTAAAGAGTAGGCTTGGCCCACTTGGGCCTCTGCTCTGGCTCTGCATCTGCATCTGGATGCACTGACTCTGCATCTGACAGTACTGACTTTGTATCTGGATCATTTGAATCCTCTGAATCAGAACTCTAATCTGAAGAAGAGTTGGCATGTGCATGCTCATCATCTCTGATAGGTGGAAGAAAAGAAGTGTCTACATGAGGCTCTTGAGGTACATGTGAGACACTTTCTTCGAATTGGACACTACACTCAATGATGAGTCGGTCCGAGGAAAGATCAATGACTTTGTATCCCTTCAGACCATTGGGGTATCCAACAAATATACACTTTGTGCTCTATGGATCAAGTACCTTCCTCTTCTCAGAGGGAATCCTGGCCCATGCACGTGAACAGGAAATACAAAAGTGGGTCAATTCCGATTTGAGGCCGCTCCAAACCTCGTAAGGGGTCTTATCCTTGATATATCTATGGGGAGATATGTTTTGAATGTAGGTTTCACAATTAAGTGCTTTATCCCATAATATATGTGGAAGTGACTTTGCATGTAACATGCAAGATGTCATCTCTTTTAGAGATCTATTTTTCCGCTCAACAACTCCATTTTGTTGCAGAGTATAGGGAACCGTGTGCTGCAATTGAATCCCTACCTCATGAAAAATATTGTGTATCTCATGGTT
This sequence comes from Picea engelmannii, assembly GCA_009831015.1. Taxonomy (NCBI): domain Eukaryota; kingdom Viridiplantae; phylum Streptophyta; class Pinopsida; order Pinales; family Pinaceae; genus Picea; species Picea engelmannii. Next base: position 126,285 of record ML798154.1, read on the forward strand.
GACATACTCTCCCCCATTATCTGTTCATAGGAATTTGATTTTCTTTTCTAACTGTGTCTCAACAAGGGCTTTGAAATCTTTGAGGTGTTGAAAGACCTCTGATTTTTGCCCGAGAAAGAAAATCCATGTGAAGTGTGAGAAATCATCAACAAAAATGAGCACGTACCTTGATTTATTGATTTATGGATGCGGAAAAGCGACCATGAGGTCACTATGGATCAGATCTAAAGGAAAGGAAGCCTTTTGAGTCTTTCCTTTGTCGAATTTCTCTTGAGGGTGTTTTCCAAGAACACATCCCTCACAAATTCCTTTGGAGAAGTGGATGTCAAGTAGACCATCAACCATTCCCTTATTTCTAATATGTTGCATATATTTTAAATTTAAATTCCCGAACCTTTCGTGCCATATCCTACTGCTTTCATCAGCATGGGTAAGCAATAATGTAGAATCTGGTTCAATAAATACAGAAAATGTGTAGAGTCTAGATTGATGATTTACCTAACCGGTAGCAACCATGGAATTGGTTTGCATGTCATAGATATCCATTGCATCAGGTGTGAATATGACTCTCTTTCCAGTGTCGAAGTTAGTCATTTGATACATGGAGAGAAGATTGATGGAAATTTTGGGAACGTATAGCACATTCTCGAAGCTTTCGTTTGTGAGTTCAATTCTTTCTTTGTCGGTGACCTTGATTGGAGAGTTGTCCCCCATCAGAGTAGAAGGATCTTTGCATGCATCCAATGAATAATAAACTTCTTTTTTGGCAGCCATGTGGTGTGATGCACCTGAATCTACGATCCAATCATCGGGAGAGGAGTTGATGGCAATCAAAGCATGACTAGAATTGTCTTTCTTGGGATTCTTATCTTCTGGCTTCTTCTTCTTGGCACCCTCGGGGATGACATATCCAAGATTGTTTTGGTGAAGTATTTGGGCCATTTGATCTATTTGTTTATGCATACATGTGGATTTTGTATGGAATCCTTTATGGCGGTAAGTGCATTTCTCCCCTTTTCTTCCCTTTCCACCTTTTGATCTGGAGGCATTGTTGAAGGGTTTTGAGTACCCTTCCTTCTTCATATTTGCATGTTCTTTCCTTTTGTCTTTTTCTTTATATTTCTGATATCGATGATCGCTACCATCTTGCATAGTAAGTGCATGCGCCTTTGGGCCTTTGATTTTTCCCATGTTGATGAGATTGTTCTTCTCTTGTGTAAGAGACTCGATAAAGGCCTCAAGAGACGGCATCATCCAGGTAGATCCAGAGGAAAACCTAACTGAATGAAATGTGGATACAAACACTGAGTATTCTCGACCAAGTTTGGACAGAATGGTGAGAACAATTCGTTTCTCCTCCTTAGATTTATCGATCCCGCAAGCCTTGAGTTGTGACAACAAATCCTTATATTTGGTAAAGAAATCTTGGAGATTGTCAAAGGTTTTTGGATCCAATGTGAGAAATTCCACCTCAAGCATCTGTCCCCTCATCTCGTCCTATTTTACAAAAATCCCATCCATGGTGATCCAGGCTTCATTGGGGATTTTACAGGAGGATATGTGAAAGAGGAGTTCGGGATAAATGAGACTGCAAATTGTTCCAAATGCTTCTATTTGATTTAGATACTTGGCTTTTTCTATGGTTGATGTTGTTTATGTCTCTGTTTTCATGGTTAACCGGTATAATTCTCTTCCTCGAAGATTCATTATCATCTTCTCCTTCCATGCAAATAAATTGTACAGTGTATGAATGAATTCTTTTGGAAATTCCATTTTTTCATTGTCTTCAATCTTCGGTACCTGCAAAAATAATTTGGTGTGTCTTTTACCTAGAAGTTTTTCAGCTCTTATACCATGTGAATGTGTTGAACCTGCACAGAATATATCTAGCTAGGAATTGACATAGACAGTTTCAGAGAAAATATGAGAAAAGAGAAGCAGGAGAGAAAGAATGGAAGAATTCTCATTAACCAAATGAATGAATGATAATTTACACATGATATACTCTGTATAACTCAATTAATGTGCACTGGGGGAGAATACACTGCACCTTAGTGGTGGTCTAAAGTGATATGGACACACACCAACAATTACGAGAGTAAACTGCCACCTAGTCTAGTCTCCTAGGAAATTACAGGAGTGAATTGTCGCCTAGTCTGAGTTAACTAGTCTCTTAGTCTTCAGTTAACTGATTGAAACATAGTGAAGTGAGGAGGATATCATGGAATCATGAGTAATGTGCTAGTCTGGTGATGATCCCAAGTACATTGCGCATTAGTTGGTGATGATCCGAATGATGTATGGTGATAATCTCAATGTGGCATCTATACTCCACTCAATTGATCAAACTGAAGTGTGAACTGAAGAGAATATTCTCCCTAAAATATAGGATATTGAATAATGACTAATAAACATAGGGAAAACCTTAGGAAAAATAAATCCTAGGTGTGTGTGAAGTATCTCCAACATTATCATGGTGTTATTAGTCCCTAATATTAAAATGGTATTATAGCGTTTAATTCAATTGACTTTCTATTATCATAATGTTTTTCAACCATTGTTGTTTAAGGATTTACATTGCCCAAGTTTTCAACCTTAATTATCAACAATATGAAAAGAATAAATATTTTAAATTGTCATGAAAACAAATAAATTCATTTTATTGTCAACACTATTGGATTACCTTATTATAAGACTAAAGTATGCCTTATTGTGGATTATTTTGTAAATAAATGAAAAAGTTGTGTACAATTAATTCACCATAAATGTAATATTAATACATGGATGCTACAAACTATTTATTATTTCCACTAATAGATTTTAGCCTATATGAAGAATGTACAAAGAGAAGATGTTTTTTATGTTTTTATGCAACTAGCAAATGTTGGCACACAAACATGATTTCATGACCAAAATCATAATTTATCTGTAAAATCTAAAGAACTTGTATTTCAATGATTGTGATTGCATCTTATTACTAAACCAGTTAAGTACAATACAAGCATATCTCCAATTTGCAAATAATATAAATTCACACCAAATACAACTACAAAAGATCCTTCAAAAAGTACAAATAGCAATGTAATTGGAACAATTGGCACCATTATTACAACTATTAAGGAAATGGGATGCAAAAAAAACAATTCTGACAATAATAAAGCAATGATAAGGCCATATTCCTCCATGTGCTCCAAATCTTGTATCTTCAATATCATTTTGTAATGAAAATCATAATATTTGTGTTTTGCAATATAACAATTCCAATTATATTAAAAAAATCCACCTTTGTTCCATTCAATCAAAGAACAAAGCTCCAATCATGTTGTTAAAAAAATGTAGTGAAACTAAAAAAAGATAACATTTTTCATTTGTCAATCGAAGCTTATCATTCCATTGAATACAAAAAGAGAACTGTAAAATTTGAAAAGATTGTTTGACCCAACATCCAAGTTAAACAACAAGATACACATACATTACATCATACATAGCTAATTATAGCAAACATTCTACATAACACTAAAATTCAATAATGTTAAACAAATACAAGGCATATTCATAGTTGCAAATGCATGTCAAAACCATTTCAACCCATGTGCACCAATTGCATCTTGGCTAAAATATATTATGAAACAATACAAAAGACAAATGTTCATTATACCAAATGCCAACAAGAATGTCCTTTCATCGATTCATATCCCTTGAATTCCCTCATAAAGATTACAAAAAATATTAGTTTACATTGTGTTCTTAAAAATCATTTATTGAAAACATTGTTCCTTGTATTACTAAACATATCATATATTACTATTGAAAGACAAATCAACATAATTTCCAAGTATGAAGTTGTTTTAAACTAAATCAAGACAAGGCAAGTGTACACATAAACAAAAACAAGAAGTGAAACAATATGAAAATTGTTATGCATTATTCATAATAGTAATATATATTTACTTTCTATATAAAGGTTTTCAATATTCTCTTTAATGAATACACATTTTCTCAAAAATAATATTATATAATGAAAATGCATTTACTTTAAATATCCAAACATTTGGTATAGATAAGTAATAATCGTTTATTTGCAGTTTTTGAAATAAATTTTAAAATACATCATTGTTATCTTAGTCCTGGAATATTATATAATGAAAATGCATTCACTTCAAATATCCAAACATTTGGTATAGATAAGTAATAATGGTTTATTTGCAGTTTTTGAAATAAATTTTAAAATACATCATTGTTATCTTAGTCCTGGATTAGTCTTATTGTTATGTTAATTCATAAATTTGACTTGCAAACATGCAAAACAAAGCTTTCATTTGTATAGACAAATAATAATGGTTTACTTTCAAGTTTGAAATCAATTTTTAAATACCATCATTGCTATCTTAGTCCAATAATGCTTTTATTGTTGTGTTAAGCCATAGAGTTGACCTACAAACATGTAAAATATGGTCTTTATTTCGATAGATAAATAATAATGGTTTATTTTTAGGTTTTGAAATCAATTTTGAAACACCGGCATTGCTATCTTAGTTCAATAATGTTCTTGTTTCTACGTTAATCCATCAAGTTGGCATGCAAACATGCAAAAGTATGTCTTCATTGTTGCATAAGATATGCATCTTGCATCGTATTTTATAAATTGTTTTGTGTACAGTGGTCATATGAATGTTGAGGTCTCAACAAACCCAAATATTAGTATAACTTGAGGATCCCTTGTTTTCTTTTCACTTGTTTTGTATTTTATTTTAAATGCACTTCTTTGTTGAAAAGAATGAGTTTTGAATTTGAATTCATCATTTGTGTGGATTCTTTGGGATTTATACTAATCAAGTTTACTTTGCATTTCAATGATTGAAAGGTCTTGAAAACATAAGAGATCTTACTTAGAAGTGTTTTTGCATTCCAATTGTATACCAAAGTCCTCGATCGGTTTTCACCCTCTCAATAAGCTTATAAGTGAATTTGAAGTTTTCTTATTCAAAGTTTCAAGTTGATTTGACACTTTTTAATAAAAAGGAAAAGTCATTTTTCTATTTCATCCAGTGGTATATAGGGTGAGGGTGAAAACTCAATCGAATTTCAATTTAAATTATCCCTTGGGCAATATCCCGAGCTATTTCAAAAACTTGTTGGAATTAGTGTCTTTGAAAATCATTGATAGTCTACCAAACCATTCCAAAAAATATTTGGGATTGGTGTTTTATTGTTCATCCGACAATGCACTACCCCCCTTTGGAAACTCATTCAAGATGCATTTTTTGAATTTCTCTAGAAGCAACATTTCACCAACACCCGAGTAATAAGTCCCAAAGCACATTTGTTCTACACTTATGAAATACATCTAGTAGTGTTTCAGATTCTCTTCTCAGCATACCAACTCCTAGTTTCAAAATCGACCCAAGGAGCATTGAATTTGCAATTATGGCAAGTGTTGGACGAATCCTCCACATGTTCGACAATCAACCAAATTATTTGTGATTGCACTATTAAATTTCAAATTGACTAGAGTTAGAATTCATTTTAATGATCAAAATATTTATTAATCAGCATTGATCTCACATAGATTCATAATCAACATTCAACGCACATTTTCAACTAAGTCTCCAATTGCTATTGCAGTGATGCTTCTCACTTTCGATTTTGATTTCACCTCGAATTTTATCATTATCATTTTGTAATTAAACTTGCAATTGGAATCTGAATGATCTAACCTAGTCTTTTAAAGTGTGTTTTTGTTGTTTTTATACATATTCTTTCAAATCATCAAAGCATATTACTATGAAGCCTCTAAAATCCTAGCCTCTATTGAAATTCCCATGTGATATTTGAAATCACAAAAGCTAGGATGTTCAAATGTGCTCAATATTTTCTTTCCTCAAAGCTTTATTTATGAATATCCCCACATCCCTTTGACTTATAGTGGCACGGTGCACATGTAGGAATTCACACCATTTATCTTCTAGTAGAGCCAAAAAGACCCCAACGTTATCATCAACACTTTTTCCTAAACATTGCTTTTCGAGTTCACCAAAAACTTGCTCATAATCTTTTATAATAAACAATTCCCAAAACCCATTTGAATTTGTTTTCATTATTTTCACACTAATTCAAATAATGTGTCTTGTCTAAATTGTTGATGTACAAATACTGAATGGCATCAAAGTGAAAAAAAATCGGAAAAGTAAAAAGAAACTGCCTATGGAGGAAATACCCATAAGAATAGTGTAAAGAGAGCCTATCATACCCATTTATATAAACATTACATCCACTTTGAGATTGGAAAATTTTTCCAAATTAGGGAGAAATGTTTGGAATGTTTAAATATGAAAAATATCCTGAGATCGAGCAACCAGTAAACTAGACAGTTCCAAAAGGAATCGATGAGCTTATATATTTAAATATTAAAAGGTCTTGATTGCATAATGTGACTACAAGAACAATTATTCTCCCATGTTTAGAAGTTATTAGTTGGATTATTGATCATGCAGACTTGGAAAATAGGATTATGATCAATGACCAAGGGAGATGAGTCGCCTCATTTCAATCCAATGAGTTTGAAAAATATTACAAGTTTTAAGAACTAGAGATTTACATGGAAACATCTTTGGTAAATGAATTTTTTAAAACTCAAGATCATCGCAAAATATTGAGCAGGATTGCGGGTAAAAGTTGAAGTCCTGAGATAATTGTATTTATCATTTTGTGAACTTGAGAAATCTGTATATGTATGTAGTTGCTTTAATCAACAGACTATATGAAGAAAAGGATTCTCAAGATTTCCAAGAAGTTTGGGTCCCCTTGTAGTTGGGTATGTGTTATATTCTTTGCACGGTTTTCCCCATGCTCTATACGTTGCTTCAGGAACACCAAGGGCGACATAGGAGAGGATAGATGCCCCAGAAAAAAGGGCTATTTTTTGTTAGTTTTTGGGCAGTTGTTGGGCAGTTTTTGGCCAATAGTTTTTTGATCCATTGTAATGTAATTCTGATTAAGGAATCTAATCCAGGTTAACAGATTAGGGGTTTGGATGCCACATAATCATATATATTGTATTGTAAATGGTGAAGTTTATACAAATGAGAGTTAGAGGTGTGTTGACCAAAATTGGTCATCTATATTTTTCCACTCCTGGTATAATAAATAAATTGACATAAGAAGAAGAATTTTTTTAACAATTTTAAGTTCGTTATGTAGCCTTCAATCTCAACTTCGTAACACATTTTTCAGAATCAAAATCTGGCATGCCTAAGACATTCATAATTTTGTTCATAATTCCAATAGAGAGATTACAAAAAGAACTTTGAAAAATGGCAAGAAGAATTTGTCCAAGTATGGTGCACCTTTCCTTTTCATTTTCGAAATTTTGTCTAAGTAATCTCCTCACTTAGTCATTTCTCTCACCTTCCATCTCCATCCATCTCCACACTTAACCATTTTCCTCTCTTATCCCTTCACTTCTCTTCATACTCTCATCCCATACTTAGTCATTTTTTCATTTTCTCATTACTCTAGTATCCCTTTCACTTCTCATACTTAGCCATTTTTCTACCTTCCATTCCTTCCTCTCCTCTCTCTTACTCTCCTTTCCATACTTAACCATTTTTCCCTCTTTCACTCTACTCTCTTCCACTCTACTCTCATACTCTCATTCCATACTTAACCATTTTTACTCTCTTCTACTCTACTCTCTTCCACTCATTCCATACTTAGTCATTTTTCTCTCTTCCACTCTACTCTCCTTCCTCACTACTCTTCTTACTCTACTCTCTATACTTAACCATTTTTCTCATTACTAGATGAGTCATTACTCTCTAGATAAGCCATTTCTCTCATACTTAGTCTCATATTCCTTTCACTTCTCGTCTCGTACTTAACCATTTTTCTCTTTTCTCTTTTTCTTACTCTCCTCTCCATACTTAACCATTTTCTTTTTTACACTCTACTCTCTATACCACATATTCCATACTTAGTCATTTCCACGTTCACATTCATATTCTCATTTTCTTTTATTTTAATTTTCCATATTTCACGTAACATTATTCCATACTTAGTCATTTCCACATTCACATTCATATTCTCACATAACCCATGAATTCCTCAAATTATTTTAATATTATTTCTCTTGTCCTATTTTTTCTAGATATATATCTAAGAGACATGTGGCATCATACACCTTATGACACATGGAAGATTATTGTTGGCAGATAATTGACCAACCACATAATGACACATGGCGACATTCGAATGGTTGACTCATCAATGTTGACTAGGCATGGGTGGAGTATAATTTTGGTCAAAATATTAGTATTTAATCAATTTTCTAAGGGGAGGTCGAACCCTCTTAAGCTCCATAGTCTTCTTCCCTTTTCATATTTCTTGCTAAGTGTATTACCCGTTATCCCCTACCTTAGGTATAACTAAAGAGATCATGTCTCGAGGCCCACAGGTCCTAGACATGGAGTGTTGAGAGCCAGATGACATGATCATGGCCCCAGAGGGCCCCTCTTTTATTCAGTGGTGCATATTTATCAACAGTAGCAGTATCCATCCCACTAGCCTGATCATGAAGTAGAAGTAAGTCTTGCTCCATGAGGTAATGAGTTTGGGTATCATGGTATGTGTCACTCTAATTCTTGAAGAACTTGAATATGTTGCATTGAATTCTCCTTCATTTCATAACGTTTGCTTGGAAATTATGCTCTTTGACATGTTCACACCTGGAAGGGTGACATGGTTCTTGTTGACGTCAAGGGACTAGAGAGTCCCCAACATCAACATCTCGACCTCCCGTGGGGATAGGAGGGAAGAGACGGGGATGTCACCCTAGGCTTAGAGCCCCAACAAGAAAACACATCGAACTCCAGGATAAATCTCCCCTAACCTAAAGTCCAATCATGAAATCTCTTTGCTTTGTATTTTGTTTTTTTATTTGATTTTTATGCTTTTATGTATGAGTTCGTAAAATTGAAATAGAAAAATTAAATCTTAAAAGAAATTAAACAACTAAAGGAAATGTACAAGAAAGACTATAACTTGATGATAATTTTGTATTTATTTTATAAGAAAATATCTAAAACAAAACTAAGGAAAGTTAATATAACTATGTTAGTGCTAAAGTGATTTAATTAAAAGAAAAGTTTATTAAACAAGAAATTAGTTTTAAAGACTACAAACCTAAATTAGAATAACATTGTGGTGATATAATATTTTAATTTTCCTTAAAAGTTAGAATGTAATAATTAATAAGAATACTAAAACAAATATAGAGAAAGTAAACAAAAGTTTTTACCTAATAAAACTAAAAATGACTAATAAAAACAAAATGAAAGGACTTATATACATAACTTTACAATAGTAATAGATTCATTAGTTTATTTTACTTTTTTTTTTTAATTTTAAATGTTGAATCAAGAAAAGATGAAGAAAGCTGAGATTTTAAAAGAAAACAAATAAAGAAACGGTTTCAGAGCGTGAAGGGATTTGATCTTTAATTAAAAAAAATCCCCATACAATTCTTGGGGTTTTGGAATCTACAAATCTCTGCATAGACTTGGGCCAGGTATTTATCCTTTAGCCATTCTAGAACAAGGTTACAATAGAAATACCAAGAGCAAAAGAAAGAAGAAAGTTGAGCCAAAATGGAATGGAGCAATGGTGGTGATAACACAAGGTGAGGACCTTCATATCAAAAACTGATTAGCGCTAAAATAAAATCAAGCTTAAATACAACAAACAAACATGAAAGGAATTCACCTTATAAGAACCAACAAAGCTCATCCTTGCCTCATCTGTTCGTTGCTTCGCAAGACTCCCTCCTGCCAACAATCCTGTCAATCCCTGCTGAAAGTAGAGGATGGATGAGGAATTAACAAATAAAAACCTCACTGCACTCCAAGCATACCTCTCAAAGTTTTCTTTCTAAAGTTTTTCCTCCACAAAAATGTTGGTTGTATGTGTCTTTTATAATTGTTTGATGAGCAGTTTCAACAATTAGAGTTGATTTAGTTGAACGAATTGAAGTGAACCGGTCTGAACCACCTCTATTTTATCCATTTAATAAAATTTATCATACATTATTTATGATAACGGGTTGGCCAACACACATATGACCCACTAAAATTGTATGACATTTATTTTTTTGTTGCATGAGTAAATTATTATCTTTTCAAACGTTGATTGCGCATCACATTCTCCTTTCATGTGGCTTATATATTTCTTTGTTTTGATACTATAATCGTAACATACTTCACTATATTCCTATAATTTTTTCATGTCATTCAAAGTGAACATAATTGAATAGTTTTGTTATCTAAAAGATTTCCTTCCAATATATCCTCTCAAAACCTTTTGTTGCGCAACACCTAGAATTTATCTTGGTAAGCAACAAAAGAAAATGAGTTTGATGAACCCAATATGGTCGCCAGGATAGAGATGAAAATCATGTATTTTCGATGAGAATCAAACCTCGATTGTTAATCCAATGATATAATAGACTAACAATAATGGTTATACAGTCGAGCGTTAAAATGGCTATGAATGTTGAAAAACTCTGGTCGAGATCTTTTATTTGACTTGGTATCTGGACAAACCTTCCCATATTTGTTTTGGACTTGTGTATTCCTCTGGTTGCAAGGACTCGATTCACATTTATATATGTGGATCCTCCTTCTGCATGTGACTCTTTACAGAGAGATCTTCCAGGACCATCAGTAACATATGTTACCTTAAGAGGAACTCTAAAAGTTATTTTTCTCAACTTCTTTTCAGTTATGGGCTTTGACTCTTGAGTTTCCTTTTTGGGAGTTGTAGTGTTATTCTCAAATCCCTCACCACTTAAGTTTCCTTCTTCCTTTTCACTAGATCTGGTTGAACTTGTAGTTGATTCAGATGATGCAATTGACAAAATTAAGGTTGAATTTTCAGTTGTTAAATTTTTCACTGGAACATCAATCCATTATGAAACTTCAATTACAGTCTCAACACGATCAAATGACACCAAACCACTTCTTTTCAGGGAAAAGTGTAAGTTTTTCTTTATTAGTGCAGAGAGGTTTCGTGTTGCATACTTTGTGTAGGTGTCAGCTAAGCCTGAAACGTGGTAAGTGGCAATATTTCCAGAGGAAACCCCTAGTGGTAATATAACAGAAGGATCGTATAGAAGTGAAACTTCAAAGTCTTTGCTATACTTTTCAGACTTGAATGCCTTTCTTGAAAGCTTCTTCATCTGTGAGATAAGTACTTGTTGATTACCCTCCTCATTATCAATATCAGGACTATTCAATTCTAGTATAATACCATATGTTGCACTATCAATTATTCCTAGCTTGTGGGTTAGCTTTATTCCATCACTTAAATTTGCAGCATGAAGTGTTGATCCAAGTACTACAGCTTCATCAACATCAATACATAAAAAAATACATAGCAATAGTAGTACTAATTGTGCTAGTGTTCCAATAGATATTGAACGTTGAGTGTCTCGTAAGGATACAGAGCGATTTGAACCAACCATAATGCCAGTCAAATTTTTGTGTGGTTACTTGGAAATGCCAAGACCATAATACCAAAAGAAGCTTGGCATAATTAAATTTTAGAGAGAGGAAAAGTGGGTCAATGCCAATGCCTTTCTTTTGATATTTTCTTTATATTCATTAAGAATCTTATCAATCTCACATGTCGTACCCACAACCTTTTGCATATGGTATATGAGATTTTAATATTGTTAAGAAAACAACATGATATCCATAATATAGGTTAACTTTCCCTTTATGAATTTATTTTTAATTAAAGAAGCACGTATACTCTTTGTACCTTGTAATAAGATTCTTGTCTCTTAAACACTGCATGGGTTTTGAATATTCCTCCCTGCAAGTAATTATAGGCCAAATTTATATGTTTATATTGATGTTACTTCTAATGTTTCTTTCCATTTGCAGAAGTATGAAACTGTCTTAGACAAAAACTTACCAACAGCCATGTCAAATGCAACGATTATCATAGTTCCAAAACATTTTTCCTCATCGAATGTGTAGAAACTGTTGAGTGAGGGCCCACCATATTTCTCAAGCGAATGCAAAAGAAAATTAGCCTGGAAACTCGTTGTCGGATAAGCCTTGTTGACCGAAATCGTCGTCAACAGTGCCCCAGTCAGTTTATCTCCCTTTAGGATGGGTTACCAATGGATTGGTCTATGAAAGGTCATCTTTCGTTCCCTCCATACTTACCACTTTCCATCTTTATTCCTCTCATCTCCCCCTACCTTTGTTCAGGAATTGGGATTGGCAACACTAGGAAGGGTTGTACCTTGCCTTGTGGAAAGAAGGGGCTAAAGGCCCAGAGGGTAAAAGTAGTTGAAAGAGTTAAAAGCCTTTAAAACCTTTGAGATTATTCGCCCAAGGAATCCCGAGAAAGCAGTAAAAGAATTCACAGTAAGAAAATGGAACACATAAGATAAATGAACACTCAAGGTACTAGTTGGTGTATATGAGGTCTCATCACGAGCCAACCTATTATGACCATGGGCATGTAGCAGTATGACACTACCACATATCTGGTCACCAAAATAGGGTAGTGTCTCTTGGTGGAATAGCCAAGAGAAAGGGGGTCTCATCTCGATCCAACCTTCTCACCTCCGTAAAATGTTTGTGGATAACGCTTTCACCTCTAGTCACCAAGCCAAGACAGTGTCCCTCAACTTATCCTTTGAATCCAAAAATAAAAAGAACAAAAGATAATAAATCTAAGAGTAAAAGGCTATAAATGGGCTAGGAAACAATGACATCTATGAAAATGTGAAGCATGCCCTCTACAAAGGCACCCACGGGTAAGATTTACATTTCCCTGTTATCACTGCACCCCATGCCCAAACAATTATCCCACGCCACCTCATACACTTACATGACCTGGATTATCTCTCACCTAGGAAACACCCAAAACCTAAGGAGGATTAGCCCAATAGGACACCCTGAGACCTTCTCCAAACCTGACTTGTTAAATTGCATAATGTCTTTGAGCATTTGTTTGGGTAAAGGGGGGTTTGATGCACATGTTTAGGTAATTTGATTATTGGATGTGATTTACATGTTATGATCCCTGTGACTTATGAACCCCTGGAAGGCGTACTTTTTGTTTCTACAAGGCCTTGCCCAGTGGACAGGTACACATGAGGGAATGATTAGCTCAGACCTTCATGGGGTTGAAATCCCACAGATAGATGTTGTAAACCCAGCCAGGGAAAAGAATACATCAGATATTTTCACCAAGAATAAAGGATGTTTCCCTTAGACACACCCTGATAGACCTAGACCCAGGGGGATCTTTCCTTTCCACATGGGCGTTGGTCTTTGAGAGCCCAATATGTCACCATCATGTCATGGGAATCATCTAGAGCTAGGGTTTACATTTTGGACGTAGTTGTGAGCTGGGTAGCATGTGTGGGTATCATCTAGGGCCTTTGGAGGCTAAGCGTTCTGCATCATGAGCCCAACGTTCAACCTTAGGGGCTCAAAGTCACCCTAGAAGGGCATGACATCACCCTTGAAGATGTTTTTAGCTGTTAATTACTTTTATTTATGTAAAAATTGGATTTTGATGTAAATTGGCCAGGTCGACCTTTTATTTGACCTAAAATTAATTAAAGGTCAAAGTTTTGTATAAATAGAGATAAAGTACTGTCATTTTTTCATCACAACTCCTCACAAAAGAGGAGGGGACTGAAATTTGCGCCCTCTTTAAGGGATATTGGCTGAAACAACTAGTGCACACCTTCTTGGAGAGGCTTTTTATGGTGTATCTTGGCTATTTCTCGTGGTGGAAGATCTTCAACTAGGGTTTGGCTTGATTATTCTTGGTGAAGTAAGTAGAAAATATGCAATTTGTTTATGTAATAAATACATGTGGTAAATTTTACTTGTTTCATGTTAAAAATTATGAAATTGTTTACTTAAACCCTAAGAGAGAAAAAAATTTACTCCTTTCTCTCTCTAGCTTTTCTACTGATCTAAATTTCTCAAGTACACCTTGTTTAGAAGTAAATACTATAGCCCTAAAGTGATACCACTCTAGTACCTTCATTCTAATTGCTTATTGCATAATATTTTTCAATAGTCTAAGGAAGGAAGATTCGCCAGGGCCTAAAAGTGCTTACTCTCTAGTGAATTTGTCTTTGAGATTTGGATGTTTGAGGCCTTGAAGTGCCAACACCTCTTCCATTCACCTCTTTTCCTTGGCAAGTATTATCATTGTTATTTTTCTCCAAGTTGTGTTGTTGCTATTGTTGACTCCATAAGCCCTAAAAGGAACTTGTCCACTTGATTTAGTGAATGATTGATCAAACAAACACTCAAACTCTCTTCCTTGAAGCTTTTGTTAACTTCTACTAACTCTAGGCTAGACTAATTCACTAGTTAACTTGTTGTTGTTGCAAATCATTGCTATAACCATACTAATATATACTAATTTGTTGCATACACCTACATAACTCACATCTAGCTCACTCAGAATTTGCTTGTGATAATTGTCTAACAATCTACTTGATACATGCTAAGTTTACATGATGTTTCCTTGAAATTCTGAACACTAATACTTGTTGTTGTTACAAAAGATTGCTACAGCCATCTAACTGCAACAAATTCTCTGCAAAATTGACATTAAATGCTAGCTAGACATTGCCAAAATTGCTTGTGACAATTGATCATTATTCTTCCTAGTTAAAGCTACCTTTTCTTGTCTTTTTCAAGCAATTCCAAGGCATATTTTTTGCAGTTGTTATAAAATACTTATTGTTGTTGTAAACTATTACATTGCTGCAATTTTATATCATCTAGCTTATTTTTCGAAGGTTCATGGTCTTATGAAATACCAACATCATTTTTTGTACTTGAAAGCTGCCATATTTTCTTTGTTATCTTGTTTTGGGCAAGTACACTCCATCCTTACTATTGTTTCATCTCTTAAAGACCTAAAGAACCTTTGACTTGAGTGACTAGTGAGATGGGGGTATTCTTCCATCCTTTCCTTAGTATTATTATCCCTTTAGGTCACTGGGGACATCTTCCTTGGGGTAATTTTGATATACTCCTAAACAGAAAGGGGTTTCCTATTAATGTGACAGTGATAGGTCACCCCCTTATTACGTCAATCTTGCATCACTTGACTTGGGCTTTGGGCAAGTACAGATTGTGCGATAACATTACCCATTTGGTATTATATACTATTAAAACTCAAATAATCTCATGCATGTGGGATAACGTTTATGACCAAAAAGTTAAATTTAGAAAGGATAAAAAACGAATTTGAGATCAAGGGCCCACATTTTCCCATGAATTTGATCGACGATGGTTGAGTCACAATCTTGCAGAGGCCATAACTTGAGCTCTGGGAGACGAAATCATGAAAATTTTATACCATTGGAAAGGTATATCGATGATGAAGATTTTGGTATAGGTTTCAAGGATTGAAAATGGTTACATTTTTCCCATAAGTTAAAATAACAGTCTGCTTGTTTTTTGATGACTTTACTTGACAACTTAACTTCATGAGGTCATATCTTGAGATCCGGGAGTCAAATTTAGATAAAATTTCTATCGTTGGAAAGATAAGACAATGAATATCACATCAAAATTGGTTTCAAAGGCTGAAATAATTATTATAACTTCCAAAATATTCAAACACATTCCTTGTCTTTTAAAGGGAAATTAATTAAATTTTTGAAAATAATTTTTTTTTTTTAACTTTTATTAAAAAAAAGGAAAATGACCCATTTGAAATATTTGGATGTTAATGATGTGAACTCATTAAAAACACTTAAATGAGGTATCAATTAAAGTGAATGTTTCAATAAAATAATTGTAGTGTCCCCAAGGCCGAGGCCTGTCGTAAATCATGTTCTGAAAGGAATTGTAATTATGTTTTATAGACTGGTGAGCCAAGTTTTTATAAACTGGTGGCTTATGTGTTTGTTAGGCCAGGGAGCCTAAGTGTTGAAGGTCAGGAGCCTGATGTTGTATATGTAATCATGCAGAACAATTAATAAAAATTTGTAAACACCGCCAGGTGTAGACCGACCACGATGAATGAGTGAAGGGGGACTAAGCATCCATAGAGAGGGAAAGGAATTAGAGGCTGGAAGGTGGGAAAAGGGGCTAAGTGTTTAGCCTAGGGGGATTAAGCCTGGGGATAATATCTTATTATTATTCCAAAAGAACATGTTCCATTTATATTTTTATCCTAAGTTCCTGACCAAGGGAAGGTGATGCATGCTGGTGGAACGCATGCAACCTCCAGGGCGACAAGTGTCGACCCTGGTGCATGCGAATAAAATGGTCAGGGTGGACCGTGAGGGGGTTCCTTCTCCCATTCGATCGAACTGCCTGAGCGTGTACGGGCTCTGAGCAGTACCACTGACCCGAGTTCTGTAGAGAACCTTTGTGCATCCCTGTGATCCGAAAAGTCTGTGTCTGGCTCTGAGAAAACCTATGTATACCTCCATACTGAACCAGAAGCCTGTGATCGATTCTAAAAAAGTTGGTTTTACCTTTGTTTTGAAACGGAAAAGCATGTGTTGTGTCTGGAGAATCTGTGTGCATCCATTGCCCGAGATCGAGCCTGTGTGTAAGATATCTGTTCCGAAGCCGTCACCGTGAGATTGATTTTCCATCACTAAACCAGTTTGAGGAAGCTTGTGTCTGTTTCCTATGGTTTGTTGTGGCCACGCAGTGTTGGACTGCGTATGGCTTGTGACTAGTTGTGAAACTCTCTCTCTCTAGGCAAGAGTGGTGTTGAGGTTGGATGAACAAGTGGTTTTGGCATGTGAGCATCTCTCTCTAGAGGAGAGAGTGCGCAAAGGAAGGAGAGGACTCCTGGAAGGATCCCTGTAGTTGCCACAAAGCCCAGAGACTTCTGGTCTGGTCTGTTGCTGTAACCCAAGGCAAGGGAGGTTAACATCCGATGGACTGTCCAGATGACAGAGAAGGTGTATACTCCTGGGGTGGAACAGGCATGTGGGGAATGAGGGTCTGTGGGCAGTGAGCGTGAGAGGTTCCTGGGAGAGAATCCCATCCTTGTGGTTGTGTGTTGTTTTCCCTATAACCTCAGCCTAGCTTAGGATTCCTTGTCTCGAGGTGGAGCTTAGTCCCAGCTTGGGGGTGACCCACTGCTGAACTTGATGAGCAGTGCGGTCTAAGGCTGGGAGGTTCGTGGAAGGCCTGCACTTGGTTGGTGGAATCTACCACTATTAAAAGATAAGTATCTGATTATGCTTTAATCATGTTTTGCATGACTGTGTTGCTTATGTTATCATGAATTCCGCTGTGTGTATTAATTATTATTAAATGCTATTGATTGTTAATTATAGCAGTAAATAATATGTTTACTATGAGCTTAAATGTATTTATTTGCTTAAATGAATGTGGATTATATAATTCCTATATGAGTTATGTAAAAGGTGTGTACAGATTGGTAACAGAGAGTGATAAAAGCCTTGGTAACCGAAAAGTGGTGTTACAGTTTGGTATCAGAGCCAAGGTTTCGACACTGAGCCTAGATGGGCCAGTTGAGTGGTCTTTGGACCGAGGGTGTGAGGGGAAATTGTGTCTAGAGGACCAATTTCAGACCCTGGTAAGCTCAGGAGGTATAGCGGTGTGCAAAACCGCAGCCGGTGTGTTCTATGGCCACAGGGGGAGAGGACTCCACACCAGCAGTGTTGGAGCCTTAGGATCAGTTTGGGAGGGAAGGTGAGCCCTCGTGACTGTCGAATCTGGAAAATGTGCAAAGGGATTAAAATCCATTTTGGAATGGCACAGGAGTGTGGGGATCGCGATACGCGAACTCCCAAAAACCCAAAAATCTAAGAAGATCTACGTTGTAGATCTGGGAGGAAGGCTCGACCTTTAGATCTAGCAGAGTCGCGCTCAAGTTAGTTGTGAAAACTTTTCGAATTTCGAAAAGTCACGAGAGGAGGTGAGGAAGGTGAACACCTCCGAAACCCGAAACCTGAAACACTGAAACGATCTACACCATAGATCGTAGGAAGGTGGTTGACCGTCGGATTTAGTGGAGGAGTAAACTGTAATTTCAGGATTTCAGCAGATGGAAGTTTGAGATGTGGGGTGCACGAACTCCCGATGCCCGAAACCCCGAAACACCGAAAGGATCTGCATCGTAGATCTGAGAAAGACCTGACTGTTGGATTTCATTTGGAATGGACGTGGACACACGGGTGTGTACCACGTGCCAGTGAGTCAAGATAGGTGAGAGTGGTGGGACCCAATGACGTCACCGAAGGTGACGTGGACCCTCCTGAATGTACCACGTGCCATGGTGGTGAAGGGCGACAGCTGTGCTTTGGGCCCGAAGAATAAAGTAATTCGCGATTTTGGAATTCACAAAGGAGGAGCACGAAGGCTCAACACTCCAACTCACGAAGTCGCGAATTGGCGAAGAAGTGCTAGCGCTTAGCCCTAGCCTATGGTCATGTGTAGCAGGCGCTAGCGAAGAGGGAATCATACTCGTATCGCATATCAGGTATCGGCGTTTGGAGGAAATGAGTCGAGGGTCTTCGACTCACGAACTCGCGAGATCACGAGTTGCGAAAGGGTGACTTTGGTTATGAATATTTAATTGTTGGATCTTCGTGGACCGAGATTCTGAAGTTTCGAAGTCCCGGAATTTGCAGAGCCGGACAGAGCTCAGAAAACTTTGTGAAGTCAAAACGTTTTTCTTGTTTACGTTGGCTTATGAATGTTGTAAGTTTTCTTGAAGGGTTAAGGCCTGACAAACTTCAGTTGGCTGCACGTCATGTGTGCAGAGTTCAACGAGTGTCAGGACAGCCGAAAACTGACACCGAGTATGGAACTGAAAGAGGTGCAGAATGCCTCCGAAACAGAGGACGAAAGGGTAGGAAGGAATTTCAACCTGGGAGTCAAAGGAACAAACTCTAATAGGCACGTAAAAGAGACGGATAAGGAAGAACATATGATGAAACTCATTGAAAGATTGCAAAAATATGCCCAGGCTCGCCTAGCTGATAGCCGAAAGCTCATGAAAATCAGGGATCGGCAGGGTGAATTCAACTTAAAAATGTTGAAGAGCCTGGAAAGAATAGAAAAGAAATTGGAAAAAGAGAGTGACACAAGCAGATCAAGAAGTGTCAGAACCCCTGAGAGGAGAAGAATATCGAGGAGTGGTAGCAGACATTACCATCTCTTCCCGAAGCATTCTGGCAAGGAGACACATAGTAGTTCAATCCCATCCCCTACCAGAAAACATCAAAAATCTGAAAGGGATGAATTGAAAGGGGAAATCAACAAGATTAAACTGCCTACATTCGATGGTGAACATAAGAAGGAGGAAGATGTCGAAACATGGTTGTTGGGTATGAAGAAATACTTCCAACTGCAGAATTATTTTGCCCATGCAAAAGGAAGAATTGCAATGTACCAGCTGAAAGGAAAAGCATCCATGTGGTGGGATCAGTTGGTGCAGGTGCAACACATCAGAAAGAAAGAGGTCACGTGGAAGGAGTTTAAGAGGTATTTCGAGAAGAAATACCTGACCAAAAGATACTATGATAGAAAGATGAAGGAGTTCTTCGAACTCAAGTTGGGCAGCATGACCATTGATGAGTATGAATGAAGTTTTCTGGAACTACTGAAGTATGTTCCGTTCATCAAAGACAAGCTGTCAAAATTCAGAGGTATCTGAGTGGACTGCCACCTTCCATCGGTGACAAGATTCAATATGATGATCCTAAGACCATGGAAGAAACCATAAGAAGGGTGAAATGCTTATACAAACAACA
This sequence comes from Picea engelmannii, assembly GCA_009831015.1. NCBI lineage: Eukaryota > Viridiplantae > Streptophyta > Pinopsida > Pinales > Pinaceae > Picea > Picea engelmannii. The sequence continues at coordinate 146,086 of ML798154.1, forward strand.
AAGAAAAAAGCCTACCTTTCGGAAGGCTTGGGATGACCAGAAGAGGTTTAAGAAAGAACAGAGGCAGAAGGGAAACAAGCCTCCCTTTTTCAGGAACAGTCCTTAGGGACAGTCATCTTTTAGAGAGCCCAGGAAAGTTGAAGGGAGTAAGCAGATTCCAAGACCACCATCTATGGAGTATTGGGGTTGTAAAGGGAATCATAGGTACAGAGACTGCCCCCACAGAAAAGATAAAGCAAGAACTGTCCATATTGTTCAGCAAGCTGAAATAGTGGAGGATATGGGTAGCAGAATGTCGAGGATCTATGCAGCCCTGGATAACAAGCAAGAAGAATTTCAATCGCACATGATTGAAGTGGAAGGTATGATCAACAACCGACCACTTGTTATTTTAATTGATTCGGGGGCTATCCATAGTTATATAGATCCTAGAGTGGTGGAAAGTTTGCATTTAACAAGAAGCAAACATGAAAAGTCTTGGCTAGTGAAGTTGGCCATAGGAACCAAAAGGAAGGTCACTGAATTGGTTAAGTCCTTTTTAGTAGACATGAAAGGAATGAGCACTAAGGCTGAATTGAACATTCTGCCTTTAGGCTCATACAATTGCTTAATTGGGATGGACTAGTTGGACCAGCACCATGCCCTTCTGGATTGTCATAACAAGAGGTTTACATGCCTGAACGAAGAGGGAAATCGGGTAACAGTCCAAGGAATTCCCAGAGCCATGGCTGTTAGGGAAATCTCAGCCATGCAGCTGAAGAAATGTTACCGGAAAGGCTGTCAATTGTTTGCAGCTCGGGTGGAAGAAGCATCCCGAGATGTAGTCTCGAATCTGGAAGATCATGAGGTACTCAAAGAGTTCAAGGACGTATTTCAGGAGGTACCTGGACTACCTTCGAAGAGGGACATCGATTTTTCTATAAATTTGATGCCTGGAGCAACTCCAATTTCGAAGGCTCCTTATAGAATGAGTACGCCAGAGCTGAAAGAGTTGCAATTGCAGCTCGAAGAGATACTAAAGAAGGGATACATTCACCCCAGCATGTCACCTTGGAGAGCCCCAGTCCTATTCGTGAAGAAGAAAGATGGGACGTTGAGGCTGTGCATTGATTTCCGACAGTTGAATAAGGTAACTGTCAAGAACAAGTATCCTCTGCCAAGGATTGATGATCTTTTTGATCAGTTGAAGGATGCGAAAATATTTTCAAAAATAGATCTCAGATCTGGATATCACCAAGTGAGAATAAATGATGAGGACATTAGCAAGACTGCCTTTAGAACAAGGTACGGTCATTATGAATTCACAGTGGTGTCGTTTGGACTGACAAATGCACCTATTGTTTTCATGTGCTTAATGAATGGAGTGTTCAGATATTATTTGGACAAGTTTGGCATAGTCTTCCTGGACGATATCTTGGTGTATTCCAAGACAAAGGAAGAACATGAGCAACACCTGAGAATGGTGCTGCAGGTGTTGAGAGAACACCAGTTGTACACAAAACTGAGCAAGTGCTCATTTTATCAAAGGAAGATTCATTATTTGGGGCACATTATATCAAAGGAAGGGATCGATGTGGATCCTGAAAAGGTTGAGGCCATTCGAGAATGGTCAGCGCCAAGGAATGTGGCGGAAGTTAGATATTTTATGGGTCTGGCAGGCTACTATAGAAGGTTTATAGCTAGATTCTCAAGGATAGCTCATTCTATCACTTCCTTGCAAAGGAAGGAGAATAAGTTCCAGTGGACTGAAGAATGTGAGAGTAGCTTCCAGCGATTGAAGCAGCTACTAACCAGCGCTCCAATCTTGAAGATTGTAGATCCAAATAACGATTACGTAGTGTGCACCGATGTGTGTAAGGAGGGGCTGGGAGGAGTTCTCAGCTAAGAGGGATTTGTAATTTGTTATGAGTCCCAAAAGCTGAAAGAGCATGAAAGGAATTATGCCACTCACGATTTAGAGCTAGCAGCAATCGTCCATGCCTTGAGGAAATGGAGACATTACCTCATGGGAAAAATATTCGAGTTGAGAACAGACCATAACGGTCTGAAGTATTTATTTGATCAGCCGACTTTAAATGCCAGGAAAATCAGATGGCTGGATTTTTTGTGCGAATATGACTTTGATATCAAGCATATCAAAAGGAAATAAAATAAGGTGGTTGATGTACTCAGTAGAAAAGTGCACGAATTACATGCTACAACCATTAGCATGTACAGAACATAGATTAAAGACAGAATTTTGGAAGCTGCAAATGTTGATTTGTAGTATAGAGGTTTAGTATCAAAGCTACAGCAGCGTGAGAGACCATGGACCAAGGAAAGTTACACCTTGGGAACTGATGGCTTACTTCTGTATAAAAACAGAGTGTATGTACCCAATGTCCAAGAATTGAAGCTGGTAATTCTAAAAGAAATGCATAATGTGGCTTATGCTAGACATCCTGGATATCAAAAGACTGTGGCAGCAGTCAAAAGCCATTATTTTTGGTCGGGTATGAAGAAAGAAATCGTTGAATACATCGCCAGATGTATGGAGTGCCAGAAGGTTAAGGCTGAGCATAGGCACCCAGCAGGGTTGCTGCAGCCTTTACCCATTCCTGAATGGAAATGGGATGTGGTAACAATGGATTTTATCACCGGACTACCTAGAACAAGCAAGAAGCATGATTCAATCATGGTGGTGGTGGACAAGCTTACTAAAGCTGCCCATTTTATTCCACTGAAACCCACCCACAGGGCAGCAGATGTTGTTGATATCTTCTTAAAAGAAGTTTCACGCTTGCACGTAATTCCTAAGACAATTGTGTCTGATAGGGACCCGAAATTCACCTTGAATTTCTGGAAAGGATTGTTCAAGGGATTCAGAACAAATATGAACTTTAGTACAGCGTATCATCCCGAGTCTAATGGTTAGACAGAAAGGGTGAATAGAGTAATAGAAGACATACTGAGAATGTATGTGATGGATAAACCATCAAGGTGGGAAGACTACCTGCATTTAGTAGAATTCGCCTAAAATAATGGGTATCATATATCGTTGAAGATGAGCCCATTCGAAGCACTTTATGGAAGAAAGTGCAACACACCAGTAAGCTGGGATAATCCAGATGATAGAGAAGTGATTGGGCCTGAGCTGCTCAAAGAGATGGAAGACCGAATGATAAGGATTAAACGGAATCTGAAAGCTGCCCAGGATAGGCAGAAAAGTTACGCTAACAGTAATAGAACCCATAGAGAATTCAAAGTGGGTGACCATGTTTTCCTGAAAGTGAAGACTAACAGGAGTTCCCTGAAGTTAGGAAGTTGCACCAACTTGGCAGCAAGATTTTGTGGGCCATTTGAGATCCTGGAAAGCATTGGGCCAGTTGCATACATGCTTGCATTACCTGCATCTATGACTATACATAATGTGTTTCATGTTTCACTGCTTAAGAAATATGTACCTGATGCTAATCATGTTATCGATTGGAATGTGATTCAGGTGGAACTAGAGGGTGTCCTGCAAGTGTATCATGTGCGCATATTGGATAGGAAAAGCAAACAACTCCGGAATCAAGCTATAGAGCTTGTAAAGGTCCAGTGGACCTGGTACGGTCCTGAGGACGTGACATGGGAGCATGCAGATGCTATGTGGGCAGAGTACCCGCATCTTTTTGAAAATTTTGAAAGGCTTGCGGAGACAGTGTAAGTTGCACTGAGGACAGTGCAGAAATAAGGGGAGGGGGATTGTAGTGTCCCCAAGGCTGAGCCCTGTCGTAAATCATGTTCTGAAAGGAATTCTAATTATGTTTTATAGGCTGGTGAGCCAAGTTTTTATAAACGGGTGGCTTATGTGTTTGTTAGGCCAGGGAGCCTAAGTGTTGAAGGCTAGGAGCCTGTTGTTGTATATGTAATCATGCAGAACAATTAATAAAAATTTGTAAACACCGCCAGGTGCAGACCGACCACGATGAATGAGTGAAGGGGGACTAAGCATCCATAGAGAGGGTAAGGAATTAGAGGCTGGAAGGTGGGAAAAGGGGCTAAGTGTTTAGCCTAGGGGGCTTAAGCCTGGGGATAATATTTTATTATTATTCCAAAAGAACATGTGCCATTTATATTTTTATCCTAAGTTCCTGACCAAGGGAAGGTGATGCGTGCTAGTGGAACGCATGTAGTCTCCAGGGCGACAAGTGTCGACCCTGGTGCATGCGAATAAAACGGCCAGGGTGGACCATGAGGGGGTTCCCTCTCCCATTCGATCGAACTGCCTAAGCGTGTACGGGCTCTGAGCAGTACCACTGACCCGAGTTCTGCAGAGAACCTTCATGCATCCCTGTGATCCGAAAATTCTGTGTCTGGCTCTGAGAAAACCTGTGTATACCTCCGTACTGAACCAAAAGCCTGTGATCGATTCTGAAAGAGTTGGTTTCACCTCTGTTTTGAACCGGAAAATCCTGTGTTGTGTCTGGAGAATCCATGTGCATCCACTGCCCGAGATCGAGCTTGTGCGTAAGATCTTTGTTCTGAAGCCGTGACCGTGAGATCGATTTGCCATCGTTGAACCAGTTTGAGGAAGCTTGTGTTTGTTTCCCGTGGGTTGTTGTGGCCACGCAGTGCTGGACTGCGTATGGCTTGTGACCAGTTGTGAAACTCTCTCTCTCTAGGTGAGAGTGGTGTTGAGGTTGGATGAACAGGTGGTTTTGGCCTATGAGTGTCTCTCTCTAGAGGAGAGAGTGCGCAGAGGAAGGAGAGGACTCCTGGAAGGAACCCTATAGCTGTCACAGAGCCTGGAGACTTTCGGTCCAGTCTGTTGCTATAACCCAAGCCAAGGAGGTTAGCAGCTGAAGGACTGTCCAGGTGACAGAGAAGGTGTATACTCCTGGGGTGGAACAGGCATGTGGGGAATGAGGGTCTGTGGGCAGTGAGCGTGAGAGGTTCCTGGGAGAGAATCACATCCTTATGGATGTGTGATTTTTTCCATGTAACCTTAGCCTAGACTAGGATTCCTTGTCTCGGGGTGGAGCTTAATCCCAGCTCGGGGGTGACCCACTGTTGAGCTTGATGAGCAGTGCAGTCTAAGGCTGGGAGGTTTGTGGAAGGCCTGCACTTGGTTGGTGGAATTTACCACTGTTAAAGGATAATTATTTGATTATGCTTTAATCATGTTTTTCATGACTGTGTTGCTTATGTTATTATGAATTCTGTTGTGTGCATTAATTATTATTAAATGCTATTGATTGTTAATTATAGCAGTAAATAATATGTTTACTTTGAGCTTAAATGTATTTATTTTCTTAAATGCATGTGGATTATATAATGCCTATATGAGTTATGTAAAAGGTGTGTAAAGATTGGTAATAGAGAGCGATAAAAGCCTTGGTAACCGAAAAGTGGTGTTACAATAATTGTACAGGAAATTCAAGAAAGAAAAAAACCTAACTATTCAAGTAGTTAGAAAATTTAATTTTTAAAAAGAAGAAAGACTTCATGAAGGGTTCCATTATTCAGAGGGGCAAGGGAAGAATATCAGAAGAAAAAAGTGGAACCATCAACATGCAACAAAGTTTCTGATCAAAAAAGATAAATATCCATCTTCTCCACTCTTTTTCTTCTTCTATATTGATTTCTCATGGCTTCATGTTTGTATTTCTAAACCAATCATGGGGTTGAGTCTTCAATGTTCTTCTTGTTGGATTATTGAGGGGGGTGTGAATCAAAAATAGAGAAATTCAATCATTGTTAACCATAAAATGTAGAGAAATTCAAGTGTTATATCAATGTAGCATTATCAGCCAATAGTTGCAGAGTACATAAACAATGGAAAAATGAGAAATCATACACATACACAGTACACCCGTGTTTTTACGTGGAAAACCAAAGCGAGAGAAAACCACAGAATGTTTTTTCTTATATGTCTTTAATAATTGCATTCATTGGAAGTGCCAACTTCCTTTTTTTTCCATCTGCAACTGGAAGGAGGCTCCAACCCCCTAGTTTCTTAGGATACAACCTGAGGGAAGCTCCAACTCCCCAATTCTATGGCTACAACCGGAAGGAAGTTACAACCTCATATGCTCTCTGGAAACAATCGGAAGGTGGCTACAACTACTTGTCCTTGCCTCGTCCAACCACCCTGAAATAAAAGTAGAATGATGGAACCATCGTCACACTATCACTGTGAGATATACCATTGTAAACCTGTACCAATCAACATACACCAAACAACCTGTAATAAACTTGTACCATAAACAATTGCATCAACCATGCACCAACCTATACCTCAACCCGTACCATCAATGAGTGCATCAACCATGCACCAAATATGTACCAATCATGCATCAAATACACATAAACTATGACTCATCAAGATGTACCAACATCATCAACTATACACCTCATGTATGTGCCAACTCATCAACTACTTATCTCAACCATGTACCCAACATGTACCTCAACCAAAAGCCCTCATCACTTTCATCATCCAAATATGATTTGTAGTTCTGTAATAGACCTGGTGTATATAATCACATACCTGCAAACCTTCCTTAACTTTAACAACAAGAGACTATCATTTTCATCAAACTTTACTTTAGTCTCACATGACTAATTTTGGATTAGTCAACAACCCTAACTTGAAATAATCATAACTATGTACATGTGATGAATAAGGATCTGAAAATATTACACAATGTTCTTTAGTGTCTTTTATGAAATTCCTCTAGGTTTCACTACTTGGAACCTCTCATAAAGAAGTTATAGAAAAAATGGCATACCTTGTTGAATTCTAGCTTATTCTAGAGAGTGAAATCATAGAGCGTGCCCCGCACGGAATATTTGTTGTATGGATCTGAAAATTGTACAAAAAATAATACAGAATGTACTATAACCAATACATTTGTTCTTACTAAATTTGGATTTGTTATGAAGAATTTATGATGGTTTTACCTGAAACACATGTTTTAGACTAGTTTCAGGACTAGACACAAACCCTATTTTCCACGGAGTGTAACTCCAAAAATAAAAAGACCCACAAGATGAAATGTTTATCACAGCTACTTGGATATGTTTCCTCAATGACCTCCAAATTTCACGGTCTGAATAATTCTAGAAAAATAGCTATTGCGAAAATGGTGAGATGACTTGTAAATAACATACTTTAGAAAGCATCATCAAAAGAATTTATCCTCCCTTGAATTTTGGCCTTCTTTACTTCACCTTCCCTATGAAATTCGCCTTAGATATCCTTTGCTTACCTCAGTCACTTGTAGATATTCAATATGTTCAAGTGTAATTAAAATGAGAGACCATTTCCTCTTATTTATATTTTTATGTAGCTTTCTCAAGGGGTTACCTTCTAACCATCTTAAACCACTTTCCTTATTTTAGGGATAACCCACTTGTAACCACTTGTCCACTTAGTAATTTCTCCATTAACTTTATTATTTAAATAATTTATTTTTTATCCACTTTGACTTATATTACACTCATCACTTCACTTCATTATTTAAATAATTTATTCTTTGCAACCACTTTGACTACTTTGACCTTTTGGGGCTTCTAGATGACTCTTCAGGGTTCTCCAACTTCACATGGCCATAACTCTCTAACCGTGAGGAGTTATGTGATGTTCCACATACACTGGAAATGGCATGGCATGTATTATCCATCTAGAATAGTCTTACCTTCAAATATATTAAAACTCATACCATTATACATCAAACAAACTTGGGTCCATTACCCAAGCCTTTGTGCTACCGGAATTCACTACTAGACTTTTTTCAAGGGTTGACATCAATGAAAACCATCCCAATTAATAAAAAATCTACCCCTTTGGCATCGATGGAAACACTCTGATGCAATATTGAATTCATATCATGCAATACTGAATTCATATCCCTCATGATCCCCCTGTGACCATCGCTCCCCCTGGAACCATGCCTCTTTTCTCTGCAGCTGGTAAATCTCTCCCCCTTTGTCATCAATGGAAAATGTATCTTTCCATCTAGGGCTACTCCACCTAACTGAATTGTCCTTGGGGATACTCCCCCTGACTGAACTCTTCTTGAAACTGATCTTCCAAACTGAATTCTCCTCTTTATGGTGCTTCCTCGTGTACATATAAGACATATAAGATAAGCATTCAAAAGCATTCATTTTGGAGTAGAAATTACTCTAAGTCTTTGGCAAAGATACTCAAAGGTTTTTCGTGGAAGTAGTTTTGTAAAGATGTATGCCACTTGTTCTTTTGTGCCCACATATTCAACTATGATGTTCTTCTCTGCAACTTGTTCCTGTAGAAAGTGATACTTGATTGGAATGTGCTTCATCTTGGAGTGAATCATCAGGTTCTTTGAGATATTGATGGCTCTTGTATTATCACAATAGATTGGAATGGGCTCATCATACTCAAATTGTATATCTGTTAGAGTTTGTTTCATCCATAGAACCTGTGTACAACATGTTGTTGTTGCTATATACTCTGCTTCAGCTGTAGATAAAGATATTGATGATTGTTTCTTGCTTAGCCAAGGTACTAAACACTCAACCAAGTAGAACATTTCTCCATTGGTGCTTCATCAGTCATCAATGAAACCTACCCAATCTGCATCTGTGTCCGCAACAAGCAATAGATCATTTCCTTTTAGATACCATAATCCAAACTCTTTTGTTCCTTTGAGATATCTGAAAATGTTTTTCACTGCTAGGACATGTGATTCTTTTGGTGTTGCTTGAAATCATACCACCTATCCAACTCCCTGCATTACATATGGTCTGGATGTTTTCACATATAGTAAGCTACCAATAATTGACATGTATTTCCTTTGTTCTATAGACTTTGAATCATCATCTTTTCTCAACTTGCAACGGGTTTACATAGGAGTGGTAAATGGTTTGCAATATTCCATTCCGAACCTCTTTATCATTTCTGTGATATACTTAGTTTGAGAAATAAAAATTCTTTGGTTTCTTTGACATATCTGAAGACCCATAAAGAAGAATAGTTATCTGAGTAATGACATTTCAAATTCATTCTGCACATCCTTTGCAAATTTATGGCTTAACCTGTCATCAATACTTTCGAAAATAATATCATCAACATAAACTTAAATTAATAAAATACTATCTTGAGTTACCTTGATGTGGAGGTTGTTGTCTACACTTCCTTCTCTAAACCCTACATGTTGTAAATATTTATCCAGTTTGGAGTACCATGCTCTAGGATCCTATTTTAGACCATGCAATGCCTTCTTCAATTTACACATAATCTGTGTTCTCTGACAACTGAAATCATTTTGGTTGTTCAATGTAGACTTCTTCTTCAAGTTCCTCGTTCAGAAAAGTTGATTTCACGTCCATATGATACACTTTAATATTCTTGGAGCATGCATAAGCTAAGAGCAATCGGGTTGCTTCCATTCTAGAAACTAGAGAAAATGTCTCTTCAAAGTCAATTCCTTCAACCCGTGTGTATCCTTTACATACCAATCTAGCTTTGTTCCTTGTAACCTGTCCATATTCATTCAATTTATTTATGAACACCCACTTTGTGCCAATCACATTCTTATTCTTTGGTCTTGGAACCAATTCCCAAGTGTCATTCTTCTCTATTTGATCCAATTATTCATTCATGGCCTTATTCCATAATTCATCCTTGTTGGCCTCTTCAAAACTATTTGGTTCAATCGTAGATAAGAGTGCTAGGTGCATTTGTTCTGGTGAACGTATTCTTCTTCTAGTCTCAACTCCTGCATCCTTGTTTCCGATAATCTAATCTGAAGGATGATTCTTCTGTACTCGTTTTCTAGGTGACTTTGGAGGCACTTGTTGAACTTGCTCTTCTACTTTTGTCTTATCTTCTTCATCTTCCCTGTCTACTTCTTCTTCTTATTCTGCTTCTTCTTCGTAAAGTTGTTCCATTGATTCATTTTCTTCTTCCTTTAATTCTCATCCACCTGTTTCATCAATTGTTACATTGATGTTTTCCACAACTTTGTTCAACCTCAGATTGTAACACTTGTATGTTTTCATTGTACTTGAGTAACCAACAAGTACTCCTTTGTCCACACGAGAGTCAAACTTTCTCATTCTGCCATCTTCTGTTTTGATGTAGCATTTGCTTCCAAATACTCTTAAGTGCTTCATATTTGTTGGTCTTCATTTCCATAGCTCGTAGGGAGTTTTTTCGGTGTTGTTTCTGAGCATTAATCTGTTTTGAATTTGAACTATTGTATGCACTGCATGTGTCCAAAAAATATCTGTCAATTTGGAATCCATTAGCATTGTTCGAGCCATTTCATGTATTGTCATGTTCTTTCTTTCAACAACTCCATTCTGTTGAGGTGTCCTAGCAATGGAGAATTGCCTTTTTATTCTATGTCTGCTACAGTAGTCGATAAATTCCTTTGAAGTGAAATCTCTTCCATTATCAAATCTCAAGCATTTCATTTTTGAATCCATTTCATTTTCAACCATATCCTTGTATACCTTGAAGTTTTCAAAATCTTCTGACTTATTCCTGAGAAATCAAACTGCAGTCATTCTTGTATAATCATCAACTAATAACATAAAATATTTATCACCTTTTTAAACCCTTTGTTGTAGTTGGTCCAACTAGATCAGTATGCACAATTTCCAGTGGTTTTGTCATTGAATATTCCTTTGATTTGAACCTGGTCTTTGTTTTCTTTCCTTGTTGACAATGCTTTCATAAAGTGTTGGTTGGTTTCGTGATCTAGGGAATTTCTCTAACTACTTCATTTTTGTTGAATTTGACAAGGTTATCAAAGTGTATGTGACCTATTCTTCTGTGCCATAGCCAAATTTCATCTTCCTTTCCTAGACAACACATTTCATTTCCAATTTCACTTAATACATATATGTTGCTTGAAGTTCTTGTAGTTGTTGCAATCAATTTTCTTGAACCTTCTTTTCTTATTTCGCACTTATGTGAATCAAAGTAATTTTATGACCTTGGTCACACATTTGACTCATACTTAGAAGATTATATTTCATATCTTATACTAGTAGAATATTCTCTGCCTTGGTATTCTTGTTTCCAATTCTAACTGTGCATTTTTTAATGATTTTAGTTGAATCATCATTTCCAAAGGAGACTGGTCCATCTCTTTCCTTTCTTAATGTAATAAACTTGTCTTTATCACCTATCATGTGTTTTGAACAGCCACTGTCAACATACAAAACATGTTTCTTCTGCTTATCTTGTAGAGCGAGTGTGCATTCTTCATTTCTATATTGATTATGCTTTCTTATCCATGTTCTCTTATGAGGTTCCTATCTGTGACTGTTGTTGTTCTGTTGTGGTTCTCTATGAGGGACTTTCATTCTAAAATATTTGGCCATGTGTCCAAAGTTGTTTCACTTGTAGCATTTCACTTCAGTGCTCAATGATTCAAACATGTTGTAGCTTCTTCTCTGTGTTTCATTGGGCCTTCTTGGATAACCGTTTTGTGTATGACTTTCAAAGTTGTTTATGTTCCTGCTATTAGCTCTACAATTTATAACTTTATGTCCAAAATTATTGCATGCATAACATAAACCAAAAAATATAGTTTGATACCAGGGAGTTGAATATCTTCGGAAAGGAGTTACTCTTACGAATCCTTCTTCTTCCTGAGGCCTATTTGTTTATGTCAGTCATTGATTCTGAATTTTTAATCTTCTTGGTGAAGGAGTGTCTTTGTAATATTCCTTGTAGATCTTCCTATCCCCTTTGATTGTTTCTACATAGCTTTTTGGATATGTTTCTTGTTATTTTTCTTTGGATCTTGATCCCTTTTCTTTTTGATTATATCCAAGTCCAGACTTGTCATGGTAAGGTTTTTTACTGTTGATAATGTCATCCAGAACTTTTCAGTTGTTCTGCATATTTTTCTTTTGAAGATCCTTTCTCAATGTGACAATCTCTGCTTCCAAATTTCCAATGATCTTGTCTCTTTATTCTAATTGTTCTTTGAGTACGTCTTCAATTATTTTATCTTCTTCTATTTGAACATTCAATTTCATGATCATTTTTTCTAGTTGAGTGTCTTCTTTCTTGTCTAGTTCTGCTTGTAGCTTCTTGTTTTTCTTCTTTTCTCTTCTTATAACTTCTTGGCACTCAACAATTATTCTCAGTAGTCAACTTCTACCTCTTCATATTCTTCCTCGGTGTCTTATTTATTAGAGTATTCTATTTCCATGAATAGAACTCTTTATGTCTCACTGTCATTGACTTCATCTTCATCTAATGAGGAGATGTCTTGTTTGGTGCATAAGATTTTCTTGAAAGATTTCTTTTTTGTTATTTTGCCTTTATATGTTTGTTTTCTATTTTAGTAATCTTCATCATTCCTCTTATTTTTATTATGAGGGAATTTGTTAGCAAAATGACCAATACGATCACAATTAAAACAAATCAATGGAATCTTGCCTTTATATCTGTCGTTGGTTCCCTTGTTCAATGTTCTGACAAAGTTGGCCACTTCTTCTTCATCATCTTCTGAGAAGTCATTGTTGCTGTTATGTTCCTTTTGCTTTCCCTTTTTCTTTGATCTTTTGGATTCTTTGAAAGATGCTTCTTTTATATCTGGATTTTCCTATTCATTTCCCATTTCATATGCTATGAATATTCCATATAGTTCGTCCATGCTTATTGAGTCTATATCTGCTCTTTCTTCTAGTGTTGATATCTTAGGATCAAATCTCATAAGAAGATATCTTAGTACCTTTTGAACAATTACAGATTCTTCAATTTCTTCTCCCAATCCTTTGATTGCATTCACTGTTTCATCAACTCGTAAGAAGTAAGCTGCAATATTCTCATCTTCCTTCATCTTTAGTTGTTTGAATTGACCTCTGTAAGTTTGAAGCTTTGTTGCTTTGACTTTTGAATCTCCTTCATAAATATTTTAAAGTTTGTCCCAAATATCTTTAGAGGATTTACAATGTACAACTTTGGTATATACCAATTCACCAAGACCATTCAAAAGTGCATTTGTGGCTTTGGAATTATTTTTACTGAGTTTCATAGATCTTTCACTTGTTGGTTGAACTGTTGGTTCTTTGTATCCATCTACTACTGATTGTCAAATTTCAAATCCCTGTGCCTGTATATATGTTTTCATACTTTTGTTCCATAATGCATACTGTTGTCCATCAAATTGTGGTATTCCATTTTTATACATGTTGTTGCTCTCCATGATCTAGCTTTCAGTGGTTAAATTGATTTATGAAGGAACCTGCTCTGATACCAATTGTTGGATTACTGAGAGGGGGGGTGAATCAGTAATAGAGAAATTCAATCATTTTTAACCATAAAATGCAAGTGTTATATCAATGTAGCATTATCATCCAATAGTTGCAGAGTAAATAAACAATGAACAAATGAGCAATCATACACATACACATTACACTAGTGTTTTTATGTGGAAACCCAAAGTGGAAGAAAACCATGTAATGTTTTTTCTTATATGTATTTAAGAATTACATTATGTTAGTCTCTAACTTTGTTTTTGATTAAGTGAGTGTCCCTAATCCTTGATCCTCCCTGCTTATGCTTTGTTGCCCAAGTTGGATTTTTACCTCTTGGTTTAAATGGTCATTTTTCCATTTTTATTGCACTTTTAAATGATTTTTGAAGTTTTTAAAAGTTTAGGATTTGATATGATAAATATTGCCACATCACTTGTCTATTCATTTTTTAATTTTCAAAAAATTTTCCAAGTCACAAATGGCGCTACAGGCATAGCACTATTCCTGCAGCGCTAGGAATAATCATATTTTTACATGCGCCAGCCTTCCCTGATCGTGTCATAATTTCTCAAATCGTGATTAGAGGATCTGCATGCCTCTCCACGATCTTTTCTCGGGTTGATACTTCAATTATAAAAACTACATATGAGGGATTGAGTTTTACCTTCCATACCTGCATCAAATCAAACATGTTTGAATATCATTAACATAACTATCACCTTTTATTTTAGTGTGTAGGCTATTTTGTGCAGATATCAATTGAAGGAAGAAGTGATTCTTAGTTCTTAACAGCCTACGGGAACGAAGAATTCAAATCATCAATCCTCACATATCTGTTTTCAGGACCATATCAACAGCATGGCACCAAAGAAGAGCGACCAGCTTATCAGACTAGAACCTGAGGGCATGAAATTACTCGAAGCATACCCTCAAATGGCATAGAGGCTTAAAGATGTGGGTTGGTTTTAATTTTTTACAACCTTCTAGGGGCACGATGAATATTTTTCAATGGTCTTCATGCAGAATTTTGATGGCTTTGAAGCTATAGTTGGAAAATTACTGATGTTAGTGACTGAACATTCAATTGCTAAAGCCTATAGATTGACAGCTGGTGGGGAAAGGTGGTGGACGAAGGAGAATGTGGTTATGGAATTTGTGAATCAATTTTTAATCCCAGAGAAACAAAAGCCTAACTGGAAAAAGGGAATACCACATAGCTGGGTAAAGAACGAATGGCATACTGCTTTGCTAATCATCCATGGGTATATTACGTGTGAGGGTAGGTTTTCATTGGTTTATCTTTACCATATCAGACTGCGAATTCACATTAATGGTGATTATCCTCTTAATTTACCCTACTTTCTACTTAAGATTTTATCTAAAATGTTCAAGAGGGTGTAGTCTCATCCTGCTACAGCTAAAGGCAGTCTCTTTCACCAAGGTTTAATTAAGACACTAGTAATCTCCTCTTTAAATGAAGTCCAGAGACCCTGGGATTGGCTAATCTAGTCTTTAATAAATTATTTACAGTCAGCTAAATCCAAAAATGCCAATAGGAAGAAATCAGCCCAAAAGAAACAGACTGGTAAATCCATTGAGTTCCTAATTAAAGAAGAATCACATGCAGCTAGGGTAACTCGAGCTAGAAAGAGGAAGTTGAAAAATCAACAAACCATTGGAGATTTTCCTGTAGGTAAAGAGAATGAGGAAGCTACCACTAGTCGAGGTAAGAAATCTAAACCAGATGAAGACATTAACATATTTCTTAATCCAGAGATAAAGATGGAAATTGATGAGGATGAGGATTATACTATGAACCCAGTTCAGTCCATAGTCAAGCAGAAACACAAATCTACAAATAAGAAGAGTGCAAAGGGAAAAAAATAGAGAAAATATCCAATACATGTGCCTAAGTGCCCTAGGCGAAAATCCACCAGAGTTGTCAATAAATTTAGATTAAATTCAAAGGCCATGTTTGATCCATCCATTAAAAAGAAGAATCTTATAATTATAGAGGATAATTCAGAAGATTCCAAAACAAGCATCAAGAAACATGCAGAGACACCTTCTTTGCACAGGACTGATAAAGAATCTAAAAAGTTGAGGAAGAGATAAGAGAAGGGAAAACAGGTTGCTCAATACTCCAGGAGAAATGTGACAAGAGAAACCACTAGATCAAATTCAAAATCTAAATCTATGTTTAGGGGTACAGGTGTATTTTCTGATGACAAAGATGATCCTTTTGCAGAACCAGATCAGATTCCAGACCTTCCAGATACCAGGGATTATGATAGCACTGAAGATGAAGATCATAGCTATGGATTATCTTCAAGATATAGGATCAAATTAAGAAAACCTCAAGCTTCTATAGACCTGAATCTACCTACACCTGTAGAGGAATATCCATAGTTTAAAGTTAGAAATGAAAAAGACAGGATTAAGGAGATACAGGGTATGGTAAAACAATTACAGAAAGAGAAAGCTCTAGTGGAGCAATGGAATGCTAGATAGTAACAGAAGATACAGGATTTCAAGAAGAAACAAAAACAACAAAAATAATTTCTTAAGGAGTTGCGAGAATCCAATTTTAGGTTATACTGGCACAATATTGTGCTAACAACCAAACTGAAGCAGAGAGACACCAAAGCCAGTGCAGTCATTATACCATGATAGTTTATGAAGTTCTTTCCTACAGTTTTGAATGTTTTGATGCTATTACTCAGGGAGTAAAAGATGAACAATTCAATATTTTGATCAAATGATATTTCGAATGGAACAACTCAGTAAGATATGATTCCAAATTTTGTGGGATTTGCCAAGTTGTTGTAAAAGATATTTTGGGTTAATTTGTTGAACTTTCTACTATATTGGCATTATAAGTGCTTGATTGAGTTGATTCTCCTAGAAGATAGGCATTGACTAGATCCTATTACAAACTGAATACTAGAAAATAGGATCTATAGTAATACTCTGTGTACTTTAAATAGACAAAAGGAAGATTTTAGGAGGGTCTATAAGTTGGGCTTTCAGGGACCTATTTTGAATTTCATTGTAAGACAGTTTTATTCCACATTGATACTAAATGGCAAAGGAATGTTGATGGTCATATTTTCTATGATTTTCTTTCATTTCATGTTCTATTTATTTTCTTACTTGAAGTCATTTTTATGTTTCAATGCATTGATTTCTTGATCTTAAGTAACACAGTGAACACTTTATTGTTATTGTTTATTATCAAGATTTTCCTTCAAGTACATGTTCTTGTTTCTAAATTATATTTTGAAATAATAAATCTTTATGGGGTTGACAAATTGAATGCTCTCATATTTCCTTTCTTTATTTTCCTTATTTGTCTGATCTATTAATGTAACTACCTTTTACTAAATCAGTTGGATATCTAATGGCTTTATTTTGAGTTATGTGTTTACCTTGAAACCTTGAACTAGATTTCAACCATCCTCAAAAAACCAATTCACAAAACCCTTAAAATACTATTGCAATAACATGATGATGCCCTAGTTTTCCCTCTCACAGTCAAGTGCAACTTTAGGGACTAACACATTCATTGGAAGCACCAACTTACTTTGTTTTCCAGATGTAACTGGAAGGAGGCTCTAACCCCTTATTTTCTCAGGCTACAACCTGAGGGAAGCTCCAACTCCCCAATTATATAGCTACAAGTAGAAGGAGGTTACAACCCCCTATGTTCTCTAGCTACAACTGGAAGGTGGCTACAACCACCTGTCCGTGCCCCATCCAATCGCCATGAAATATAAGTAGAATGATGGAACCACTGTCACACTATCACTATGAGATACACCATTGTAAACATGTACCAATAAAATTGCACCAAACAACCTGTACCAAACAACATATAATCAACTTGTACCATAAACAAGTGCATCAACCATGCACCAACTTGTAACTCAACATGTACCATCAACGAGTGCATCAACCATGCACCAAATATGTACCAATCATGCATCAAATATATATAAACTATGACTCATCAAGATGTATCAACGTCAACAACTATACACCCATGTATGTGCCAACTCATCAACTACTTGTCTCAACCATGTACCCAACATGTATCTCAACCAAAATCCCTCATCAATTTCATCATCCAAATATGATTTGTAACTCTGTAATAGACCTGGTGTATATGATCACATACCTGCAAACCTTCCTTAACTTTAAAAACAAGAGACTAGCATTTTCATCAAACTTTACTTTAGTCTCACATGACTAATTTTGGAATAGTCAACAACCCTAACTTGAAATAATCATAACTATGTACTTGTGATGAATAAGGATCTGAAAATAGTACACAATGTTCTTCAGTGTCATTTGTGCAATTCCTCCAGGTTTCACTACTTGGAACCTCTCATAAAAGGAGTTATAGCAAAAATAGCATACCTTGTTGAATTCTGGCTTATTCTAGAGAGTGAACTTGTAGAGCATTCCCCGCACGGATTATTAATTGTGTGGATATTAAAATGGTACAAAAAATACTGCAGACTGTACTCTAACTAATACATTTGGTCTTACTGAATTTGGATCTGCTATGAAGAAGTTATGATGTTTTTACTCGAAACACTTGTTTAGACTAGTTTCAGGACTAGCCACAAACCCTATTTTCCACAGAGTGTAACAACAAAAATAAAACGACCCAAAAGATGAATTTTTTATCACGGCTACTTGGATATGTTTCCTCAATGAACTCCATATTTCGTAGTCTGAATCATTATAGAAAAATATTTATTGTGAAAATGGTGAGATGACCTATAAAGAACATACCTTAGAAAGCATCATCAAAATAATTTATTCTCCCTTGAATTTCGGCCTTCTTTACTTCACCTTCCCTCTGAAATTTGCCTTAGATATCCTTTGGTTACCTCAGTCACTTGTAGATATTCAATATTCTCAAGTGTAATGAAAATGAGATACCCTTGCCTCTTATTTATACTTTTATGTAGCTTCCTCAAGGGGTTACCTTCTAACCATCTTAACCCAATTTCCTTATTTTAGGGCTAACCCACTTCTAACCACTTGTCCACTTAGTAATTTCTCCATTAACTTTATTATTTAAATAATTTCTTTTTTATATACTTTGACTTATAGTACACTCATCAATTCACTTTATTATTTAAATAATTTCTTCTTTGCACCCACTTTGACTACTTTGACCTTTTGAGGCTTCTAGATGACTCATGAGGGTTCTCCAACTTCACATGTCCATAACTCTCTAACCGTGAGGAGTTATGTGATGTTCCACATACCACCGGAAATGACATGACATGTACTATCCATATAGAATAGTCTTACATTCAAATATATTAAAACTCATACCATTATACATCAAACAAACTTGGGTCCATTCCCTAAGACTTTGTGCTACCGGAATTCGCTACCGGACTTTCTTCAAGGGTTGACATCAATGACAACCAACCCAATTAATCAAAACTTTTTGTATTCTTCAAAATATGTTTCTTATATGATCATGGAGTATTTACAACCATATATATGATTGTAAATGATTTTTTAATGAAGAACATCTTTCATAAATAAAACTCCACAAAGAATTACTTCGGGGTCGATTTCAATTATATCTTTTAACTTTGATTCTTGAGTATGAGGTATTTGAAATTGACCTATCAAATTATCTTCTATTATAATTGTTAACACTCTTTTAAAAAAAATTGAGATGATCAATTCTCTTCTATTTCTTGTGAAGAAGATATGGATGCATTTGTATGTGATTAAGAAGAATGTATGTTTGATGTTGATCACAAATAAATTTTGATGTTGAATCCCTCCTTCAATATTTTTATTGTTAAAAGGCTTCTTGTTGCACATGAAAATCATATCAGATTATTGAAGAACCATTTTATTGAATAAATTCAAGTAATAAATATCTATGGTTTGCTACCTAAGCATTGTCTTAATCCAAGATATCACATATATATCTTTCATCCAAAGAGGAGTACCACCTATATAAAAAAGCAGGGGGATTCATATCCTTTTGAGGTTGTCGTTTCGATCTTGACAAATTCAAATGTCAACAAGGTGCAACTCTAAACATTTTGTGTTTCCCGGTTAAGGATTTTCAAGCTAAATTTCTTGGCATTATGTGTGAATGTTATTGTTTTCCTTTTTTTTTTCAAGAATTTGTGTGCATATTTCTATACTGTAAAGGTTTAAAACTTACACTTATTAAGTACTATAGCTAAGAAGGGATCTATTTTTAATTGGGATACAATTCTCTCTCATACTCTATTCAATGCACTAAAGCAAAAGACACAATTTTGAGTCCCCTTCGGGATTTTATATGACATCTTAGCTTGTTGACATAGTGTGTGCTAGAAATCCATTTCCAAGTATGGGAGGGGATTGAAGTATTGATGATGTACCCATGTTAGAAAAAATAAGGTGTGCTCATTTCACCATAGACAATATAGCAATAGTGTCACCCAACCATATGCAGAAAGGTCACCCATGAGAAAATTAACCTTGATGGACAGAATGATTCCTGAAGCAAACCAATATCCAACCAAGGTAGCGCACCTTTCTCCAAGGCTAGCACACTAAGCAAGAATAACCAAATACCAAGTAGAAATTCCAAACCATAACCAAGAGACCAAGTCACCATTGTTGCAACTGCATCTTTCCTCTAGTCATGCACACTTCTTGTCCTTATGCAGTTGTGAGTGAGTGAGTGACAAATGAGCTCTAGCACCCTCTATTTATACTATTCCATATCACTTGACTGGGCCGACTTCTCTTCCTAGAGGATAATAACTCAATATTAAATATTCTCTTGAGTCAACTTGTCTTCTAGGGTTATTATCCAACATTTTAGGTTTTCTCTTGCTTCCCAAAATATTCTAGTCTTGTCAAAGGTTACACGTGGAGGTTAATACCTCCCGCAACTACCATAATATCAACACTCTCTCCTAGTTAGGAAGGTATTAAAGGCAATGTTCTTGAGCACAAATAGACCATTCAATTAGTAGCATCATCATAGCCACACATGATATCTTATGATCAAATCACGAGCACCATCATTACTATCCAACTAGATAGTCTCCATGGCAATCAGAACAATGTCATCCAATCGAACACAATTGTGTTTATAGTATTATACAAACTAATATCCAGTGGTACACAACCACTCTTAGTAGCACACTGCTACTAACTCGTGACACACAGTCACTACCAGTGGATCACATCCACCACAGTAGCATATGACTATTTTCCAGAGACATATAATCTCTACAACAATCATATCATCTGATATCAACCTACATAAGCAATATCATGATACAAACTGAGTCATCTGGGTTGTTACACATTATTTTCGATACTCCTATGACCGTTAATGATGTACACCTATCCTTTGTCTTTAGAAGGATCAACTTCCTTAATCCTGAAAGAAGAATGAAGATGAACTTTCCCAGAGAGATGAAATTATATTTTCCTTTGTAAAAAACCTTGTAAAGAAGGATTGTCGCACCTTGCTTAGTGTTACGAGTGCGATTATCTAGGATCGACGCATGTTGCACATCAGTGGCTTGCGATATTGTCGCAGTTTTATCAATGTTAAGGGTGTGACGATCGCTCGTATGAAGAAAAAGAGAAGCTTCTCGACGCTTCTAGAATAGAAGCTTCAAGGGTGAGGTGGCCTCCGATCAGTTTGGATCTGAGTCGCATCCATGATCTCATGGGATCATCCTATCTTTTTCAGCTTATAAAAGGAGGAGGCCTCTCATAGGGAAAGTTATCTTTTAGAATAGATTTTTTGGGTGAGATTTGGAATGGTTAGATAATTTTTGTAACTTCATCTTAGCTACATAGATTCAGCTAATGAGATATTAGTCTAGCCAAGAGTTTGGATTAGATTTAGATATAGCTAATTTATATGGATTTTTTGGGCCTATGGTGGCTTTGAGTTTCTCTTTGTCAAGTTGAGATCGTAAGTAGCTGTCAGATCTACAGTCTCAAAATCCATGGAGCAGAAGTGTGTGGGAAGAAAGAAATTGTTGGAAGGAACCTGACAACATCAAGGCGTCTGGTTGTATCTTTCTTCCACACTCTTTAATACAGATATACTTTTTCTTTCATATATGAACGTTATTGGTCCATATTGTATGATTCCTTGATCACATACATAGTTTATATTGAATAGACTCTATTATTCTTGTCTTTGTTGGCTTGTGTTTATTTGCAGATACTTCTCCATAAGCCTTACGATGGAGCTGGGATCACATTGGTGAGGTCAGGTCTATAAAATTTAAAAGGTATATTTTAAATCCTCTTCTTATTTGGTAACTGAAATCTAAGGAAAGTTTAGTATATTGTCTTGTTTTGTTCTAGTTTCGGGGTGAAACTAGGGAGATCAGTTTGTGTCTACACTTACCGATTTTTCTTGAAACAAAATTGGCGACCATACTGGGAAACAGATTTTTTTACCCTAGTTTGTCTTGCTTTCTTGCTTTGATTTCCTAGGTTTTATTTTTTTAGTCACTGGGAGATCCATATTGACTCTCTAACTATTTATTTCACTGGAAAAGCTTCTTGCTTTTTATTTTTTCCATTTTTCCCTTAATCGATGCACCCTGATTTGAGAGACAGTGCGACATTGTTGCACTGTGGTCTTCAGTGATCTGCGACGATTAGGATTGTCGCACTGGATTCGTCTTACAGCCTGCGACGATTGTGAAATTTTTTTGTTTTTGGTGGTTTTCCTTTACTAGATATGAGATATGGTTTTGGGGTGATTTGATTATAGTCTGGTTACAATCTGCTTGACATTGTTAAGTTTGTTTTTAGCCATCTTTTCTTTGTTCTAGCTTGTTTGCTTCTAAAAGATTTGTTTTTGGATATTTTTTTTTTTTTGGGGGGGGGGAGAATCATGTATTGGTGTATAGTCTCTTTGGCTCATTTCTTGAAGATCTTGATATTGATGAGTTTAATAAAATCTTGGGACATTGTGCATCTGGGAATGATAAACATTTTCTCCTTCTCGTAATATAGATTTCATTGAAGTGAAATATTTACATATTCATTTATTTGCATAAGTTTAGAGTAGGTCAAAACATCATTTAGTCCACACCATTTTCCTCTTGAGTAACAACATCTTAATAAAATTTACGCGTTAATTAAAATATACCTAGAAAATTTTGTTTCTAGGGCTCTTTGCAACCTACATTAGATTAGTTGTAGGGATTTGGAATAGGTGTGAAATATAACTTTCCAACGCTGTAAACAAACATAGAATCTTGAGTTAGGGAGCGGTGAAATCCATTTACTACATTTTGTCCTGGGAAGCCCTTCTCACACAAGGGTCAATCACGAGGTCGCATTAAGGCCAACAAAGTTACTAACCCTTCTTTGTTGGTCTTGGTGTAGTGGTTGTGTTAAAGTTTAAGCTATTATTAGGTTACATTTCAATTTACTGGATAACCATAGCATAGATAGGATCACTAAGAGAAACACAATCAAAATATACACAACATTTATCCTAGGAAACCCTCATGGGGAAGAAAACCCGAAAAAATTCCTTAATATAGATATCCAATACAATGCCAAGACAATAAACCAAACACT
Organism: Picea engelmannii; assembly: GCA_009831015.1. Lineage (NCBI taxonomy): Eukaryota > Viridiplantae > Streptophyta > Pinopsida > Pinales > Pinaceae > Picea > Picea engelmannii. Next base: position 168,928 of record ML798154.1, read on the forward strand.
AGAGAATATCCTCTCCCAGGAAATGCGCCTCTCTCTCTTCCTTCTTCCGGCAACCGGTAACTGCAGCTTCCTTCAATACTTGCTCACTATATGAGTGAGCTAATTGAGTGAACAAATGAGTGGTTGGCTTCCTTTATTTATACAAACTGGCAAGCGTTGAAAGGAGGTGTCTCTTCACTGGCAGGGCCGACTTGTCTTTCTGGGTGGTTAGAACCACTTTAATTTGCCTGGGGGCCGACTTCTTAATTTTCATATTACAATTAGGGTTTGACCAATTCGAAAAATGGGATTTGGTCAATTACAATACCCGACATGATCAATCCACAAAAGGGGATAAGAATATTCTTTGTAGTTACACAATATTTTAACACTCCCTCTTAAAAAGAAGGATATTCTTTATCTTTTGACAGGTCACTGGATGTCATCATCAACTGAACAACAGAAACAACTGGATAACATCATCAACTGGGTAACATCATCAACTGGCTAATAGCATCAACTGGATAATAGGAGGCATCAATATAATCCACTTGGTCATCTGACATCACGATTGGCATATCTATAAATCATCAGAAGTTTTGTTCTCTTTATCTTCATGCAAAAGATACTCTTTCTTTCTTTCATATTCACGCAGAATATACTCTTTCTTATCTTCACACAGAATATATCTTATCTTCACACATAAGATATTCTATGAGTTTCGCCATTCCTTTTATGTTCTCCCTTCTCTTGTAGTCATCTATCTCACCCATCCACTGGGGAGGACTACTACCATAGATCCATTCCTAGTCATCCCACAAGAACTAGAGAAGCTAAGATGCTAGCCTGGGCAAGACTAGACTCCCTTTCCATGATCCACGCAGGATCATGACACAAACCTCAAGAGCCAACTAACCATTCCACATGATCAAGGTTTGTTTTCCAGGCTACTCAATCCTTGGCCAAAGGAGAGTATTTTCCTGCTGCCCCTTGGAGAAACATCCACACTCCTCTCTACTAGGGTGGTCACACCCCTCTATAAGGGTATTCTAGCATGTCCCTAGAGTATCCAAAACTCAACACTTGGACAGAGGCCAACCTTGGAAAATTTCTCATTCCCCTTCTCTACGAAGGTCTCTTCTCTTTTCCTTCTCTATGAAGGTATACCTATGGGATTGTTCATTCCTTCTCTACGAAGGTCTCTTCTCTTTTCCTTCTCTATGAAGGTATACCTATGGGATTGCTCATTCCTTCTCTACAAAGGTCTAGCTATGGGATCTGGAAAAAAAAATCTCTTGTGGTCCAAAATATTTTCATGGTATAATACCATGTTAACCATCTACTGGGCACCATCCATCTACTTTCCTAATTGCACCAAATCACGATCCTCCATTTCGAACTTGGAGACATATATCCATATTGCATCAAACTAAGAGCTTCTAATCATCATCCTTGAAGTTCTCTTTTGTAATATCATGGGTGCCTTCTTGAGTTTGAACATTTCTTTCTTTTTGACTTCATACTAGATCAACCTGATCCCTCTGCATCTATAAGAATGGTACTGGACAACCTGCAGTTACCTGCATCTCATCAACTATAGCTGAGTATCCATATTTCTCTTCATCTTGAACATTTTTGTTTTGCATATTTAGGAGCCTCTTGCTCCTATATAAATACTGGATATTGTCTGGTCTTTACTGACTGTCACCATATCATAAGTCCTTCTCATGTTGTCTAAGTTATGCAAGTCAAGGCATAAGTTCTTTCTTCTGAGACCTGTAAACTTACTTACAGTATGCTTTATGAGATATGTCACTTAGCCAATCAGTCAGTAACAATAAGTAGTAATCAAATAAAACTATATCATGATTTCTATCAGAGTAGTACACATCTTTTCTTAAGCAAAACTTGTTCAACCATGTACACATCTGAAACCCTAATCATGAATAAGACTTTTGAACTCTTTTTCACTCTAGCTATGAAATTACCAAATTTTCCCTTACTGTCATAGTTGAACACATACCTTTGTCACTCTCATGAGTGATCATACCTGAAATAAATATTTTGTCTCTTTCTCTATCCTCTTCTTTGATAAGTCTGCATAGACACTGAAATAAAATGAGGTTAATCAACATTCTCACAAAAATCTAACTTGTAATGATAAAGTATTAAAGTAAACAAGATACTAAAAATAAACATGAATACTTATCTTTTGTTTTTGTGTGGAGAGGATCCACAGACTCCACCATTTTCTATCTTTCTTCAGATCAACTATCTTCAACTTAAAGTACATATTTCTTAATTTCTACTAAATCTTTCTTTGAGGGAGGAGATTCCTCTTCCTCTGCCACATGTGCTTGATGTTTTCTTTTCACTTTTCCTTGAGCACAGTCATAGGAAAATTTTCCCAACTTTTGACAGTTGCAGCATCTGATCTTTGAAACATCTTTCTTCTTATCTGGAACTCTTACGAAGTTAGCTTCTAGTTGTTCTTTGAATTGTGATATTCTGGAGAAATATTTCTGAATTGTTTCTCCTTTATGCATCCTTGTATTCTTGAGTTGAGTTCTTAGATTCATCTTTCAATTGATGTTCCTTCCTTCATATAATTGGGTTATGGCATCAAACATTTATTTTGGAGTCTTCTTTGAGGCCACTTAAGGAATCAGGTGATCTTTGATAGAATCTACAATGATTCTATTGGCCCTAACTGTGTCTTTTTGGTGTTTTTCTTTAGCTGCAACATCTGTGGGTTCTGGTACATTCTCTTTAATTAATCTTTCTAGGTAATTCTCTTCAAGGATGAGTGAAATCCTATACTTCCAGGCACAGAATTTTTCCACACTTTCTAGCTTGTCAACAAGCTTAGTGCTTGCAGACATCTTTTACTTGGAGCTAAGAAAATGACCAAAAAATAAAAATGCTCATAATTGAATTTTGAACTTACCAGGAGGTGCGCTTGGCTGAGGCGAGTATCCCGGTGTGGTTAGATTTTAAAAAATCAAATTTTTGACCCTTCAAACTTAACCAGTGGATTTCTAGACTAGTGCTTCTGGTTTTCTGGTACTTCTGGTTTCCTGGTACTTCTGGTTTTCTGGAACTTCTGGTACTGGTGAAAACTATGGTTTCACTTTCTGAGAGTTCTATCCACTTAAAAGGTGTGTTGAAGGTGCCAATGAGTTCCTTAGGCTAGGTCACACTTTTCTAGATGATCTTTATGCTGAAATTCCTCTTTAATAAAAAGCCCTAATTTTCTTGTACGACAACAGTGACTTTTTTCTTTTTACTGTGAAATATGATCTCTTCAGCATAGTTCTGATACCATGTTAAAGTTTAAGATATTATTAGGTTACATTTCAATTTACTAGATAACCATAGCATAGATAGGATCATTGAGAGAAACATAATCACAAGATACACAACATTTATCTTGGGAAACCCTCATTGGGAAGAAAACCCAGAAAAACTTCCTTAATATAGATAGCCAATACAATGCCAAGAAAATAAACCAAACACTAGAGAATATCCTCTCCCAAGCAATGCACCTCTCTCTCTTCCTTCTTCCGGCAATCGACAACTGTAACTTCCTTCAATACTTGCTCACTAGATGAGTGAGCTAAGTGAGTGAACAAATGAGTGGTTGGTTTCCTTTATTTATACAAACTGGCAAGCGCTGAAAGGAGGTGTCTCTTCGCTAGCAGGGACGACTTGTCTTTCTGGGTGGTTAGAACCACTTTAATTTGCCTGGGGGGAAACTTCTTACTTTGCATATTAAAATTAGGGTTTGACCAATCCAAAAAGGGGATTTGGTCAATTACAATGCCCGACATGATCAATCCACAAAAGGGGATTGATCTAATGAATAATAAATATATTTTATCTTTTACTTTATCCACAAAAGGGGATAATAATATTCTTTGCAGTTACACAATATTTTAACAGGTTGCACGTATTATTAGGGGTCACTTGAGAAAACAACCCTGTGCGGGCCTTCTCAAGTCAATTTCGGGTTCATCTACCATGCTCTTGCACATATATCAGACTGTCGACTGTTTCCCCGGGCATCATTTTTTTATTTAGTAACCTTAGTGGTCTTTCTTTAGGGTTAATACACGAGGTGATGGTGAAGGGGAAAGTCTTCGCTGTACCTGGAATCGACGTTGGCCAAACTCACTCGGGCTCCTTGGAGGGTAAATCCATGTTTATTGTGTGGAATCTTGCACCAAGGCGTGAGTCTGTTAATCAGGTCATCAACGTAACTTTTCCACCCGCTCTATCTCAGCCCCTTCTTACATTGTTCCCGCGACGTTGGATTTCATCACCAACTAGTGCGTTCATTGTGAGAAGGTTTTGCTTGTTTACTTGCTTCCTAGATTTTTAGCGTGTGTTTTTTTTTCCCTAGAATACTCTAGGTTGGATCTGTGTTTAATTGTGTCAGTTCCCGGAATGACCAATGAAGCAACCCCTACTCCAAGGGAACCTTTTGTTTTTCCTTCTTACGAAAACGTTGATCCTCCTTACATCGCTACATTGAGCCTTCCAGGCCTCACAATTGGATTACTGGTATGGTTGTTTTCCACTCTGGTAATCCCGATTGCAACGAGTCCTTCGGTTGTAAGCACTTCCCCCCAAGAACATCAACCTCATGTTGATCCTTCACCTTCTTCACCAGTAAGATCTTCTTCGCCTTCTTCACTTGCAAGGTCTTCTTCTGTTTCATCTTCTTCATTGAGTGAAAGCTCTGAAGCTAGTAACCCAGTGGATAAGAACAAGAAGAAAAGGAATATTAAGAAGAAGAAAAATAAGCAAGGTTCCAAACTTCCAACCACTTCCAGACATGTTGGAAAAAAACAAGTTACCGATAATCGTGTTGGGAGTGTTGATGATGCCAAGATCACCCAAACAACCTGTAAGCCCAAGTACCCTTGCAAGCTTTGTAAGGGTAGCCATCTTATGAAGGATTTACCTGGTATATCCAAGGTTATAGAAGTATGGTCTACACTCCCTCTCCATCCCATGTCGTTAGCCTCTGAACAACATGATGATGACCTCTCGTCAACTAGTCAGGATATCGTTGGGAAGAAGAAAAGTAGATTCAATTTCTTGTGTAGGTTATGCGGAGGGAGTCATCAAACTCACCTTTTCCCTCATATGGAATAAGCCTTGAAATTACTAGAAGACATGACTATTTCCTAGCCTCAACTTCTGGTTGCTTACTGCAGGCTTACTCTCAACCCACATGTAGTTGATGGAATGATCAATCTGGTCCCTTCATCGGTCAATCCGGTTGATTAGGTAGTCAATGGGGTCGCATCCTTAGTTGAACCAATTGACAAAGTGGTTGATCTGATCTCATCTTATGTTGACCCCATTCTCCCCTTGGAGAATGAAACCCAAGTGGTCGATTTGATCCCATCATCAGTCGATCCTACTCTCTCGCTAGAGATTAAACCAGATACAGCTCATGTTTTTCTTGTTGATATAGAATCTACCGTGCTAGGGGGAATTCCTCCTTCTCCCGTGGAACTCCCTCCAAGTAATGAGGCCATCCTTTTTTATTGGGGTGTGCTAACTAGACATCGTCTTCCCTCTCACATTCCTTTCAATATTAAAGTACATGTTTGTGGTCGGGACGTTCTGCATACACTGGTGAATGAAGGTGCGTCAGTTAGTATTTTGTCCTCTATTGCTTGGAAATATTTGGGTTGTCCTCAACTTGTGTTGGTTATGCAGAATATATTAGATTTTAACAGAAGAACCAATAAACCTTTGGGGATCCTTCCTCGGTTTCCAATAACTTTAGGAGGGAAAATTGTCTTTATTAACGTAATGTTAGTCCAAGATCCCTTGGATTTTGATTTACTCCTTGGGCAAGATTATGTCTATGCCATGAAAGCTATCGTGTCCACTCTTTTTCGTGTGATATCTTTCCCTCACGATGGAATAATTGTGACTATTGGTCAACTTTTGTTTGTTGGCCCTAACTTGACCATCAACTCAATGACCTCCCTAAACGGTTTGTATATGTAGACGGTATCGCCCCTGCCACAGGTCAATTATGTGGCGTTGTCTCCCATGCCTTCAGCTGCAGGTGAAGATGAGCCTCTCACTGTAAGCTCAGTCTCTTATGACTTAGATTTGGTAGTTTACATGGTGATCTCTTCAATAGGGCTATTAGAGCGTGACCTCCTTACCCCTATCGCGACCCTCGACATGTGTTCCTTCCAGAGTGTGTTTCTTTCTTCAAGTGAAGATCTCTTGGAATCCATGACCAAGTTTTGTCCCTTGACATGGTGTCCTTCCAGAGAATTGTCCTCTTGGAATTCATGATCAATAAGAGGAGTTTTGAGCATGGTTTTTCGATTTCAAGCTCGTTAAAAAATGAAACCAATTATGAGGATAGTTTTGCGTCTTTATGGAAACCTCGTTAAAAAATGAAACAGAGCTTACGAGGATAGTTTTTGTGTATCTGTGGAAACCTCGTTAAAAAATGAAACAAAGGTTATGAGCATAGTTCTTCTCATGTGTCAAGCACATTAAAAAATAAAACATCATGTCTCAAGCATACTTCATGTTCCTGTTTCAAGCTCGTTAAAAATGAAATAGATTTCCCCCCTCTTCGATTGAGTCAGGTACTTCATTACGTATAGTATTTGAAGCTTCATTTCACCCCCCTGTCTCATTCAACGAAACAAATCTTGGGGGACAATTCTTACAGCCTTTGGACTTCATGTTGAATTTAAGTCGCTCACTTCTTAAGCTAGGGGAAAAGTACCAACCATCCCTGGATTATGCGTTGGGAAGTCTCAAGCATAGTTTTTCTAGTTTGAAGCTTGTGTAAAAATGAAACCAATTCAAGCATGGTTTTCTCTGGTTCAAGCTTGCATAAAACTGAAACCACCTACCTCAAGTATAGTTTCCTCTGGTTCAAGATTGTGTAAAAATGAAACCAGGTCCAAGCATAGTTTTGTTTAGTTTTAAGCTTGTGTAAAAATAAAATCTATCCCAAGCATAGTTTTACTTTGGTTCAAGCTTGTGTAAAAATGAAACCAAACCCAAGCTTAGTCTTTGTTCTTTCTCATGCTCATAAATACCTGAGAATGTAACCAATTATACTTTTATCACTTTTTCGAACTCGTAAAGGTTATATGAAAAAGAAACCCCCGGAGTTATCTTTAAGCTCTTTTCAAACTCTCTAAATATGGAAAGATTTTTGAGCGATCTGGTTTTTTCACGCTCGTTAAAGTATTTGAAGAAAATGTCTGTTGAGCGGTAGTTTATCTCTTTTTCGGTTTCATCAAACTACTTTATGAAAAGGAAACACTCTAATAAAGAATCATTAGAAAACGTTATGGAGATCTTGTTATCACACAATTTGTACTTTGATCCAAAGGATAAGGTTTAGGAAAGGAAAATTGGGGTAACAAAGGTTATCCTATCACTATCACCTCAATAGGATGCCTCTTTCTATTTAGGGTTGATGACCCAAGGGAGACATCCCCAGTGACTTGGGGGTTTGAGAAGGAAAAGGTTAAGGTGTCTATGAAAATATCCCCTCTCACAAGTCACACTGATTAGAAAGTCTCAGGGTTTTAACCAATGAAGTAGTGAAATATTAAGATGTACCTTCCCAGAAGAAAGCAACAATAAAATATATCTTTAGCAAGTACAACTTGTTGTTAGTACTTCATAAAACCACGGAATTTATCAATAAAAGTAATGGCGGATATATGGTGAAGCAAACAGAAATTTGTAGCAGTGATATTTATAAGTCAAAAGCTTCACAATAAGTGCCTTAAAATGGCTTCAAAATGACCAAGAATAATTACTCATTAACATCAAAATACTAGCATTTGTTAGAAGCAAGTCAAGGAGTGTATTAATCAAATTTTTCAATTTCTTTTAGATGCTTTTAGTGCAGCTGCAATAGACGGTTGTAGCTTATTTTTGTAACAATGGCAACTAAGTTAGTAGATTAGACTATTCTAAGGTTAGGAGTAGTTAGTAGAGAGCTTAAGGTATAGGTTTTGATAGGGGTTTTTGTCAATCACTCAATAGAAAGTCTTAGATTAGTGCCTTTAGGGAAAATGGAGTCTTTTAGGTAGTAGAAAATCTTGAAGGAACAAATGATAGTGAGAGAACTAAAGACAAGAGGGTTAATAATTGAAGTGTTGGTAGCCCAAGGCTTCAATTACCAAACCCTAGGGGGAAAATGGCTACTAGGAAGTAGGTAACCCTAGGCCCTAGTAGTTTTCTTCCTCCTTTAGCTCAAATATGAAAATATGACGGCTTAGATGAAGCAATATGTGCTAGGGTGTTGCAATGGCAAGGACCTTAGCAAAAGCTTCAAGAAAATCGGCTTTCTAGCAAGATCTAGTAGGTGAAAGCTATTAAGGCAAGGACAATAACATGTGCTAAGATTCCTAGGGTTTTAAGCTAGCAATTTCATAATCTTAGTATAAATGCAAAATAAACATAAATATAACCATTCAATGAAGAAGAATTGCAGAAATTTTACTTACATTCACCAAGAATCATCTAGCAAATACTCTAGTTGAACACTTCCACCAAGAAAATTGTCAAAATAGTCCAAAACAAGCCTCCTTCAAGAAGTGCGCACTAAATTTCAGCCATGCAACCCCAAATAGGGCTAAAATTTCAGACCTCTCACTTGTGTGAGTGAAAGATGATGAAAAAATACAAGGGAAAATCCCATATTTATATAGTTACAATGACTAGAATTAGGTCAAAAAGGCCGACATGGCCGGTTACATGTGATATCCAGTTTTTACATTAAATGACAATTAAAACCCTAAATCAAGCAGAAAAGGTGACATCATGCCCTTTTAGGGTGAGTTTAGGCCTTCTTAGGGAAATGTTGGCCTCCAGGAGTAAATCGTTAGGCCTCCTAAGGCCTATGGATCAAACCACACGTCCCACTTGACACACAACTGCCTCCAAAGTGTCCAAAACATTGGGTGATGTCAAGGGTCACATGGGTGATGACATGGGACTTTCAAGGCCTATATTGTAGTGAGAATAGTAAGACCCCATGGGTCCATGTCTGCCAGGTTTTCTCTGGTGGAATGTCCTCCTCTCTCTCTGGTGCATACCCCTGATCTGTCTCTGCCCCCGGCTAGGGTATCAACATCCATATGGTGGGATTTTATCCCTATGGAGGTCTGAACTAATCATCTCCCCATGTGTACTTTTTCGTTGGGTGTGGCCCTGCAACAACAATAATTACGCCCTCCATGGTCTCATAAGTCACAAGGATCATAGAAATGTCAATCACATCTAACAATCAAGTTATTTAAACATGTGCATAAAACTCCCTTTTCCCAGACAAGTGCTCAAAGACGTTATGTTATTGAACAAGCCAGGTTTGGAGGGGGCGTTAGGATGTCCTATTGGTCTAATTGTCATTGGACATGGGATGTTTCCATATGAAAACAAATCTGGGCCATGTAAGTGGATGAGGTGGTAAGGGATATATGAGCAATGGGTGTAGTGATGACAGGGGAATGTATGGATTACATGTGGGTGCCTTTGAAGAAGGTGAGTTGCACCTTGTCAAGTATGCAAATGATTCCAAGCCCATTCAATGCCTTTTATCTTCTTATCTTATTTCTTTTTCTTTCAAGAGACTAGTTAGGGGACATTTCCTTAGCGTGGTGACCAGTGGTGACAATGTTACCCAAAAGAATTTCACGGAGATGAGAAGGTTGGCTCGTGATGAGACCCCCTTTCTCTCGGTTATTCCACCAAGAGACACTACCTTGGTGTGGTGACCATATGAATGGTAATTTCATACTGCTACATGCCCATGGACCTAATAGGTTTGCTCATAATGATACCCCCTATCCTCCAACTAGGTCTTGATTTTATTATTTTATGGGTCCCTCTATTTCTTGTTGAGAATCCTTTTATTTCTTTCTCGAGGATCCCTGAACGAAGCATCTAAAGGTTTTTTTCTTTTGGATTTTATCTTTTGCGAGCTAATTCTTCCCTCAGGGCCTTTATCCCCTTCTTCCCACAAGGTAAGGTACAACCCTTTGCTAGCTTGGCAAACCCAATGCCCGAACCAATGTATGAGATGGATGAGAGGGAAAATGATGAAAAGTGGTATGTATGGTGGGAACGGACGATCAACTTTCATGAACCCACCCGGTGGAAACTCAAACCCTATGGGAACCAACTTACTAGGGAATCATGTCATTCCCCCCAGGTGTGGACAAGTGGAAAGGCATAAGGTCCAAGCACACATTAGAAGTAAAAAGAATTAAATGCACATATTCAAATGTTTTGAGAATGAGAGTGACACATACCATGATACCTAGACTCATTACCTCATGGAGCAAGACCCACTGATGTTGAAGGACCAGGCCAATGGGATGGATGCTACTATTGTTGACAAGGTGGAGGCGCTGAAGAAGAAATATGGACCCTCCAGGGCCAGGCTCAAGTCAATATGGCTCTCGCTACTCCATGTCTAGGACTTGTGGGCCTCAAGACATAATTTCCTTAGTTATCCCTAGGATAGGGGATAACATTTGGCTCCAACTCGGGGACATGTGCTCTCCGTAGAGCACATGAGAACCTCAGCATATCTAGCATGACCTGTGACCTGATTGATCTCAACAAAATATTATCAGTAATCATTTGGGGTGGTGATATCACCCCTAGCTCATATATGATACAATAAATGAAAATAGAAAAGCATATATACAGTGGAAATACAACTACTCTAGCATGAAATGTAGATGGTATATACAATGAATGCAAATGCCTACCTACTTACATGTACTTACATGTGAAGTCAAGTCTCTACCCCCTAATGGGTTTTGAGGAGGTGCCCACTAACTGGTAATGGGCGCCTGCTTCCTTCCAATGTAGACAAATAGTAGGCATCATTGACTGGATTTCTTCCAAATCTGAAGGGTCCAAGCCAAAATTGTTCACTTCCCTTGACATTAGTAGGATCTCACTTCTTTGTGTCCCACGTCCAGACTATGTCTCCCTCTTTGTAATACTTGGTTCTGAACTTGGTTGTTTCTTACACAACCCTGGTGTATTGTCTTGAGGGAGGAGGGTGGGACTCTGCTGTGAAAACTTCTTGTTGGGACGGTTGGATTAGTATGTTATCTTCTCCTATATTTAATAATTTGACAGCCCCAAATTCTTTGTCTTCATATATGTTCATGATTTTCTGATAATCCTCTTTCTTTTGTCATTGTATCTAATCAAAGTCTTCTTCTGTAGAAAAGGGCATGCCATCAGGAGAAAATTCAAGAAGACTCTCTTCGATCGGCTCATGCGTTTCTTGAGCTTCAATGTGATCACTGATTTCTTGCACATGGATTTTCATCATTGGCACATTCGGGAGGTGTTTTATTGTTCCATCATTCATAGCAACATTGATATAAGTGATATCCATCTCTAGAGTGCCTCCCAACATGGTAAAAAATTTCCTGGACAACAACATTCCCCACACATCTGGGGCATCCACCACTACGATGTCCATATGGATCACTCTCTCAGGGTATCTTCCAATCCATACTTCCACGTTCTCAATTTCCCAATGTGTGGGTATGGCTCTGGACTCAAAACCACACACATTCGTGTAAGGTCATGTGAGTTGCAGGCCCAATTGTTCCATGACTTTCAAAGACATCATGTTAGCACCTACCCCTAAATCCAACATACAATTGTTAAGGAATTTGTTATTGGTCAATAAGGTCATGAAAAAAGGTGGGTGTCCATCATACTGAACCCTAAAGTGATTGGCTTGTAGCATAATAGGAGGGTCCATTGGTCCATCTGATCCTTTGAAAAAATTGTCAAACCTTTCTTTGACAGATGGTACCTTGATGACTTCTCTCAAGGGGATGGTCACATGCATCTTGGATAGTGCCCCTTCAAAGTCAAAATTTAAGTCCACCTTTTCAGTCTTGGGAGGATTCTTAGGAAGGAGGATGTTCATGGGTGGAGGCCTTGTTTGTGATGCCACAGGACCAGTAGAGAGAGGTTGGTTCATTTTCTTTTTTCTAGTATACACTTGAAATTCTTTTTTATTCAAATTTTCTCTTGATTCATGGTCAAGTTTGTTTATTACCTCCATCCTAGCCTTCTTGGATGCTTCTTTCATGCCTTCTTGATGTTCCTCAGGAGTAATATTAAGGAAAATTTGAGGATCCTCGTTGGTATGGTCCAGTATGTTCACTTGGTCATAGTTTCCCTTGTTGAAAGGACACTCATGTTCCCAGTGTGACTCACTGCATTGCAGACACCAAGAGTTTTCATCTACTATGTTTGCAGAGGCTAAAGTATTTGGAACCTCTTGATCATTTTTTGGTCTAAAAACTTGGTTCCCCTTCTAGAATTGACCCTTGTGAGGAACCCTAGGGGCTTGTTGTTGAGCCCTTTCTAGGTTGACAATCCTATTCATCATTATCTCTTGGGTTTTTACCATCCCATCTACAATCAGTTGCAACTTTTCCAAGCTAGCACTAATGTCTGAGGTAGGTTCATCATTGTGGACTATCTTAGTTTTAGTGTCCATTCTGACTCTTTGGGCTAAGAAAGGTTCAACTCTAGATGATGAAAGGTTGTCCTCAATTCTTGTTACTAACTCTTGGGCTTCTTGGATTGTTTGAGGGATTTATCTCTAAGGAGATACCCCAGATGATATGTAAAGGCTTTGGTATAAAGGAAAAGAAGGAAACTGTCATAAGGATGATGACTCACTGGGATCTTTTGCAACAAGGTTTCAAACTTGTCATGGAACTCTCTAACGGTTTCATTCTCTTGTTTCACGAGGTTATTCAGCCTTATCAACATCATGATGGGGTCTTCCTTGACACTCCATCATTTGAGGAATATTTCCTCTAACCTATCCATGGTTTTAATACTATAATCAGGGAGACCATTGTACCAACGTCCGGCACCACAATGGAGGGTAGCAAAGAACAATTTCATAGCTAAATATTCAGCATCATCATTGATGGGATGAAGCTAGAAGAAGGCCCAAAAATTTATCATGTGATCTCCGGCACTGATTACATCATTTCTGGTAAATTTGGGCAACCGTTTTTCATACTTAGGGGGCATTTGCCTAGGGTAGCCTGGTATAGCTGTCATGTCTAGCGGTTTGAAAATATTGGATGACCATTGTCTTTGGTTATTGGTTTGGTTTGGAATGACGATCTGAGTTCTTATGCTAGACAGTGTGTTTAAGGGAAGATTTCCTCCAAACAGTGATTTTACTACAGGAGATTTTCGAGGAGGATTTCTTCTAAAGGACTGGGGAGGGTTAGTGTACCTCCCTGTGGTTTGTGGAGTCGCTAGATAGTTTTCTTGAAACTATCAAATGGATGAGGGGATCATCCTCAGTGGAGTCGCCAGGTAAGATTTGTACAGTAAAGACTTTTGAGGAAAGGCTTACCGAGAAGTGTCGTCTTGAGGAGAATTGAATCAGTGTTCCCTAGCAATGGTGCCAAAATGTTATCGCACAATTTGTACTTTGATCCAAAGGATAAGGTTTAGGAAAGGCAAATTGGCGTAATGAAGGCTATCCTATCACTGTCACCTCAATAGGATGCCTCTTTCTATTTAGGGTTGATGGCCCAAGGGAGACGTCCCCAATGACCTGGGGGTTTGAGAAGGAAAAGGTTAAGATGTCTATGAAAATATCCCCTCTCACAAGTCACATTGATCAAAAAGTCTCAGAGTTTTAACCAATGAAGTATTAAAATATTAAGATGTACCTGCCAAGAAGAAAGCAACAAGAAAATATATCTTTCGCAAGTACAACTTGTTGTTAGTACTTCATAAAACCAAGGACTTTATCAATAAAATCAATTGTTGATATATGGTGAAGAAAATAGAAATTTGTAGTAGCAATATTTCTAAGACAATAGCTTCACAATAAGTGTCTTAAAATGGCTTCAAAATTACCAAGAATAATTACTCATTAACATCAAAATACTAGCATTTGTCAAAAGAAAGTAAGGAAGTGTATTAATCAACTTTTTCAATTGCTTTTAGATGCTTTTAGTGCTGCAATAAATGGTTGTAGCTTATTTTTGTAACAATGGAAACTAAGTTAGTATATTAGACTATTCTAGGGTTAGGATTAGTTAGTAGAGAGATTAAGGTATAGGTTTTGATAGTGGTTTTTGTCAATCACTTAATAGCAAGTCTTAGATTATTGTCTTTAGAGGAAATGGAGTCTTTTAGGTAGCAACAAATCTTGAAGGAACAAATGATAGTAAGAGAACTAAAGACAGGAGAGTTAATAATTGAAGTGTTGGTAGCCCAAGGCTTCAATTACCAAACACTAGGAGGAAAATGCTTACTAGGAAGCAGGTAACCCTAGGCTCTAGTAGTTTTCCTCCTCCTTTAGCTCAAAGATGAAAATATGACGGCTTAGATGAAGCAATATGTGCTAGGGTGTTGCAATGGAAAGGCCCTTAGCAAAAGCTTCAAGAAAATCGGCTTTCTAGCAAGATCTAGTAGGTGAAAGCTATTGAGGCAAGGACAATAACATGTGCTAAGCCTCCTAGGGTTTTAAGCTAGCAATTTCATAATCTTAGTATAAATGCAAGATAAACATAACTATAACCATTCAATGAAGAAGAATTGCAGAAATTTTACTTACATTCACCAAGAATCATCTAGCAAATACTCTAGTCGAACACTTCCACCAAGAAAATTGTCAAAATAGTCCAAAACAAGCCTCCTTCAAGAAGTGTGCACTAAATTTCAATCATGCAACCCCAAATAGGGCACAAATTTCAAACTAGGGCATATTTTCATTCCACCCAGGTGTGGACAAGTGGAAAGGCATAAGGTCCAAGAACGCGTTATAAGTAAATAGAATTAAATGCACATATTCAAATGTTTTGAGAATTAGAGTGACACATACCATGATACCCAGACTCATTACCTCATGGGGAAATACCCAATGTTGTTGAAGGACCAGGCCGATGGGATGGATGATGTTGTTGCTGACAAGGTGGAGGCATTGAAGAAGAAAGATGGGCCCTCCAGGGCCAGGCTCAAGTCAATATGGCTCTTGGTACTCCATGTCTAGGACTTGTGGGCCTCAAGACATAATATCCTTAGTTATCCCTAGGCTAGTGGATAACAATCATCTTTAATTTATTTTCAGATTCCATAAACATGAAAAGACCATTGAGTTTGCTTTCTTTGGACTCATAAAATAAACATCGAAAGGCCCATATGGGACCGAACCACTCCTTCCTAGGGTTCGTTAAATATACTCTGGGGGACTCATCCGAAGGATGAGCTTACAGTTCAAGCATATGTTATCCTCCTCAAGCTTGTGTAAAAATAAATAGGTACTCGCTACAAATGGTGGGGGGGGAATTGGGAAAGAAATGCATGTAAACCCGTATTCTATGGAAGAGCAGCTTTTGAACATGTCACCCTTTCACTCGCTTTGTGTCTAGGTTGGAAAATCTGCTTGTCTCTTGATCATACTCTATAAGATTATAAATTGGTCTATGATCCCTATTGTTGAGTCAGTGTTTCCAAGATAGTTGTTGTGTCATCAATATGTTCAAATACAAGTTCAACCCAAAAATCCTTCTATTGCGTCAGCCATTTCTATAGTCCTTAATACTTCTATTGTGTCAGCCATCCCTGAGTCAGTCCTGAATCACTTGTTACTCTAGTCTACTTCAAATATTTTTACATGTTTCGTGTCATTGATGGGGGATACATTAAGGAACTCTTGTGGTGATTATTTTCCTGTCGAATCCAACTCATTATCCTGGAATTAGAATTAGAAACTAATTGGTAGCTTGGAACCTGCATGCCTCAATGGTAGGTTTCCTCGATTTCGACAATGGGTTTTCATTATTGACCCTTGATCGGGAGATTTCGTCGAGTGTTCGACTTCAACTCACAAATCTGCACCTGTTGGATTGTACTAGTGTACCTTGGGATTCATTGACATTAATGTTGATTTCCCTCGCACTTGTTAACGGTATTCATTAATGACCGGTAATCAAGTGGTTTCTACCATGTTCGACTTCAGCTCATGTATTCGCATGGTTAGATTTGTACTATAGAATGGTTGAGATGAAGACCCTGGATCATTTCTGATAGATTCAGGTTGCATTGGAGTATATTCAAATTGTATCGTTGCATAGATCCACAATGTATGTCTCGTGGCTATGTTCAAATTTGAGTCTTTAACACATAGATCCACAGTGTATTTTTGGTGGCTATGTTCAAATTTGAGTCATATTTGTAAGAATTAGGGAAGAAAATAGAAAAATACTTTCTTTAAAAAAATTATGTTAGATAGATCAGCTAAAGCATGAAAATCTAATTAAAACTCAGAACAGAAAAGTAGTAAGACAGCAGATCTAAAAACAAGTTTAGATCTAGTCTATAGATTTATTTCTGAATAAGAAAAACTACCAGATCTAAACTGTAGATGAATTTCTAAGTTAGTGAAGAAAACAGATATGAAAAATAGTTATTTCTGAGTATGCTAAGTCAATATATCTAAATTGTAGTTATTTCAAACACAGAAACATTTTCTGAACAATTACAGTAGAACTGAAAGTAGATCTAAATCATAAATTTATTTCTGAGTAAGCAAGACAAATAGATCTAAACTCTGAGTTAGATCTGAACAAGAGATTTATTATTTTATGATCACATCAATCAGATCTGAACTCAAGAAGTATTTATGAGTTAGATCTAAACTACATATTTATTCTTGACTGATAAATAAACTAGATCTGAACTGTAATAGAATTTATGAGTTAGATCCAAGCAACAGATTTATTTCTAAATGATAAAAAACAATCAGATCTAAACTATAAAATATATATCAGAACTTGTACAGTAGATATATCTAGACTAGAAAATATAAGCAATGCAAGGACTGTGAACAACAACTTACCTTTTGATTTCCTTACCTCTGTAGAATGAAGAGAAGCATAACACATATGAGAGATAATAATCCATTGTAGTATTCTTAGATAAGTCTATGTGTCATGGATCTGCCTCAAGGGTCAGATCTCTATCAAGAGAAGTATAGGACTGTCAAACCACCATGAAAAACCTCACACCCAAAACCCCACATAGAAAAAAACCCTCACATGTGTAATAAACTGTCAGTAGAAGGAGGGATGGCTGCCTGTAATGAAGGTCCAGCCACCTTGCTAGGGTTCCACGGCCTTCAAAATCCCAGATCTAGGGGATGAAAGCCTTCAAGGAGGGTTATGCTAGCTATAGGAGAGGGCTGGTTTGCAGCAGACAAGGAGGGAAACAGTAAGAGCACTTCCAGCAGAGAATTATTCACCCTCAACACCCACACAGCAGCAGAAAATTCATATGTGGGACCTGGCATCTAAACAAAGGAGAGGCTGAATTGTTCTGTCACAAGGGAGGCTGAGCTACTGTCATGAGGAGGTCACAGTATTGTCACAAGGAGGCCGCAGCACACTTAGAGCAATCCGCCACTTCTTTGAAGAGAAAGGAATGAGTGAGTGAATAGTGAAGGGGGAGGGTTCTTATTTATACTTTTAGACAAGGGTTAGGGTAATAAAAAAATTTAATTAAATATGTTATTTTAATTAAATTTTTTTATTAACCCCTAAAAAAAAAATACAAACCCCCAAACAAACTCAAGCTCAAAAACCAAGGGTGGGGGTTTTAGGAAAGGTTCACTTAGTGACACATGTCCATATACTTATCAAGGTGACTACTCAACTTTATCATCACTGCATATGGGATACATCCCTCATGTGGTCATGCCTGCCTTCAAAATCTCTCCTAGGTCATGTGGATCATCCTGGAAGAGAGGAGGAGGATCATACACCAGCAACTACCTGATCAAGGACCAGGTTTCCTCAGAACATATCTGGGGTCTTATCCACCAAGGTACAAGACCAAGGATCAACCCATGCCTTAGACATGGGTACCCTGGAACATATACAGGGGCCCTAGACATATCTAGGGAATTAAACGGCTTGGTCCCAGACCAAGAACCCCATTCATCTACTGGGGGGGCTCTCAAGGGTCTTTAACTGCTTGGTCCCAGACCAAGAACCCTAGTTATCCATTGGGGGCCCTTACAAGGGTCTTTTTCCATGGCTCTAACTGCTTGGTCCCAAACAAAGAACCCCAGGAGTGTACTGGGGGGCCTAGTCCACAACTAGGGTCTTAATCCATCCTCCGAGGAGAATGACTCTTCCAGCTGCATTAAATTCAACACTCCCTCTCAGCAAGAGAGGCATTCTCAGCTACACCAAGCTTGTCACGAAAGTACACAAACTTTTTCAAGGATAGTGGCTTGGTCAAAATATCTTCCATTTATTCTGTCGTCGAAACATATTGAATACTGAGAACGTTCTTTTGCACCATGTCCCAGAAATAGTGATATATCATCTCAATGTGTTTCGACCTGTCATGAAACACTGGATTCTCAGTGAAATTTATACAGCTCTGATTGTCACAGTGAATGATTGTGGGTTCTATCTCTATACTGAACAAGTCTGAAATTAGCTTCCTAAGCCACATTGCTTCTCTGCTAGTAGCACTTGCAGCAATGTATTATGCTTCTGCAGTGCTCTGGGCTATGGATCCATGTTTCCTGCTGGACTAGGAAATCATTGTTGAACCCAAATTGAAGCAATATCCGGAAGTGCTCTTCCGACCCACTGTACTTCCCATCCAATATAAATCTGTAAATCCATGAAGCATTACATCTGCACTGGAAGTGTATCTTAGACCATAAGCTATAGTTCCTCGAACATATCTCAGAATATGCTTAACAGCAACCATATATGCTTTGGTTCACACATGAACTGGTTGAGGGAATTTACTGCATAACAAATGTTTGGTCTAGTATGTACTAGGTACATCAATGACCCAATGATATGTCGATATAAGGTGGAGTCTTCTAGATATGAACATGTAACTTGATCTTGTAGTTTCTTTAGGTTAGAGATCATTGGAGTGGTCATGGACTTGCAGTCCATCATGCCAAATCTGCAGAGCACATCAACTGCATATTTTCTCTGTGAGAGAAATATCTCACCTAGTTTATGCCACACCTCCAAGCCCAAGAAATAATGCATGAGTCCCAAGTCTTTCATTTCAAACACTACAGAAAGCTCCCTCTTAGTCTGAGTTATCATGTCTTCATCTCCAGTGAGGAATAGATCATCCACGTATAAGACTAAGATAACTGGATGATTTTGTACAATCTTTATATAAATATTGGGATCTGCTATGCTCTTGGTGAATCCAAGACTTTGTAGAAAACTGTCTATTCTACCATACCAGGCTCTCGGAGATTACTTCAACCTGTACAGGGCTTTCTTGATTTTTCACACATGAGATCTTTTATCATGTATCATGAAACCTTTAGGCTGCTCGATATATACTTCTTTCTCAACTTCATCGTTAAGAAAAGAAGTCTTAACGTCCATCTGGTGAATTTTCCAACCAAAAATGGTTGCAAGAGAAATAATAATCCTGGTTGAAGTATATCTAGCAACTGGAGCAAAAATCTCATCGTAGTCAATTCCTTCTTTCTGAGAGAAACCACGAGCCATGAATCTAGCCTTGTATTTTTCAATACTTCCATCTATTGCATGCTTTATCTTATAAATCCATTTGGAAGTTACCACTGATTTTCCATGAGGTCTAGGAACTACTTCCCATACATCATTCTTTAGAATTGAATCATATTCTTCTATCATAGCATATTTCCACACTTGATGTTTGGAGGCTTCTACAAATGTGGAAGGTTCTGAATCAATCACAATATTCAACTTAGCTATGATACTGGAGTACTTATCTGGTTTCTTGCTTTCTCTGAAGGTGCCCTTAGGAGATGAATGTTGTTCTGCTTCTTTTAGTATTTCTCGTCACCAGGCTGGTTTCCTTTTGATAGGAGGTATCTCCATTGGAAAATCAATAGTATCCCTTGAGAGATCCACTGGAAGTTATGAGGTTTCCTCCCTCTGCTCATCTGGAAGAGGAGAATCTGAAGAATCAAGTGGTGGAGCTTCCTGCTCCTTTGAATAACATGGAAGTTCTCTAGCCCGAAGAAAATTTGCCTCTTCATGAAAAGTCACGCCTTTGCTTAATTCGATGAACTTTTGACTTGGGATATAAATCCTATAAGCAATTGAGGTTTCACTGTATCCCACAAAAGTTCCTTTCTTTCCAGAGGGCTCTAGCTTAGTCCTCTTCTCTTTTGGAATGTGAATATAGACTGGATTACCAAAGATTCTCAAGTGATCAGTTGAAGTCTTAATTCTGGTAAAAACTTCTTCGGGAGTTTTCGATTCAAGGAATTTGTGTGGACATCTATTCTATATGTAGACTGTAGTATTGGCAGCTTCGGCCCAAAGATATAAAGGTAAGTTTTGGTCATACATTATGGCCCTGGCTACTTCATAGATAGTTTTGTTCTTTCTTTCAGCAACCCCATTCTGTTGGGGGTTGTACGACACAATTAGCTCCCTCTTAATTCCACAAGCTCGACAAAGATCATCGTATTTGAAGCAGTCAAATTCTTTACCATTTCCTGTTATGAAAACTCGGATGTGTCTGCCTGTTTGATTTTCAACAAGATTCTTGAAATCTTGAAATCTATTGAAAGATTCATATTTAGTCTTTAAGTAATAAATCCAAGTTTTACGAGAATAATCATCAATAAAAATAATATAGTAAATACAACCATTCATAGATGGGGCAGTCATGGGCCCACAAAGATCAAACTGAATTAGATCTAGAATGTTATTAGTTTTTCTATTGCTATGAGGATAGGGTTTCTTAGTATTCTTACTGAGTGCACAACCTCTACAAACACTATCATGCTCAAAAGAAAATATTGGCATACATGTTGTTATCACCTGCTAATTTGTATTAATGTTTCCCAAAGCGTCTTGTCCTTATGCTATTTTTCCACTCAGACTTTCAAACTTTTTCACCAGCTCCGTCAAGCTCCCATCACCTAAATCCTTCACTCAATTGATCATCCAAAATAGTCATGTACTCCATGAGTCAAAAATTGGCAAATATCCCAAGCCTATACCTAGCCTTAATTCCTATCTAAATCCCTTAGTTCCATAACTTCATTCATTTTTACCTTTATTTTCATATTCCCATTGAAAATAAAAAATATGCCTTTTATTAAGCACCCTTATCCCATCCACAAAATCATGTGTTAAGCCTCATATGCCCAAAGTACTTCGAAAATAGAAAAAAGGGGTTTTTTATTATTAATATAAATATTTTTATATTTATATTAATATTTAATCCAATATTTAATTTATGAAATCACATCAAATAATGGGCACGAATCTCAATTTATAATATGGAAAAGTCAAAGGTTGGATGGAGGGCACACATACATATCGGGGATTAAAGTAACGAGGAGGTTAATTATGTGAAGGCGGACCGGGGACCAGGGAAAACTACCGTGGTTTATCTGGTGGACACATGTTTTTACGTGGAGCACATCGGAGGTAAAATCAGTTTGGATTAAACCACTTTTAGCCCAAGCCTGATATAATAAATGCAAACATTTATCATATGTTTTATGTGCAGCATTTTTCCAGGAGTGCATTTCAATAATGATTATGGGATTTCAATTAAATGAGATTCCTCCTCACGGTGAAAAGGTTTTACAGAGGTAAGATTTAAATTTTACAAATCAAGGAGACTAATGTTTATTTCCATGGAAAATAATTAAATGGAAGATGCACGTGAACGGAAACTTGGATAATTTTTATCCAAAGGTTTTACAAAAGTAAAAGAAGAATATAAAAGGTATTTTGCCAAAGACGGTAAATTGGAAAAACATTACACAGTAAATGTTTTTCCACAATGAAACGGTAAATTGGAAAAAACATTACACAGTAAATGTTTTTACAATGAAATAGTAAAAGTAAATGTTTTTACAATGAAATAGTAAAAGTAAATGTTTTTACAATGAAATGGTGAACTGGTAAAACAAGAAATGGTCTTAAAAACCACGGGCATGAATTAAATTATGGAAATTTAATTCTACAGGATAGAAAATATTTGGGAATTATTTTTATTTCAAATATATTATGAGTGACATTTCAAAGAGAACTTGGCAGAGGAAGGAGTTGGAGCGTCAGAGGAATCTGCAGGGATCATGAAATGTTTTTTCTGAAAACTGTCATTTGTAATCATTGTAGAAGATGAAACATTTCATTTCAGTTATTGTAATCGGTTGCACACTGAAGTAACTCGAATTGTATAAGTGTTAGAGGTTCTGAGTGTATTAATGGTGGGCAGAAGTGCAAGGGCACAATTCTGGTGGTTCTGGACTCTATTGTAATTTTTCTGGGACTGAATTGAATACATATGCAGAAGCATTTTGAACTGTTTATGAAAAAATTCTAATTGGCAGTGATATGAGCTTTGTCTTCCCTCATTGTATGTGTTTCCTATGATCTTTTATGCCATATACATTTTTCTGTTGTTTAAATTGGAGATTTAAAGGCCCAGAATTCATCATTTGATGCTCTTGGCTTAAGCAATTTAAATTGTGTATGTTTCTTCTTAGCTAATTCAGAATTCATTCATGTAATGCTCTGATGCAGTTATATGTTTCTCTTTCCTCTTACCATTCTAATTAAATTCAATTTATAACTCAGATTCATTGCCACATTTAGCCTTTATCCTCTAGAGAGTTCTATTCATTGATGCATTGTCTTCTTTCACTTTCAAAAATTTGACTCCATAGCCCTGAGTGTTCCTCCCCTTCTTTGCCAGCAACTTTATTTAAAAACCCCAAAACAAACCAAATCTAGCCACCGATTTCCATAGATATACCCAGTGACATGAGAGAGCCCTCTCTGAGTTGAGAAGGTTAGTGCCTCATCTCTAAAGCTAGTTGAAAAAGTTACCCCTGTCGTCTGTTTGACAGCCGGATAGATTTACAGGGTGCTAACATTTTGGCGTCGTTGTCGGGGACGAAATTGAAAAATTTTCCCTGGGAAGAACGACATGGTTGAGTTATAAGGTCTGAGAGCAGCAGACACTTAGGCACATATTGGATTTTTTCCTAATCTGGCGACTCCACACATCAAAAAATTAGTTTGAAGGCGATTCCACTGGTAGAAGAATCCAAAAATTTGAATTTTCACTGGCAACTCCACTCTCAATGCAGAATCCAGCTTCCAAAACATCATTGGCGACTCCACTGTCTGAAGATGAGTTCAATATCTGCAAGGTATTCTCCAATGAATCGATCTCATATTCCTGGCTTTCCAAATCGTATTCCTCACATAAATTGGCAAAAATATTTTCCTAAATTCGAAGATGGGAAAGGAAATGATGTTGCCTTGCACTTGATTAGATTTCACATGCACATATGTAAGCTGGGGGTTGAATTTCATGAGGATTGTTTGATGAAAATTTTTATGGCTACTTTAGAGGGGAAAGCAAGATTATGGTATGAAGGTTTAACACTAGGCAGCTTATACTCTCTTAAATATTTTCATATAACATTCTTTAAGCATTATGGAGAGTCTAATCCTTCATCCTTGGTGTTTGAATATTCTTGTGAATTTTGTGAACATTTCATTAACTACCTTGAAAACATTTTTGGTGATGAAGAGTGTATGAATGATGAAATCATAGAAGCCCTTTATGAATATTCATCCCAACAACAAATTGTATCCCCTCCTTTCGTTGAAGATGAAGCTGATCAAGAACTTGTTGCTGAAAGTCATTTTCCTTCCCCTGAACTTGATGAAGATATTCAACAAGATTTTTAGCAAGACAAAGTGTTTCAAGGTTGTTTTTCTCCCCTTATGAATGATATGGTTGTTCAAACTCTAAGTGGCCTAGACATGGATGAGGATTCTGAAACTACATCTATGGAAAATTCCAGCAATGAACAAACAAATGACATAGAGCTTCAGGAAAGCAACAAAACAACATATGCCATTTTTCAACCAGAAATACAGAAAGATAATGAAGAGGCAGTGGTTTTATTTGATTCATTTGAAAATCATGGTTTTGAAAATGCATCCATGGGAACTCTAGACTGTGAAATTGTATATGTTGATAGCTTTTCACATTTTCAAGAAGATTATGAGCATGAACTTATTTCTATTAATTCATTTGAAAGTCAAAATGACAGTCCTCAAGAAAATTTCCAGAAGTTTAATGAAACCAAATCAGAATTGTTTAACGAACAAGAGGATGCACTTAATATGGTTGTCACATTTGAAGATGTTCAAGAATGTATGAATGTTTTTGTTGAGATGCATGGAGAAGTAGAAAAACCTATTGTTGTGATTTCATTAGAAAACATTCTCAAAACTGAAGAAATAGAGAAAGAACAACAAACACTTATGAAAGAGGCTTGTCTTTCTGTTTTTTCTCATCAAGAAGAAATGTTTTTTCATGGTTTTCAAGATCCTGTAGCCATCTTATTACAGTCTTCGGTGAAGGAGGAGTTTGTTTCATTCATAAGTTCAAGTTTTGGATTCAACTATTGTTTTCAGCTACCATTATTTACATTTGTCTACCTGCTTAAAAACAATGTGAGCGGAGAAAAATCGGGAAGCCAATTGCTTGATTGGTTGCATTGGCACTTCAATATCACTTGATTGAGTATTCATTTCAGCAGTTTTAGAGTAGATAGGAGTGTGCAAATAATCTTGTTGGTCAAGAATTTTTCAGTTTGGATTTCCAGTACTGTGTACAGTCGGATTTTAGCAGTGTATTCAGTATTCAGTATCCAGTTGAGAGCAGTGTGCAGAGTTTGGTTTTCAGCAGACACTGGTGATAGGTCCGAGCAGGGTATATAGACATGTTTTGGGAGCAGCCCAATGGATCAGGCATGTGGTCTATTGTTATTTTCTACCTCATAGGGAGGATAGCATCCCCAATAGGAGCCTATGTTATCACCTGCTAATTTGTATTAATTTTTCCCAAAGCGTCTTATCCTTATGCTATTTTTCCACTCAGACTTTCAAACTTTTTCACCAGTTCCGTCAAGCTCTCATCACCTAAATCCTTCACTCAATTGATCATCCAAAATAGTCATGTACTCCATGATTCAAAAATTGGCAAATATCCCAAGCCTATACCTAGCCTTAATTCCTATCTAAATCCCTTAGTTCCATAACTTCACTCATTTTTACCGTTATTTTCGTATTCCCATTGAAAATAAAAAATATGCCTTTTATTAAGCACCCTTATCCCATCCACAAAATCATGTGTTAAGCCTCATATGCCCAAATTCCTTCGAAAATAGAAAAAAGGGGTTTTTTTATTATTAATATTAATATTTAATCCAATATTTAATTTATGAAATCACGTCAAATCATGGGCACGAATCTTAGTTTATAATATGGAAAAGTCAAAGGTTGGATGGAGGGCGCACATACATATCGGGGATTAAAGTAACGAGGAAGTTAATTATGTGAAGGCAGACCAGGGAAAACTACCGTGGTTTATTTGGTGGACACGTGTTTTTACGTGGAGCACATCGGAGGTAAAAGCAGTTTGGATTAAATTACTTTTAGCCCAAGCCTGATATAATAAATGCAAACATTTATCATATGTTTTATGTGCGGCATTTTTCCAGGAGTGCATTTCAATAATGATTATGGGATTTCCAATAAATGAGATTCCTCCTCACGGTGAAAAGGTTTTACAGAGGTAAGATTTAAATTTTACAAATCAAGGAGACTAATGTTTATTTCCATGGAAAATAATTAAATGGAAGATGCACGTGAACGGAAACTTGGATAATTTTTATCCAAAGGTTTTACAGAAGTAAAAGAAGAATATAAAAGGTATTTTGCCAAAGACGGTAAATTGGAAAAACATTACACAGTAAATGTTTTTCCACAATGAAACGGTAAATTGGAAAAACATTACACAGTAAATGTTTTTCACAGGGAAATGGTAAAAGCAAATGTTTTTACAATGAAATGGTGAACTAGGAAAACAGGACATGGTCTTAAAATCCACGGGCATGAATTAAATTATGGAAATTTAATTCTACAGGACAGAAAATATTTGGGAATTATTTTTATTTCAAATATATTATGAGTGACATTTCAAAGAGAACGTGGCAGAGGAAGGAGCTGGAGCGTCAGAGGAATCTGTAGGGATCATGAAATGTTTTTTCGGAAAACTCTCATTTGTAATCATTGTAGAAGCTGAAACGTTTCATTTCAGTTATTGTAATCGGTTGCACACTGAAGGAACCCGAATTATATAAGTGTTAGAGGTTCTGAGTGTATTAATGTGGGCAGAAGTGCAAGGGCACAATTCTGGTGGTTCTGGATTCTATTGTAATTTTTCTGGGACTGAATTGAATACATATGCATAAGCATTTTGAACTGTTTATGAAAATATTCTAATTGGCAGTGATATGAGCTTTGTCTTCCCTCATTGTATGTGTTTCCTGTGATCTTTTATGCCATATACATTTTTTTGTTGTTTAAATTGGAGATTTAAAGGCCCAAATTTCATCATTTGATGCTCTTGGCTTAAGCAATTTAAACTGTGTATGTTTCTTCTTAGCTAATTCAGAATTCATTCATGTAATGCTATGATGCAGTTATATGTTTCTCTTTCCTCTTACCATTCTAATTAAATTCAATTTATAACTCAGATTCATTGCCTCATTTAGCCTTTATCCTCTGGAGAGTTATATTCATTCATGCATTGTTTTCTTTCACTTTTAGAAATTTGACTCCATAGCCCTGAGTGTTCCTCCCCTTCTTTGCCAGCAACTATATTTAAAAACCCCAAAACAAACCAAATCTAGCCACCGATTTCCATAGATATACCCAGTGACACGAGAGATCCCTCTCTGAGTTGAGAAGGTTAGTGCCTCAGCTCTAAAGTTGGTTGAAAAAGTTACCCCTGTCGTCTATTTGACAGCTGGACAGATTTACAGGGTGCTAACATTTTGGCATCGTTGTCGGGGACAAAATTGAAAAGTTTTCCCTGGGAAGAACGACATGGTTGAGTTCTAAGGTCTGAGAGCAGCAGACACTTAGGCACATATTGGTTGTATTCCTGCTCTGGTGACTCCACACATCAAAAAATTAGTTTGAAGGCGATTCCACTAGTAGAAGAATCCAAAAATTTGAATTTTCACTGGCGACTCCACTCTCAATGCAGAATCCAGCTTCCAAAACATCATTGGCGACTTCATTGTCCGAAGATGAGTTCAATATCTGCAAGGTATGCTCCAATGAATCGATCTCATATTCCTGGCTTTCCAAATCGTATTCCTCACTTAAATTGGCAAAAATATTTGCCTAAATTCGAAGATGGGAAAGGAAATCATGTTGCCTTGCACTTGATTAGATTTCACATGCACATATGTAAGCTGGGGATTGAATTTCATGAGGATTGTTTGATGAAAATGTTTATGGCTACTTTAGAAGGGAAAGCAAGATCATGGTATGAAGGTCTAAAACCAGGCAACTTATACTCTCTTAAATATTTCCATATAACATTCTTTAAGCATTATGGAGGGTTTAATCCTTCATCCTTGGTGTTTGAAGATTGTTGTGAATTTTGTGAACATTTCATTAAGTACCTTGAAAATGTTTTTGGTGATGAAGAGTGTATGAATGATGAAATCATAGAATCCCTTTATGAATATTTAGCCCAACAACAAATATTATCCCCTCCTTTGGTTGAAGATGAAGCTAATCAAGAAGTTGTTGTTGAAAGTCATTTTCCTTCCCCTGAACTTGATGAAGATATTCAACAAGATTTTAAGCAAGACAAAGTGTTTCAAGGTTGTTTTTCTCCCCTTATGATTGATATGGTTGTTCAAACTCTAAGTGGCCTAGACATGGATGAGGATTCTGAAACTACATCTATGGAAACTTCCAGCAATGAACAAACAAATGACATAGAGCTTCAGGAAAGCAACAGAACAACATATGCCATTTTTCAACCAGAAATACAAAAAGATAATGAAGAGGCAGTGGTTTTATTTGATTCATTTGAAAATCATGGTTTTGAAAATGCATCCATGGGAACTCTAGACTATGAAATAGTGCATGTTGTTAGCTTTTCATATTTGCAAGAATATTATGAGCATGAACTTATTTCTATTAATTCATTTGAAATTCAA
Organism: Picea engelmannii; assembly: GCA_009831015.1. Classification (NCBI taxonomy): domain Eukaryota; kingdom Viridiplantae; phylum Streptophyta; class Pinopsida; order Pinales; family Pinaceae; genus Picea; species Picea engelmannii. The sequence goes on from ML798154.1 coordinate 197,066, forward strand.
AATAACAGTCCTCAAGCAAATTTCCAGAAGTTTAATGAAACCAAATCAGAATTGTTTGACGAACAAGAGGATGCACTTAATATGGTTGTCACATTTGAAGATGTTCAAGAATGTATGAATGTTTTTGTTGAGATGCATGGAGAAGTAGACAAACCTATTGTTGCAATTTCATTAGAAAATATTCTCAGAACTGAAGATATAGAGCAAAAACAACAAACACTTATGAAAGAGGCTTGTCTTTTTGTTTTTTCTCATCAAGAAGAAATGTTTTTTCATGGTTTTCAAGATCCTGTAGCCATCTTATTACAGTTTTCAATGAAGGAGGAGTTTGTTTCATTCATAAGTTCAAGTTTTGGATTCAACTATTGTTTTCAGCTGCCATTATTTACATTTGTCTACCTGCTTAAGAAAAATGTGAGCGGAGAAAAATCAGGAAGCCAATTGCTTGATTGGTTGCATTGGCACTTCAGTATCACTTGATTGAGTATTCATTTCAGCAATTTTAGAGTAGATAGGAGTGAGAAAATAAGATTGTTAGTCAAGCATTTTTCAGTTTGGATTTCCAGTAGTGTGTACAGTCAGATTTTAGCAGTGTATTCAGTATTCAGTATCCAGTTGAGATCAGTGTGCAGAGTTTGGTTTTCAGCGAACACTAGTGACAGGTCAGAGCAGGGTACACAGACATGTTTTGGGAGAAGCCCAATGGATCAGGCACATGGTCTATTGTTCTTTTCTACCTCACAGGGAGGATAGCATCCCCAATAGGAGCCTATGTTATCACCTTCTAATTTGTATTAATTTTTCCCAAAGCATCTTGTCCTTATGCTATTTTTCCACTCAGACTTTCAAACTTTTTCACCAGCTCTGTCAAGCTCCCATCACCTAAATCCTTCACTCCATTGATCATCCAAAATAGTCATGTACTCCATGAGTCAAAAATTGGCAAATATCCCAAGCCTATACCTAGCCTTAATTCCTATCTAAATCCCTTAGTTCCATAACTTCATTCATTTTTACCGTTATTTTCATATTCCCATTGAAAATAAAAAAATATGTCTTTTATTAAGCACCCTTATCCCATCCACAAAATCATGTGTTAAGCCTCATATGCCCAAAGTCCTTTGAAAATAGAAAAAAGGGGTTTTTTATTATTAATATAAATATTTTTATATTTATATTAATATTTAATTTATGAAATCACGTCAAATCATGGGCACGAATCTCAGTTTATAATATGGAAAAGTCAAAGGTTGGATGGAGGGCTCACATACATATCGAGGATTAAATTAACGAGGAGGTTAATTATGTGAAGGTGGACTGGGGAAAACTACCGTGGTTTATTTGGTGGACACGTGTTTTTACCTGGAGCACATTGGAGGTAAAAGTAGTTTGGATTAAACCACTTTTAGCCCAAGCCTGATATAATAAATGCAAACATTTATCATATGTTTTATGTGCGGCATTTTTCCAGGAGTGCATTTCAATAATGATTATGGGATTTCAATTAAATGAGATTCCTCCTCACAGTGAAAAGGTTTTACAGAGGTAAGATTTAAATTTTACAAATCAAGGAGACTAATGTTTATTTCCATGGAAAATAATTAAATGGAAGATGCATGTGAACGGAAACTTGGATAATTTGTATCCAAAGGTTTTACAAAAGTAAAAGAAGAATATAAAAGGTATTTTGCCAAAGACGGTAAATTGGAAAAACATTACACAGTAAATGTTTTTCCACAATGAAACGGTAAATTGGAAAAACATTACACAGTAAATGTTTTTCACAGGGAAATGGTAAAAGTAAATGTTTTTACAATGAAATGGTGAACTGGGCAAACAAGACATGGTCTTAAAAACCAAGGGCATGAATTAAATTATGGAAATTTAATTCTACAGGATAGAAAATATTTGGGAATTATTTTTATTTCAAATATATTATGAGTGACATTTCAAAGAGAACATGGCAGAGGAAGGAGCTGGAGGGTCAGAGGAATCTACAGGGATCATGAAACATTTTTCTGAAAATTGTCATTTGTAATCATTGTAGAAGCTCAAACGTTTCATTTCAGTTATTGTAATCGGTTGCACATTGAAGGAACTCGAATTGTATAAGTGTTAGAGGTTTTGAGTGTATTAATGGTGAGCAGAAGTGCAAGGGCACAATTCTGTTGGTTCTAGACTCTATTGTGATTTTTCTGGGACTAAATTGAATACATATGAAGAAGCATTTTGAACTGTTTATGAAAATATTCTAATTGGTAGTGATATGAGCTTTGTCTTCCCTCATTGTATGTGTTTCCTGTGATCTTTTATGCCATATACATTTTTATGTTGTTTAAATTGGAGATTTAAAGGCCCAGAATTCATCATTTAATGCTCTTGGCTTAAGCAATTTAAACTGTGTATGTTTCTTCTTAGCTAATTCAGAATTCATTCCTGTAATGCTTTGATGCAGTTATATGTTTCTCTTTCCTGTTACCATTCTAATTAAATTCAATTTATAACTCAGATTCATTGCTTCATTTAGCCTTTATCCTCTGGAGAGTTCTATTCATTGATGCATTGTCTTCTTTCACTTTTAAAAATTTGACTCCATATCCCTGAGTGTTCCTCCCCTTCTTTGCCAACAAATTTATTTAAAAACCCCAAAACAAACCAAATCTAGCCACCGATTTCCATAGATATACCCAGTGACACGAGAGAGCCCTCTCTGAGTTGAGCAGGTTAGTGCCTCAGCTCTAAAGCTAGTTGAAAAAGTTACCTCTGTCGTCTGTTTGAAAATCGGACAGATTTACAGGGTGCTAACACCTATCACCATCTTTTGCAAACCTGGAAGTGTGTTGTAGTTGAGATGTCCAAGTCTTATGTGCCAAAGCTCGCAGGTATTTATTGTTTCGTGAGCTAGTGCTTGAACAACCTGACCTGAAATTTTATAAATTCCACTCTCATGAGTTCCAATAGTTATAGCAGTGCTTGTATCTTCATTTGAGGACCACATGAGGGCCTTCCCTCTGGATAATTCTATTGATTAAACTTTGCTTTCTAACACTGCAACTGAAATTAGATTTTTCTTTAAACCAGGAACATAAATAATTTCATCAATATGAAAGATATTACCTGATTGGAGTTGGAAGGAAGAAGATCCATAAGTTGTTATGTCATAAGTACCATCACCACCCAATTCCACCTTTACATTGAATTTCGTGTCCTGATAGTTTGCAAGATTTTGTTTTAAGCCTATCATGTGTTTAGAAGCATCAATGTTCATTAACCAAATCTCCTCTGACTTGGTAATGGTGCCATAAAGAGCTGAGATAAGATAATATTCTTGTCATTGTTCTTTCTCTTTGGTGGTTGCCCTGGTTTTTCTTCTTTGAGGTTCCTCTTGAGGTTTAGTCTCTTCCGTGGCAAATGAGGCTTGGAACCTTCCTTTTCTTTTCTGCTGAGAGGGAGGGTTCCTGCAATATCTTGCATAATGTCCTAGCTTATTGCAGTTAAAACATTTTAATTTAAATAAATGAGGATTAATATGAGATAACTTACCTTGAGGCTTCTTACCTTTTCCCTTAGCTTGAGGGAACTTCTTCCATTTATTGGTTTTTTCTGAAAGAGCATGATCTCTTAGAAGTGAATGACCATTTCTGCTTTTGAGTCTTCCTTATTCTTCTAAGAAGTCACACCATAATCTGTCAAAGTTAGGCTAGACTTCTCTTCCATTTACAGATGCGAGAAAAAACTCCCCATGACTCAGGAAGTCCATCAAAAGCAGTTTGCACAAGGTCATCATCATTTACAGGAAATCCTATTGCAATAAGTTGATCTTTGGTTTGAGTAATTTTGGAGAAGAAGGTAGCAACTGAAACATCTTTTCCCATTCTCAAAGTACGTAGTTGTTTCTTCAATATTGTTTTCTGATTTGGTGCCTTATTTTCATAGAGGTTTGCCAAAGCATCAAAACATTCTTTGGCAGTCCTTAGATAACCAATGATGGGCGTCATGTTGTCCTTAACAGAATAAAAAATGATTTTTTTAGCCTTGGCTTGTTTCTTCCTATATGTTTCCCTTGCTATGTTTGAAGTGGGTTCTTCAATTACCCCAGTAATCAGCTCTTCTAGTTCATTTTCTTCAAGAATGTTAACTATTCTGGATTTCAAGCATTGAAGTTGGAGGCCCCTATAAGTCTGTCTTCAACTTTAACTGATGTGGAGGCCATACTAATATCTGATTAGTTTAGTAAAAGAAAATGTTGTTGATCTGCAAAACAACCCTAACAACATGGATCTACGCAAACTTAAGTCTGTAACCTTGAGCTCTTTTTACGCCCTAAGCTCTGAAACCATGTAAGAATTAGGGAAGAAAACAAAAAAATACTTTCTTTAAAAACTTTATGTTAGATAGATCATCTAGAGCATGAAAATCTAATTAAAAATCAAAACAGAAAAGTAGTAAGACAGTAGATCTAAAAACAAGTTTAGATCTAGGCTATAGATTTATTTCTGAATAAGAAAAACTACCAGATCTAAATTGTAGATGAATTTCTAAGTTAGTGAAGCAAACAGATCTGAATAGTAGTTATTTCTTAGTATACTAAGTCAATATATATGAACTGTAGTTATTTCAAACATAGAAACATTTTTTGAACAATTACAGTAGAACTGAAAGTAGATCTAAATCATAAAATTGTTTTTGAGTAAACAAGACAAACAGATCTAAACTCTGAGTTAGATCTAAACAAAAGATTTATTCTTTTATGATCACATCAATCAGATCTGAACTGGAGAAGCATTTCTGAGTCAGATCTAAACTACAGATTTATTCTTGATTGATAAAGCAACTAGATCTGAACTATAGTAGAATTTCTGAGTTAGATCCAAGCAACAGATTTATTTCTAAATGATAAAAAACAATCAGATCTGAACTAGAAAATATATATCAGAACTTGTATAGTAGATAGATCTAGACTAGAAAATATAAGCAATGAAAGGACTTTGAAAAACAACTTACCTTTTGATTTCCTTACCTTTGTAGAATGAAGAGAAGCATAACACATATGAGAGATAATAATCCACTGTAGTATTCTCAGATAAGTCTATGTGTCATGGCTCTGCCTCAAGGGTCAGATCTCTATAAAGAGAAGTATAGGACTGTCAAACCACAATGAAAAACCTCACACCCAAATCCCCACATAGCAACAAACTCTCACACATGTAATAAATTGTGAGTAGAAGGAGGGACGGCTGCCTGTAATGAAGGTCCAGCCACCTTGCTAGGGTGTCGTGGCCTTCAAAATCTCAGATCTAGGGGATGAAATCCTTCAAGGAGGGATCTGTTGGCCATAGGAGAGGGTTGGTTTGCAGCAGACAAGGAGGGCAGCAGTAAGAGCACTTATAGAAGAGAATTATTCACCCTCAACACCCACACAGCAGCAAAAACGTCATAGGTGGGACCTGGCAGCTAAACAAAGGAGAGGCTGAACTATTCTGTCACAAGGGAGGCCGAGCTACTGTCACAAGGAGGCTGCACTACTGTCATAAGAAGGTCGCAGCACACTTAGAGCAATCCGCCACTTCTTTGAAGAGAAAGGAATGAGTGAGTGAATAGTGAAGGGGGACGGTTCTTATTTATACTTTTAGACAAGGGTTAGGGTAATAAAAAAATATAATTAAAATAACATTTTTAATTAATATAAATATTAATTAAATATGTTATAATTAACATTAATTAAATATTTTTGTATTAACCCCTAAAACAAAAATACAAACCCCCAAACAAACTCAAGCTCAAAAACCAAGGGTGGGGGTTTTAGGAAAGGTTTACTTAGTGACACATGTCTGTGACTAATCAACTTTATCATCACTGCATATGGGATACATCCCTCATGTGGTCATGCCTGCCTTCAAAATCTCTCCTAGGTCCTGTGGACCATCCTGGAAGAGAGGAAGAGGATCATACAACAACAACTACCTAATCAAGGACAAGTTTTCCCCAAAACATATCTGGGGTCTTATCCACCAAGGTACAAGACCAAGGATAAACCCATGCCTTAGACATGGGAACCCTGGAACATATCCAAGGGCCCTAGACATATCTAACGACTTAAAATATTTGGTCCCAGACCAAGAACCCCAATCATCTACTGGGGGCCCTCTCAAGGGTCTTTAACTACTTGGTCCCAGACCAAGAACCCCAGTTGTCTACTCGGGGCCCTTACAAGGGTCTTTTTCCATGGCTCTAACTGCTTGGTCCCAGACCAAGAACCCCAGGAGTGTACTGGAGGCCCTAGTCCACAACTAGGGTCTTAAGCCATCCTCCAGGGAGAATGGCTCTTGCAGCTGCATTAAATTCAACAATATCGGCATGGATCCACAGTGTATGTTTGGTGGCCATGACCTGTCTTACTTGACATGGATATTTTCATGTCATCATTTATTATTTGATTCATTTGTATTCTAAGTATGGGAATTTCTACCTCAGTGGTGATATATTATTGTACTGTATTTCCTTGTTTGTTGGTAGGTTTTCGACCGATGTGTTCCTTCTGCCCAACACACACTCGAAAAATTATTCCAGCTATCACTTTATTCTAACTCCATACTTTGGGGGGCTTACTGCTACACATTTTTTTCATCACCCATATGATTGTTAATGATGTACACCTATCCTTTGTCTTTAGAAGGATCAATTGCCTTAATCTTGGAAGAAGAATGAAGATGAAATTTCCCAGAGAGATGAAATTATCTTTTCCTTTGTAAAAAAACTTGTAATGAAGGATCGTCACGCCTTGCTCAGTGTTAAGGGTGAGATGATCTAGGATCGATGTAGGTTGCACCACAATGGCCTACGACATTGTCGTAGTTTGCTCAGTGTTAACGGTGCGACGATTGCTCGTACGAAGAAAAAGAGAATCTTCTCGACGCTTCTAGAATAGAAGCCTCGAGGGTGAGGTGGCCTCCAATCGGTTTGTCTCTGAGTCACATCCTTAATCTCATGGGATCATCCTAACCTCGTCATCCTATCCTTTTCATCTTATAAAAGGAGGATTCCTCTCATGGGGAAAGTTACCTTTTAGAATAGTTTTTTTGGCTGAGCTTTGGAATGGTTAGAGAATTTTTGGAACTTCATCTTAGTTACAAAGATTCATCTAATGATATATTAGTCTAGCCAAGAGTTTGGATTAGCTTCAGCTATATCTAATTCATATGGAGGTTTTGGGCCTATGGTGGCTTTGAGTTGCACTTTGTCAAGTTGAGATCATAAGTAGCTCTCAGATCTACAGTCTTAGAATCCATGGAGCAAAAGTGTGTGTGAAGCAAGGAACTATTGGAAGGAACCTGACAAATTCAAGGCATCTGGTTGTATCTTTCTTCCACATTCTTTAATAAAGATATACTTTTTTCTTTCCTATATGAACGCTATTTGTCCATATTGTATGATTCCTTGATCACGTACATAGTTTCATATCGAATAGACTATGTTATTCTTGTCTTCGATGGCTTATGTTTCTTTGCAGATACTTCTCCATAAGCCTTATGAAGGAGATGGGATCACATTGTTGAGGTCAGGTCTACAACATTTAAAATGTATGTTTTGGATCATCTTCTTATTTGGTAACTGAAATCTAAGGAAAGTTTAGTATATTGTCTTGTTTTGTTCTAGTTTTAGGGTGAAACTAGGGAGATCAATTTGTGTCCGCACTTATCGATTTGTCCTAAAACATGGGCCATTATTCCACTCACATCTGTGAGATATAGAATAGAATTTTCCCTAGGAAAATGAAGCATCAGTCATGTGCTATCTGGACTATTCTTCTCAATCGTATAAGAATAATTGTCCCTGGTTTCTGAACTTGGACCATTCACCTAACTGGGCCATTCCTCCGGCACAAATCACAGTGCAACCTAGAGAGAATGAGTCTTCCCTAGGGAATGACTATCTCTGATTGTTGAACCTGGACCATTCACCTAACTAGGCCATTCTTCTGGCACTAATCACAGTGCAACCTGGAGAGAATGATTTTTCCCTAGGGAATGATTGTCCTGCACCAACCTCCATAATGGACCATTCTTCAAAGCTACTCACAACTGTGAATTTTGAAATAATGATTTCCCAATGAGGTGGACCATTCTACTTGACCACTACTCAAAGTGATTGCCAAGAAGAATGAATTTCCTAGACCATTCCCCCATGTTGGCCACAAGGTGAATCACTTTCTATGGTACATCAACAATCTATCGTACCATTTTCATTACGAAAATGATTGTTCGATCTGGACCATTTTCCGATCTGGAAAATGATTGTCCATCAGAAATATTGAGCCACTTTCCGGACTGGAAAGGAACTACCCAACCTGGACCATTTTCCAAACTGGAAAATGACTGTCCATAAATCAATAACATATTAGTGCTCCCTCCCAACCTAGGATAATCACTTCCTTTTCCAATAAGGAATTCATCTCCACGAGCTCCAGATTATCCCTTAATTATGCAAACTTTTCATCTTGGATAGAGGCTTTACCAAAATATTTGATATCTGCTCATATGTGGAGATATACTAGAGAACCACTTCTCCCTTCTGAACTTTATCACAAAGAAAATAATGCTTGATCTCAATGTGCTTCGACCTATCATTGAACAACGGGTTATCTGAAAGATTCACACAGCTCTGATCATCACAATATATCACGGTCGAATCCAACACCTGATCAGATAGTCCAGAAACCAACTTACCGAGCCACAATTCTTTCGTACAAGCATCACAAGTTGCAATATACTATGCTTCTGTAGTGTTGAGTACAACATACTTTTTTTTCCTGCTAGCCCATGATATCGTGGAAAATATCAAACTAAAACATATCCAAGAATCACTTCTTCTGTATCTGCACTCCCTGCCCAAATTGAATCGATAAATCCATGCAATTATATATCATAAATCAAATGTCCCACGAAGACATTTCAAGGCATGCTTTGCAATTATTCAATTCTCATGGCTAGGTTCCATCTGGAACTGGCTCAACATGTTCACAACAAAGTAAATGTTTGGCCTAGTATTCATGAAATACATCAAAGAGCTAATCAATTGTTGGTACAGGGACAAGTCTACTGGATCAGAGCCCCTCAACTTTTTCAGATCTATCATCATGAGATTTTTCCATGGATTTGCAATCCATCATCCCGAACTACTGAGTAACCATTCGGATGCACTTTCTATGCCATAGGAAGTTTTTTCCATGCTTCTATTGTACATGATATGCTCTACATCAAATTGTTTGAATCCATACAAGGTCTTCTTCCATCTGCATGCATGGGTCTCTTTTTGGTATATCTCAAAATATTGAGATTTCTCTACATCAGCTTCTTCCTCAATTTCTCTGTTGGGAAGAATAGTCTTTTACATCCAACTAATGTAAACTTCAATCCATGGATACTGCAAGAGATAATTATCTGGTTTACTAGAGCAAGTTGTCGTCGTAGTCTTCTCCTTCCTTCTAGGAGAACCTCTAGTTATTAATCTTGTCTTGTATCTATCAATGCTTACATTCATAAGTCTTTTTCACAATTTATTACATACACTATTCTTCATCGCAACCTCCATTCCTTCTACCTGACTGCTTCTAGTGGGTTCAAACCGTGTTGGTAGTCTTATGATTCTCGGTATAATAACTAGTTGTTCTGGCTTTTCTTTCTTTCTTGAGATCTTCATGTTCTTCCTCATGTTCCTCTTTAACTTTGGGGTCCATGAAGTCTTCTATAGATTCCATGTCCTTCCTTCCTGAATATTCCAACTTCTTCCTTTTGTCATAGGAACACAAATGTAGATGGACAACCAAGGATACTTACGACTTCTTTTCGAAGAAAAGATTCTTTTAGATTCAAACTGAACATGTGTTGTTTATCATGGCCGCTACTTCCAATGGACATATATTACATAGTCTTCACGAATTATTCTTCAATGGATCATATTATTTAGGATTATCTCCCTCCTAATCCTAGCTTCATGATTGAATACATGCTCTTCTTTTGAAAATTTTCAATCAACTCTCTCCATCTCAGGGAGTCCATGCTTTCGTCAGCATCCTTATTGTTTTCTACAAAGTGTCACAAGTCTTATTCTAGTTTCCTCTTGATTACTGAATTATTTTTGGTCTGACTCCATCTAGGTCTCTTCAATTTTTATTCTGATTGTGGCCCATCTGGGAATTGTTACTTATATAATAGCTTCCACAAGAATTGTCACCAAATATTGTCAACGTACTTCATCATTTTTCAGATACATTACTTGACTAGTAGTCATCGTACTAGCAATCCTTATCTTGTTATTCTTCAATAGGTATTGTTTCACTAACCATCATATCTTATAATAAATAGATACACATGATATGTACAGGAACTATGTAAACATGGTACGTACAAGGACTAGGTTATAGAAGAATATTGTTACCTTAACTAGAAGAAAAAGTATGCTTCATCCTACTTGACTTTCTTTGAGGGTTCCTTTCTTTGGAAATCGTTGTTTCATTTGTTTCCTTCCTTTTATTTAACTCAGGACAATGGTTCTTGTAGTGACCATATTTTCGACAGTTGAAGCATTGTATTTTTGACATATCCTTTTCTTGATTTGGTTTCTTCCTTGAATCAAACTTCTTCTTATTCCTGAATTTCTTGAACTTTATTGTGTAGGCTTGATCATCATCTTTCTTTTGGGATTTATATTTTGTGATAACCCTTGATTCTTCTTTTGCACATCAAGTCCATATTTCTTCAAATGTGGGATACTTTGTTCTTGTGTTCACGTGATCCAAAATTGATCTTTTAAAGACTATGGTTAAGTTTATGCATGAGTTGATTTACCACTTAGGAATTAAGAGAAGAAGAAGATTTTAATGAAATAATTTTGCATCCATCATAAAGAATGCAGAACATAAAATACACATAAGGAACAACAAACCATAATGCACAAGTTTGCCTACATCTCCGGGCCTTTGTCTCAGTGGTGGAGGTTTTCTTATTAATATTCAATGCTTCAAAAATACATCAGAAATGAATCAAATGGATTAAAATTGGTCTGATTGTGTTATGCTCGACCTCAGGAATCCAACACAACTAAAGAAACTAAAAAAGGATGAGCATAGCTCCCGGAAATGGCCTCCAAAGTTCGCTTCCTCAATGGCTTCCATGCATAAAAATGGATTAAGCTTCATAAATACTTCAACATTTTTTTGTTCTGGACTTCCCTGGAATGTCAAAAACCTATGGTTGATATAGATTTTTATTTGGGTATCGAAATCCAACTTCCCCCCAACTTTATGGCCTCATATTTGGCTCAGATTCCCTTCAGAGGGCCAAAACTCCTCAAAAATCACTAAAAATCAACTAAAACTCCACTAAAATAAGGTCAAAACCCAAAATTTGGAAAAAAATATGCTTAAGCCCCCAGTTAGGGCGTGTGCCCCCCTTATGTGGTCATATGAAGTCCGTGTGGCCTAGTTTAAATTTCTGAAAAGTGGGATTTTTTTCTAAAGTAGTAATTCGCCCTTTGTGGCTAGCTCATTTTGCTTAAGTCATTTGAAGAGGCAGGTCATGGGATCAAATCCCATGGAGTCCAACAATATAAATTTGACCTTTTAATTCCTTGACCATGGTGACATGTGGCACCCTTGGATTGGACCATGTGTCAGCCCATGGTTGGCCAATATTTTGCCACATGGACTATCAAAACTTTGACACTTGTCATCATGAACCCTTGCCACTTATCATGATATAGTGATACCACATGTCGTCACTCGATGGCTTCCACTTGTCTTAATATGAATATGACATGTGTCACATGTTGAAGATTCCACGTGTCCCTTTGACCCTTTGACATTTTTGCTAGAGAACACCAAATTTTCCAACTACCATAACTTTCTCATACAAGGTTCGTTTTTCGATCCGTTTGCGCCGCCAGAAATCTTGCGACGAGAAATTAACGATCATGTCATTTTCTTGAACATTTGAGAAATTTGATTTTTTATCATTTCAGAATCCATTTTGGATCATTCCTCCCCACTAAGACATTTTGGTCCTCCAAAAGGGTATTAACCAAACATCAAGTGCGGGATAGGCCTCCCCACTTGTCCTTTGTCTTTAAACTATGTTCTATGCACCTGTCACATCATAATCAATTGAATAATAACCATGAAACTGAAAGCATATTGTTATCCATTTGATCTCATTCACATCTTACTGAATCCACTATCATCCATGCATAAAACATTAGCAGCGATAACATTAGAAATATGACTGCAAATGAACTAATATGTTTGATGTGCTTGCATGATATTAACTTATCTTGAAGCAAAGTATGATTGAATTCCCATCCTACAACCATCTCATGTTCATGCTTAAGATCAATTGTTTTACTTGGGACAATTATAGGTGTATTTCTTGTATAAGTTGCCTTCTTTAATTGTTCCATTGTTAGAAGAGATTGATTTGTTTTTATGTGATGAGCATGTACAACATATTTTGTCCCCTCTTTAGTTAAGTGATATTGATTATGTTCCCTGAAGAAGATTGTTTTGTGATCATATAAATAAGGGCTTCCTTAGACCATTCCACATGTTTCTAGTGGCACCACATCACATATTACTTCATCCACATACTTAGATGTAATTGCAAACTTTATGATACATTTCTTTGTTATGTGAAATTTGTGATCTTTTCTTATCCAATTTAGTGAATAGGGTTTGTGATGCATCTTAGTGTTTAATCCCAATTTCTTAACCACTTCTTCTAAAATTAAGTTAGATTGAGATCCACTATCTATCAATGTATCGATCTTAGTATGTTTCATAATGACCCTTATATGAAACAATTTACTTCTTGAATCAAACCCATCACCAATTTTACCTATCAATCCAACAGGTGTAATCTTAGACTCATCACATGAATATGATCCCAAGTTTGTTGGTCATGTTGTTGTTGAAACTTTTTGCCTCCCTTTCCTCTCTTTGAACCACTTTGGTCTCTTCTCTGGGTGCAATTTCCAGCAATGTTCATCATCATACCCTTCTTTCTTCCAATGCTTACAAGAGAGCTTATCTTCCTTCATTGTAGCTGAGTTTGTTTTATTTCCATTCCCTTTGCCTTTTCCATCTTTCTTTGAATATGATTCCCCTAATACACTAACTCCAGTTTTTTTTGTTTCAATATATGTTGCTTGGACAAAAACATCATAAGATTATTAGGTCCAAACATAAATACAGTATTACTAATATAAGCAGGAAAACCTCCTATATACTTCATAAGAGTTTCTTGTGTAGTTAATGGAACATCTAACATCAAAGCCATCTTACAAAATTCATATGTATATTCCTGCACTGACTATCATTTTCTTAACTTAAGACTTTGTCTGTAATATACCAGATATAAAAAGTATGCAGAACAGAAATAAAATGCTAGAAATGGCAGAATAACAGCTATATAACCAGAATAATCACCACAATAACACTGAAATGATATAAGAATAACAACATAAATAGCACTTTGATTCTGAGAGCAATGTTCATGGGTCTCTTCAAGGGGGAAACCTCCAGTCGAGCAGAGATTTATTACAATAATCTCCAAGCTACAGTTCTCATACCCTCGACTCCTATTTATACTAAATATGTCTATCAAAAGAAGCATCTAGAGGAAGATCCTTATAGAAGCAGAAGCTTCTATTAGGTCTTCTTACATTCGACTTATTCTATTTTATTGCAAGGCCTTATTAATATTTACCTTTATTACATCCGAATATATTGTTCTACCTATGTGCAGGTTAGGACCCTAACATGTCCTCCCCCTTAAAAACAACATTTTCCTCAAGGGTTGAGATGTGGAAATTGTTGCAGAATGGTAGTTGATTCCCAAGTGGCATCTGTTGGAGTTGTATCTTTCCACTGGATTAACACTTCCTTGATGGTTCTCTGACGTAGGCGAGGCTCATGCTGGTCCAAAACTGCTTGTGGTTGTATCCAAATGGATCCTTCTTCGACTAACTCAGGAAGGTTGGTTTGAATTTGGCACTTAGTTCTGATCACCTTCTCTAAGCAGTAAACATGAAAAACAGGATGTAGCTTCGAATGACTAGGAAAAGCTAATTGATAGGTCACATTTCCCACACGCTTGAGAATTGTATAAGGACCATAAAATTTGGGCACTAGCTTCTGACAATGCTCGACCTTGAGGGAATTCTTCTTGTAAGGTTGCAGGCGAAGAATACCCTAATCCCCTTTTTCAAATTGACATTCAAAGCAACCTTGATCTAATTGTTTCTTCATGTGATTTTGTGCCATGACCAAATTATCTTTGAGGGTACGGAGAATAGCCTCTCGAATTGTAAGTGTTTGGTCAACCGCTTGGACCTTCGAGACACCAGGTAAGTCTGAGAGAACTAAAAGTGGCTTATGTCCATATACCGCTTCAAAAGGAGTCATGCATGTAGATGTATGGTATGAAGTGTTGTACCACCATTCAGCTAGGGGTAACCATTGAGCCCACTGATTTTTATTTTCCAAGGAAAAACACCTCAAATATGTTTCCAAACACTTGTTGACAACTTCAGTTTGACCATCAGTCTGGGGATGATAAGTTGTACTGAGATGCAATTGGGCGCCTTCTATCTTGAACAGTTCTTGCCAAAAATTGCTTGTGAAAGTTGGGTCGCGATCATAAACAATAGAGTGTGGCATGCCATGAAGCTTGAAGACCTCATCCATGAAAATTTAAGCCACCGTGGATGTTGTAAACAGGTGTTGAAGAGCGCAGAAATGAGCATACTTGGAAAGGCGATCAAAAACCACCATGATGACTCATTTATTTCCCGATTTGGGTAAGCCTGTAATAAAATCCATAGAGATGTCCTTCCAAATAGCAGGTGGAATCGGGAGCGGTTGTAGTGTGCCCAGAGATTTGACTGTTTCTCCCTTGTTGTGTTGACACACATCACATTCAGTGAAAAAATTACGAATGTCCTATTTCATACCATCCCAGAAAAAAGAACGTTTGACCCTGTCATAGGTTTTGGTGAACCCGGAGTGCCCCGTTGTCAGTGTAGCATGAAGCTCAGAAAGTACCATGGATTTAATCTTTTATTGTTTACTTAAACATAAACGGCCTTTGTATCGAAGCTCATCATGGAGCCAAGAGTACCCTGGGGGAGCTGGAGCACTGGACTGTAATTGTTGGATCAGCTGCAAACTTTTGGGATCTTGTAGCCATTCCTGGCGAACGGCTTGCAGCCAATCTGGTACAATGAAGGAAAGAGAAAAAAGGGATCCTTCATATTCATATTTGTGGGAAAGTGCATCTGCAACCACCTTTTCTTTGCCTTTCTTGTAAATGATCTCATAATCATAGACAAATAGCTTAGTTACCCATTTTTTTTGTTATGAGGAGGAAATGCGTTGTTCTAGAAAATACTTGAGGCTTTGATGGTTTGTCTTAATTTGGAAGTGTTGCCCCAATAGATAAGGGCACCACAAAGCAATGACATGCAAAATAGCCAACATTTCCTTTTCATAGATAGATTTGCCCAGATTTCTTTCAGATAGTTGCTTGTTGGTAAAGGCCAAAGGCTGACCCTCTTGCATAAGGATGGCACCGATTCCTTTCCCTGAAGCATCACATTCCAAGACAAAGGTCTTTTTGAAATCAGGAAGGACCAGGACTGGAGTGGTGCACATGTCCATAGTCAAGGTTTGAAAATCTTGAGCAGTAGCTGGAGTCCAAGTGAAAGAGTTCTTTTTTAGGAGAGCAGTGAGAGGTGATGCAATCTTTCCGTAATTCTTAACAAACTTGCGATAATAACCTGTTAAGCCCAGAAATCCATGCAAGATTTTGAGGGTCTTTGGGTGAGGCCAGTCTTGCATATCTTCAATCTTTTTAGGATCCACTCTGACGTCATCCTTGCCAACCAGATGACCCAAGTACTCTAATTATGAGGCACCAAAAGCACATTTAGATTGTTTCAGGAAAAGTTGGTGCTGAGAAAGTAGATGGAGAACTCGATCCACATGAGCAAGATGTTTTTTCTGGGTCTTTCTATAGATGAGGATATCATCAAAGAAAACTAAGACAAAATGACGGATAAAGGGACGGAAGACATGATTCATGAGGCTTTGGAAGGTGGAGGGGGCATTACACAAGACAAAGGGCATGACCAAAAACTCATAGTGGCCCTCATGAGTTCTAAAGGTAGTCTTGGGGATTTCTGCCTCTTTCATACATATCTGGTGGTAGCCCGAACGAAGATCAAGTTTACTAAAGAATTGGGCGCCACTCAGTTCATCTAGGAGGTCATCAATGACAGGAATGGGAAATTTGTCTTTAATGGTAAGTTTGTTGAGGGAATGGAAGTCAGGACACATTCGCCAATAACCTTCCTTTTTCAGGACCATGACCACAAGAGAAGAGTAGGGGCTCTTACTAGGGTGTATAACACCTGCATTAAGGAGTTCCTGGACCATTTTCTCAATTTCATTTTTTGGGAAAAGGGGTGACGATACGGACGGATATTAGAAGGAAGGCTTCCGGGTACAAGGGGAATCGAATGATCATGAACACCATGTGAAGGAGGGAGTCCCTGGGGAGTGGAAAAGACCACTTGATGTTTATAAAGGATGGCTTGGAGGTCTTGCGGCACCGAGGGTATTTATGTTGCTTGTATGGCATGGAGTTGAGAAATAACACCAGAATGACCCTTTTTGAGCAGCTTTTCCATGCGATGGGAACTAATGATCTCACGTGAACCGGCAGTGATGCCTTGGAACTTATATTGGTGGCCCTCCTGGTCAAATTGCATGGTTAATTCCTTAAAATCCATGAGAATGGGACCCAAAGTCCTTAGCCAGTCTGCACCCAAAACAATGTCACAACCACCCATGTCGATAGCAAACATATGAGATTTTAGGTGGTAGTCACCAATTTGGAGATGCACATTTTCACAACGTCCTCCACATTTCATGGAGCCACCATTGGCAATCATGATTTGGAAATTATTGATGGCATGGATGTAGCAATGAGTTTCTTGGGCAGTGCAGCGATGAATAAAATTATGGGTGCTTCCACTATCAACCAGAATGATGACATTTCCGATGCTTGATGTAACCGATTAGCTTGAGGGTTTGGGGAGCGGAGAAGCCAATGAGAGCATTGAGGGAAATGACCGGTTCTACTTCAGGAGGGTTTGAGGGAGGGGTTAATTTGGGGGTTTCAGGTGACTCAGACACAAGGGGAGTTTCAATATCCTCTTCCGAAATATCCTCGGAGATGGCCATAAACAGCTTTTGTTCCTTACACTTGTGGCCTGGGAAATATTTTTCATCACAATTATAACAAAGGCCTTTGAGTTGGCGTTCAGCCATTTCTGCCCTGGTCAATTTTTGGATCTTTAGTGGAGCGGAGGGAGTAGTGGGATTTACTAGTTTAGGGTGAAGGATAAAGGAGGGTTTCCGATTTTGATAAGATACAAACTGTTGTGCTTCTTTATCTCTTTTAGTAGCCTCCACCCAAATATGAGGCCAAGCCATGAGGACATGGGCCTGAATCTCATCCTTGAGGCCACTGATAAAACATTCTCGGAAAAAGGCATCAGACATGCCCTCTGTCCGAAAATCTAGGCACTCAAAGGCAGCTATAAAGTCTTCCACTATCCCTGATTGTTTCAACTTTGTCAAACGACCCAAATGGTTGGTGTCAATGTCAAAGCATTCATACATCTCTGCCACAAAGTGTGTCCAAGCAATATACCCTTGACGAGAAGTTTTTCTCCATTGCCACCATTGCCAACGTTCTTGATCTAGATGGAGAACACCATACCGGAGTTTGGCCAAGTCATCTGTAATGTCGTATAAAGAGAAATAATGTTCCATTTGGGTTACCCAACTAGTGGGGTCTGAGCCATCAAATTTGGTCACATCCACCTGCGGAAGGCGTGGGTCACGTTGAAAGTGATGGTTCTGAAAGTTATGGGAATGAGAGGAATGTTTCCCTTCAGTATGTGGAGGTGAGGAAGAGGAAGGGTTATCTATAGGGATATTCATTTTGGTGCAGAGTGCCAAAAAGACAGATTCAAGCTGGGTGGTGAGGTCTTGTTTGATTTCTTCCATTGAGGACTGCATGGTTGTATTGATGGTAGCAACATTGGCACTGAGGTGTTTCACTTCTTGTTGGGTCTCGATGAGACTAGATTGCAAGGTGTTGAAGTGATCTAAAAATGAAGAAGACTTGTATTCTTGAAAATATTTGCAAGTTTAATTTTATGTGTTAAAATGCAAATGGATCAATTTTGCAACACAACCTTAATAGAATTTACTCATTCAATATGCATATAAATAGCAGCAATAAATAGTGAACATAAAACACATAACATAGCAAATGATAAAGGAGTTCACCCCTCTCTTGGGCTACATCTCCTGGTCCAACTTCCAATGGATCTTTTGTATTATTTGCTCAAAGTGCTCAAAAATGTGCTTTACAATGCTCAAAATGCCAAATAGATGGCTCCAATGGCTTTAGAATGTCCAAAAACCCCTATCTGGGCTTTTTTGGCACCTCGTTTGGCCAAAAATTGAAGAAGATAGGTTTCCTAGAAGTTCACCTTCAAACTTGTTGTCTCTGGATCGCCAAAATGCACCATTGTTGGCTCAACCTAGCCACCACGTGTTTTTATGCATTAAAACCCAGCACCGGGCGCAACCGCACAAACGGTGCGAACTGTAGGACGATTATGGGCGCACCTAGCCCCTAACTGCCAAGGCCGAGGTCATGTGGCCCATGTGACCACGCACAAACGCAAAACGGGGCTCCATTCTAAAGGCGAATAGACAATGGACATTTGGTGGACGTTATAACCGTTTAAACCACATACAAAACCAAATCGCACGTGTGCCAACTGGTGTGATAGAGGGCCATATGGATATGGTCGTGCGACCGGGGGCTGGAGCTAAGCCCCAGCCCGGACCTCCGTGCCAGCACACAACAATTCAAACTTAAATTTATAATAAACCATATATATAATAAGGAATACAGTGGGGCGCGTTGGCAGCACAGACTTTGCAAAGGCTATACATGTGGGTGGAGGTCACGAGGTCGAATCCGGTGGACTCCAAATAAATTTTATACAAGCAACCAATAACAGGGTGCCATGTGGCAGCCCATGACTGGGCCACATGGCACCATACAACCAACCAAATACTGCCACATGTCACAATATCATTCATCCACATCTATCAATTGTCCACCACTCAGCCCTACCACGTGTTGTACGAACTGCCACGTCAGCATCCATACGGACTGTACAGTCAGCATCCCTTTTTTTTTGCATGTTTGTCGTTTTGAACAGAACGTGATATCTCTCGCTCCCAACGTCCGTTTGAACCCAAACGAGTTGTGTTGGCTTCATAACGACGAGGCCTACGCTCTTGTTCGATTTGAAGTGATTCTGAGCACTTTGAATTTTGAGCAAAATTTGATCCCCTGGATCACACCTCCCCATTGGAAAGCTTTTGGACCTCCAAAAGACTATTTTCAGTCTATCTGAAGATGAGGGTATAGCTCCCTCACCTTTCCAACCTCAATCCACTTGGCTTTGTTGGGATTTGTGCCTTTAAGACCAACTCGAAGATACTCTGCATTTCCTCGTTTTGAAGTTTGCATTCTCCTGTCAAGGATTGTGTCTTCATGTAGTTATGTAAGATATTCTGAGGAAAAATCATCTATAGAAGGAATCTGAACATGCTCTCCTTGATCATCAATTAAAGGAGGCTCATACAATTTCAAATTCTCAACATTAACAACTGCATACATTTGCATATAAGGAGGCAAATCTAAACGGAAGGCAGTGTTACCAATCTTGTCAATAATCTTAAAAGGACCATATCTAATTGGTTTCAATTTTTTACCTTCTCCTTTAAGCCTCTCCTTACTAATGTAAAGCCAAACTTCATCTCCAACTTGGAAACTGTGATCAACACGATGTTTTTCATGTCTCATCTTGTACTTGGCTTGACTCTTTTCCAACTGCTCTTGCACCATTTGATGTATCGACTGAATTTGTTCAATGAACTTTTCTGCCCTATCAATGT